>MJUT01049449.1:42278-98622 GCA_002080005.1 Gigantidas platifrons | reverse complement strand
AAATTAACAACCAACTGATAAAACATAACATTGCCACTATTTTGATTTCAATACCACACAAATTTTGATACTCCCCCCCCCCAAATTTTTGAAATAGTACTGTCCTTTGGTCTAATGCCACACTAATTTTAATAACCCTCTCCCCCACCCATTTTGAAATGTTACTGTACTTTGGTCTAATACCACATAAATTGTAATAACTCATATTTGTGTAGTCTTCACCAGAAAAAAAATTCTGCCAGTTTGCCCAATGGTCCAACTTCTATATATTCTTTGTAGGAATTCACTATAGAACAAACGTCAAAAACTGAAGCAAGTTGTAAAATAAATAATTATTTCTCAGACCTCAAAATCAAATTGCAACAATTGGAATAAAAATACTGTAGTTTTTTTTTAATTGCAGACACGTGTCTGTTTGTAAATAGTTCTATAAATAGAACGCAATTGTTACCAGATGCTGATCAATATATAAAAAAAACTCCTCGCATTCTTTTGTCGTGCAGTGCATTTCAACGAATTGTTGATAAAGAAAACTCTATAGAGAATAATATTTTTTCGAAATACCACAATCACTGTAATCACACGAAATATTTTACGACAATAACTGTCGTAAATAGTGTCTTTGCCAAAACTTGTGATTATTTATTTTAGATTTTTCTATATCTAAAAATAACAAATAAAAGAGAATTAGAAATCTTTTTAAGTTGAATTTACCGAAAACTTCAATTTATCTATTCTTAAAGACAGCGGCTGACAAAAAAATTTACCGGACAATCGGTCCGGTCAATAAACGAAAACTACCGGACCGCCGGGAAATTTATCAGACACGGTCCGTCGGTCCAGTTCCAATTTCCTTGACTGTATATATATAGTACTTAGGGGCCGCTATATACTATATATATACATGATTGATTGATTGATTTTTGGTGTTTAACGCCACTTTCAACAATATTTCAGCTATATCATGGCGACCAGTTTTAGTGGTGGAGGAAGCCGGAGTACCCAGAGAGAACCACCGACCATGGGCAAGCAACTGGTAAACTTTATCACTTGCGGCTGCGAGTCGAGTGCACCCTTTTTTGTAATTTACAAAGCCGGGCGCGAACCCACGCCGTATTGGTGATAGGCTTGTATGAGTTGTTAGATCCAGCGACCTAACTCATTGAGCCACCCGTGCCCCTATATATATACAAGGACGTATATCTTATTAACGTCCTTGATATATACAATATTTTTTTTTACTCTTTCTTTATTTAAATCATTGAAATTCAAGCGACTGTGGTTTAATAGTAAAGTTTTTGACAGGGGTTTGGCATTTTTGAAATGGCTTCTCGTAAAGGACACTCATCGTGTCCCGATGGACCAGCTAACCCTAAGAAAATTAAATACATCTGCAAATTTCAAGAAAAGTGGAAAATATAATTTGACTGCATCACCAGTATGTGTACTGCACAGTATGTAATTCGCATTTTGGTATCACATACGGAGGTAAAAACGATGTGCAAAGACATGTTACATCAACGAGTCATAAGCAGAATTCCGTTTGCTTCGATAAGAACACGAAATTGACAGACATTTTCTTGAAAAAGACAACTACTCTAGATGAGAACGTTCGCAACGCTGAAGTGTTATATATTTCATTGCAGAACATAATGTGCCTTTTTTGATAGCTGATCATTTCTGTCAACTCTGTAAAATAATGTTTCCAGATTCTGAAATCGCTAAAAAAAATTCAGCTATGAGCGAACAAAAACCACCCACATCTTGAATGAAGCTATTGCTCCCGACCTTAAAAAGGAGACCACAGAACTTTGTAGAAAAAATAAATTTTCGCTGTTATATACTACATTTTGTATTGTATTTGTAGAACTAAAAAGAGGTTTTTCATGCATATAAGTATGAATATGTACATAAATTAAACTATAGAAGAGTAAAAGTTGTTGATAAATACGTCGATAAAAAAATCTCCCTGATCAGACTCCCAATCTCCTGGTTTTTGAAGGCAAATCTCCTGCAAAGACCTGCTGACATTATCACATGTATGTGTAAATTAACTATAAGGCAGATGTTTAGGTTATCATTAAAAATTTAAATTTTGAGACAAATTGTGACTTGTCAGAAATGTTTTTTTTTTACAATTTTTTAAACTTGGAAAGAATTTTTTTTTTTGCAAGAAAGTGCCATACAGATTGTCAAAAATAAAAAAAATTGGACTTGTGAAAATATGTAATAATTCAGGTTTCCCTAATCAATGGAGTCAGGATGAGTGTTTGTCACTTACACTTTCAGCAATATTTTATCTATGTTGTGAGTACCAGACGGGTGTGACATTTGGAGCACCTGAGTTCACCCCCAGTTTTTAGTGGAATTTGTGTAACTCTATCTTTAGTTTTCTGTGTTATATTTTGTGGATCGTTGTTTTCCTTTTGGCCATTGTGTTGTCTCTCCTTCTTTGATTACGTCTTCTGGTATCCTCAAACTTACCTTATTGTGGGAGAAAAGCCTAGAAAGTTATAAAGAATTGACTTATGAAATCCAGGCATTAGGTAGTTTTTTTTTTCTCAAAATCTCATCACTTTCAGCTTGTTATTGAGGCTTGAAACAGTACCAGTTGCTTAAACTAGGCTTGTCAGAAGTCAACGACCTCAATTAGTCTCTGGCCACCCAAGCCCCCAAAGAAAGTCATAAATTTGTTAATTAGGAATAATTTATTTATACATGTATAACCTGGATTGAAATACAAATTAGAACACAAACTGAAATGGGAACTATTATATTTTAATGCATGTCACTGTAAGATTATTAATTATTATTCATATTCGTGCGTGGTGTATCTTCTAAAGTATCATTTTAGACAACTGATACACGGTATCATTAAAGGCTTTGTAGTATATTATGTAATTGAGGGTTCTTTACTTTATTAGCTTTTTGTTTAACCTTGATGATTGTGTTAAAAAGAATTATGTAATATGTATGAATAAAATACACTAATAAAACTCTTGTTACAAAATGGTTGATTTACAGGTGATTGAAAATGAGAGGTAATATGTAATATCAACCTTGATTGGATGACATTTATGATTTTAGACAGCAAATTACATAATTTATTTGTTGAAATTTGTCTCATGAATTCATAAACTGCAATTAAATTGGTTTAAACTAAGTTTTATCATCTCAATCAATGCTAAGGTTCTGCTATAATTCTTCATCAGCAGGATTCGGCACTAAATGAGGCTTCACAACATTACGTGATGAAATTTGTCAGTGACCTTTGACAAGTCAGTGGTTTTCTCCGGGTTCCCATAATCCTAACCCCTAACCCTAATTGACACTTTCTGATATTCAGTTATTTCCCTTGACTTTCCTAACCTTCAATA
The DNA here is from genome assembly GCA_002080005.1 of Gigantidas platifrons. Taxonomy (NCBI): domain Eukaryota; kingdom Metazoa; phylum Mollusca; class Bivalvia; order Mytilida; family Modiolidae; genus Gigantidas; species Gigantidas platifrons. The sequence goes on along the minus strand of MJUT01049449.1, from coordinate 95,245 downwards.
CTGCAGCCGTCACATGTCAATCTGTAGTTCATCATCTTTCCTCTGTTTCCTTGAAGTTGAATTTTTAGCTCGTTTGACCAAAGACCAAGTGTGTATTGCTGTTCGCCCACAGCGTCAGTCATCTAAGCTTTTTTTTGGCATTTTAATCTTCACCTAGGACCAAATGAAACCAAGATTAATTGAATCAAGACTTGTACAAATGAATTTGTTTCCCCTTTGGGATGGGTCAATAGGGGCCTAAAAGTGGAAATAAATTGAATCTTCTTCTCAAGAACTAGTAATGGAAATGCTAGAATATTTGTTATACAGCCTCAATGTGATATATGATGTACAATGTATATAAATAGAAACCAAGAGTTTATTGGGTCAAAGCTCGGGGGGGAGGGGTGGGGATCCAAAGATTTTCACAGGCTGTAATAGAGTAAAAAAATAATACTCAGAAAATATCAGAAATAGTAATGCAATTAATATTTGACACGAATTTCATCATGTGATATGCATATTCCAGCTTGCTTATAAAATGAAGGCCCATAGGTCTACATGGTCCTAGCCCTTGAGGCTCCAAAGTTTAACATAATTATGCTGAAATTGAGAAATATTTTTAAAATATTTTTTTCATGTGAATTATTTCTGTTTATTTGCCAAGCATGATTGCTGTGATATACAGATTTAATCTTACTTAAATGAAAACTCCACGACCTAAGAACCAATTTTTTGTTTTTGGGCCACCTGATCCTAAGGGTCATTTGAGCTTCGATTACTGATTCTGATTACCCCTTTGGTATCTTCACAAACTTTTCTTATTGTGGGAGAAAAAGTCTACAAAGTTATAAAGTACCGTACTAACTTATGAAGTCTAGGCATTGGGTATTTTTTTTTCTTCAAAATCTTAACGTTTTCACCTTGGTATTGAGGCTCAAAACCGTACCCGTTTTTAAAACTAGGCTGGTCAGAAGTCAACGACCTCAACTAGTCTCTGACCATCCAAGCCATCAAAGAAAGTCATGAATCTGTTAATTAAAAATGATTTATTTATACATGTATAACCTGGATTGAAATACAAACTAGAACACAAACTGAAATGGGAACTATTATATTTTAATGCATGTCACTGTAACTGTAAGATTATTAATTATTATTCATATTTGTGCACCACATATCTTCTAAAGCATCATTTTAGACAACTGATATGCTGGATCATATTATGCTTTATTGTATATTATGTGTGTAAATGAGAGTTCTTTACTTGATTAGCTTTTGTTGATTGAGTTAAAAAGAATTATGTATGAATAAGATATGCTAATAAATCTCTGGTTGCAAAATGGTTGATTTACTGGTCATTGAAAATGAGATGTAATATCAACCTTGATTGGATGACATTTAAGATTTGAGACAGCAAATTACATAATTTATTTGTTGAAATTTGTCTCATAAATTCATAAACGGCAATTAGATTGGTTTAAACTAAGTTTTATCATCTCGATCAATGCTAAGGTTCTGCTATAATTCTTCATCAGCAGGATTCGGCACTAAATGACACTTGCCGATAGTCAGTTATATCCCTTGAATTTCCTATCAGTTATATCCCTTGAATTTCCTATCAGTTATATCCCTTGAATTTCCTATCAGTTATATCCCTTGAATTTCCTATCAGTTATATCCCTTGAATTTCCTATCAGTTATATCCCTTGAATTTCCTAACCTTCAACACTGCATCCGTCCCATGTTCATCTGTAGTTTATCATCTTTCCTTATCTGTTTCCTTGACATTAGGCTTTTTAGCTCATTTGACCAAAGACCAAGTGAGTATTGCTGTTTGCCATTTAAAGTTTTTTTGCATTTTAATCTTCTCCTATGACCAAATGAAACCAAGGTTAATTGAATCAAGACTTGTACAAATGAATTTATTTTCCCATTGGGAGGAGTCAATAGGGACCTAAAAGTGGAAATAAATTAAATCTTCTCAAGAACTAGTTTTGGAAATGCTACAATATTTATTACACAGCATCAATGTGATATGTAATGTATTAAGGATTGATTGCAATTTTTGTTCGGTTCATGAAGAAATAACCTCAATCAGGTTGTACACACTGTGTAACCCATGTAGCAGGTTACACAAGGGTGTGTACAACCTGATTGAGGTTATTTCGAATGAACCGAACAAATAATTTCGATCAATCCTTATAAATTAATCTAAACTTTTTTTGTTATGATATTGAAAAATATATTTATTTTTTCAAAATAAGGCAAATAATCAGAAATAAATTCAAATAACCGCAAAGGTGCCTCATTTAAAGAAAATCACCTGATGACAATGGCATGCAGCCTTGAGAATGACGTCTATTTTTAGATTCCATTCATTGACAAATAACCTCAACTTTTTAAACCAATCAAAACACATATAAAATGACATGTGACTAAAATTAATTTATATACAAATGGAAACCAAGAGTTTATTGGGTCAAAGCTCTGGGAATCCAAAGATTTTCACAGGCTGCAATACCAGTAGAGTAAAAAATAATACTCAGAAGATATCAGAAATAGAAATGCAATTGCATATGACATGATTCATCATGTGATATGCATATTCAAGCTTGCTTATAAAATGAAGGCCCATGGTCTATATGGTCCTAGCCCTGAGGCTCGAAAGTTTATCATAATTACCGGGGTATACTGAATTTGAGAATTTTTTTTTAAATATTTTTTTCATATGAACTATCTCTGTTTATATGCCATGAAAGATCACTGTGATATACAGATTTAATCTTACTCAAATGAAAACCTCAAGGCTTAAGAACCAACTATGAAAATGTGATTTTATTTATTGGGTCACCTGACCCTAAGGGTCATTTATATGAGCTGTTGCCATTATTTGATGTCCTATCTGTCATCCTGTGTCATCCATCTGGAAACTTTTTTTTTAAACATTTTATCGTCTAAAATAACTGTTCCAATTTTAGCAAAATCATCATTAGGGGTGCATACCTTTGAAATTGGATCAGAGATTCTGCCTACCTACGAATATGGCAGCTGTTAATGTCAATAGAACATGAGGATGTAGGGTAAGGGGGTGTTGTGGCTGGATTTGGGGGGGGAGCTTGGCCTTAAATGTTATAACTTATGAAGGAGTTCACATTGGGTACTGTTTAATGTAAAAAGGTGATTAGGTCAGTGGACTAAAGGTCAAGGCCATAATCATAATTATTCATCATGTATACAAAAAAAAAAGCTGACAAAAGCCTTCTTATAGATATATAACCCTGGGAAATTTCAATTTAAAGAATATATTTTATCCTATGAAAAATGATTTCTATCAGCCTGTCATGAATGTCACCACGTTGTATTACAGAAGCATGCAGTGGAGAGATTAGGGTGATAGGTTTAGTGTTTAGTTACTTACACGTTGACATAAAACTGTTTATTAAACAAGTGACTTTGTCATCATATTCCTGTTATCAGATTTTTTACAACTTTTCTGCATTTAACTGTTTCATTACCAGTAGAAATAAAAGAAGAAAAAAGAATGTTTTAGATTAAAATGATAATTTCTTTTTGTCTCATCTAAGCTGAAAGGAGCTAAATTCAAGACGTAGCCATTAAAATTTAATCTCCATCATCCTTACCAAGATCAACCTTTGACCCATAGATGGGAATGAGTATCTTAGTTTTTCCTTCCATATTAGTCATTCTGATAACTCAAAGGAATAGTGCTTGTTCTTATATTTTATGTAAATTTGAATGGAAATCCTGTATTTTCATTGGTTTAGAAGAAAGTTACATTTTAGTCTGTCACCCTCCTGAACGGGTGACAATTGGTTTGACTGTCACCCTCTCGTGAGCTAACATGTCACATTCTTGTAAGCCAATGAAAATACGGGATTTTCATGCAAGTTTACATAAAATATGATAATCACATATAACACAAAGAGGTTTTTGTTGTTTCTTGAATATTTCACAATGTGTTGCAGACGGATGGGTATTTTTACCATCCATTTTTTATTATGACATGCTAACAGTTTACAGAATCAAAATATAATTTAAAATAAATTCAGAAAGGTAGTAGATTATTTTGCACAGACAAAATGACAGACCAGAACATTCAAAATAATAAAATAAATAACATATATTTGAGAGGGTGATGGAGATATTGTAAACCCTTGAAATACATTGTCAACCTCGGCTTTGCCTGAAAAAAAGGTGCTACGAACATCAAATTTTTATTAGATTGAAAATTGAACTTTTCTGCCTCGCATTTAAAAAGTTATTCACCTTTTTTGATCAATTTTAAATATTTTTCTTTAAGTACAAACCAGATTTGAGATGAATTATGGGATGTAACTTCAGAATGAATCTGATTAACACAATTTAACACATTTTATCCCAAAATGTTTTTTTTTTTACTGCAGTCTGCTTTAAGTTCAGATTCTTAAATTTAAATTCCATTGTGGGCTATTTTCATAGATGTTTCATTCATTGGTACTGTATATATATTTTTATATAACTTGGTCTTCTAGGTACTCCATTGAAATAATAGATTCATTTGGAAAACAAAACTTGGCAGGATTGTTTTAAAAAAAAATGAACTTGATCGAATGTAAGCTCGATCATTGAATGATCTTTTACAAATTGTATGTGTATACTGTTAATGTGAAAATCCACCAAAGCTACTGTATTACATAGTTTATTTAGTATAAGACACAATGGAGAAAATGTTCTAAAAATAACTGTCAAGCCAGGACTTGGATTTCTAACACCATATGTTGGTTATTTTCAGTGGTTTAAGGTGGGAGGTGATTGTTTAGTTGATATTGATGGAATTGTTGATCATCACTGTTTAAACCTTATTAAATCTGCAACTAGTATTAGTATGCAAGGATAATCATTGGATAATAATAGTCTTTTTACAAATTTGTCTGTTTTTCTGTTGATCTGATAGCCCTTACACAGCAGTAAAAAGTTCATATTGGAGAAATAATTATTGAACTGATTGAACTCAAACTGGTATACAAATGACCACCAGTACCTTAAACCTGTATTTTTATGATAATGATATGCTGATCGGCAATTTGACCATATGGCCATTTTATTTTTAGTTTTATATATATATATATATACTTGTACATAAGTAGAGTGAAATTTACATGTAGTTTCCATAGCCACAAATTTTAATGAATCTATTATTTAATCAGATTTACATTTGATACATACATATAGTGGACGAAAGTATTTACATTTTCCTTTTTTTCTTCTATATATTTCACATAAAACTATACATTTTTTTTAACGAAATTATCCCGAAGTCAAATTCTTGACCGATTATTATAATTTTATTATCAACATAATCAGAATTTAATGTATATGTAGTTTCACTCTGTGATTTCAGTATGATTTTATAATGTAAAGAAATTAAAGAATACACAATTTGAACACAAAGCTGAATTAATTTCATCCAAAACACGATACACATTATCTAACAGAAAGTCAAATGTATTTTTTTTCATTCCTAGGTCAAGCTTAAATTATAAAGGCATTTGTTTACCTTAATTTTTCTTTAAAAATCGATAGATCTATGAAAAACGATGAACAAGTTTGAAATCTTCTTGTGTTTGCATTACAATGATACTGACATTATTTACAAATATGTCCATGAAAATAAAATTTGTTTCTAATTGATTGATTGATTGATTGATTGATTGTTGTTGAATGTCTGTCAGGAAATATTTCAAGCATATTCAGGACTAGCCAATTGATTGAAATGTTGATGTTGTGTCAGAAAGAAATGATTGATTGATTTGATTTTTGGTGTTTTAATGCCACTTTCAACAATATTTCAGCTATATCATGGCGACCAGTTTTAGTGGTGGAGGAAGCCGCAGTACCCGGAGAGAACCACCGACCATGGGCAAGCAACTGGTAAACTTTATCACTTGCGGCTGTGAGTCGAGTGCACCCTTTTTGTAATTTACAAAACCGGGCGCAAACCCACGCCGTATTGGTGATAGGCTTGTATGAGTTGTTAGATCCAGTGACCTAACTCATTGAGCAACCCGGGCCGCCAGAAAGAAATGATGATTGTACATATTTGTACCTGTTTTGTAAGACATGACTTTACATTCATAATGAAAGATGAAATAGTCATAATTTATACAGAGATATATGATAAAATTAATGTGACAAACCGTTGTATTCTTAGGTAGATATGGTACTTTAGGAGGGAATTTTGTGAGAATTTTAATTGTAAATATACATGAAATTTCAAACCAATATTTAATATATTGGAGCAGGATTGTGCATACACACAATTATTGACATTTTTCATGATAATTTGGTTCTATATTAATATTTTTAAATTAATGAGGATTTAAAAAAACAAATTTTGTACAATTTTCTGCTATATAATCTTACAAAATGTATATGAAATTATTTCTGAAACACAATATCAAATTGACTGAGGGGACATCGTGATCGTGATCGTATGGTAGTTGATTTACAATCCCGTTCATGGCGTGGTGTACTCGATACACAATTATGTGATATAGTTTGTCAGGTCGATGGTTTTCTGCAGGTACTCCGGTTTCCTCCACCAATTACAACTGACTGCCACGATATAACTGAAATATTGTTGAAAGTGGCATTAAGCACCGTTACCCTTACTCTCAAATTGACTGAAAAAAAATATTGTTGTTTTTTTTAAATGTTTATTAACATATTTTTAACTACATCTTATTTCATTTAATATTTTACATTTTTTGGTCAAAAATAATGTTTCTGTTGAATATTCGTCCTTCACTCTCGTCATCCCACAGCAATAATTACTTTTCTTTACTAATCTTCCCTCTCTGTCGTGGTTTAGTAGTCATTAGTCATATCAGTCATCGTTCATTCGTTCATTCATTCATTCATTCATTCATTATTTTTTCAATCTGTTGTTTGTCAAAGGTCAAGGTTCAACAATCATTCACTGATCATTCACTAATCATTCACCAATCATTCAACATGCACCAATTTGTCATTGGGGGGACATTGACTGTGTCAAGGATTCTTATATTTAGCTGAGATTTTTTTTTTTGCTGTTCTAATTTTTATTTTTAATATGCAAAGGTGGCCTAATTTTTTTTTTTTCTATGGTTTTCTATTGAGAAAAGAATATCGGTTAGCACATAATGGAATTTAATCTGGATATTATACTGTTAATTATTCTGGGTTTTTTTTCTTCTTTACAGATGTCTATCACCAATTGGATGAACATCGGATGTTTTATCTACGCATGCTGTGTCAGTATAAAAATAACAAAACAAAATACAAGGGACATACGGTAAGTCATTGCAAGTTGCGGAAAATAGAAATAGAAGACGTCTGTTCATTATCAACATCTTGAAATGGATAAGGGGCACTCGTATTTCATGGATGAGTTGACTAAAGACTTTCATGTCATAAAATGTATGTAAGAGTAACATGATAATTTCTTTTAAGGGCATTGCTACAGTTGCTTTTGTGGGGCGGTTCATTGATAAAGTAGACATTTAAAATATTACCATTTAAAAATCTATATATATATAAAATAATTCATAAATCATGTTAATATATGCCACGCCCCTATCCCCCTCCCTCCCCGTCCGTAAATCTGATTTTTCAGATATTAATTCAGTTCTTCCATATTATCCCTAAATTGAGGTAAAGAAATAAAATACATCATTATGTATGTACATCTTTGTCAGTCTGGCTAAAATCAGCCTGTCTTTTCTTAACCATGAGGAGAAATAGGATAAAAATTGAAATACTATCCTCTACTTACAACCAATCTACTGTACTAGAATAACTATCACACTGCTGTTTAAGAAACACTATCCAAACTCTACCCACATTCTACAATAATTAACATACTACTGTAAAAGAAATAATGTACACACCTATTACTATCAAACTGTTGTATAAGAAACACTATCCACTCTGAGTACTATCAAACTGTTGTATGATAAACACTATCCACTCTGATTACTATCAAACTGTTTTATAAGAAACACTATCCAATCTGAGTACTATCAAACTGTTGTATAAGAAACACTATCCACTCTGAGTACTATCAAACTGTTGTATGATAAACACTATCCACACTGATTACTATCAAACTGTTGTATGATAAACACTATCCACTCTGATTACTATCAAGTTGTTGTATGATAAACACTATCCACTCTGAGTACTATCAAACTGTTGTATGATAAACACTATCCACACTGATTACTATCAAACTGTTGTATGATAAACACTATCCACTCTGATTACTATCAAGCTGTTTTATAAGAAACACTATCCACTCTGAGTACTATCAAACTGTTGTATAAGAAACACTATCCACTCTGAGTGCTATCAAACTGTTGTATGATAAACACTATCCACACTGATTACTATCAAGCTGTTGTATAAGAAACACTATCCACACTGATTACTATCAAGCTGTTGTATAAGAAACAATATCCACACTGATTACTATCAAGCTATTGTATAAGAAACACTATCCACACTGATTACAACCAAATTACTGTATATGAAACACTATCCACTCTAACTACTATCAAACTGCTGTATAAGAAAGACTATCCACTCTGATTACTATTAAACTGCTGTATAAGAAACACTATCAATGCTGATTACTATCAAACTGTTGTATGATAAACACTATCCACACTGATTACTATCAAGCTGTTGTATAAGAAACACTATCCACTCTGATTACTATCAAACTGCTGTATGATATAAACACTATCCACTCTGATTACTGTCAAACTGCTGTATAAGAAACACTATCCACTCTGATAACTATCAAACTGCAGTATAAGATTACTATCAAACTGTTGTATGATAAACACTATCCACACTGCTTACTATCAAGCTGTTGTATAACAAACACTGTCCACTCTGATTACTATCAAACTGCTGTATAACAAACACTATCCACTCTGATTACTATCAAACTGCTATATAACAAAACACTATCCACACTGATTACTAACAAACTGTTGTATAAGAAACACTATCCACACTGATTACTATCAAGCTGTTGTATATGAAACACTATCCACTCTGATTACTATGAAACTGCTGTATAAGACACACTATCAACTCTGATTACTATTAGACTGTTGTATAAGAAATACTATCCACTCTGATTACTACCAAACTGCAGTATGAGAAACACTATCCACTCTGACTACTATCAAGCTGCTGTATAAAAAACAATATCCACTCTGATGACTATCAAACTGCATTACTAAGAACACTATCGACATGGATAACTATCAAACAGCTTTACTAGGAACACTATCCACACTGGTAACTATCAAACTGCTTTACTAGGAACACTATCTAGACTGATTACTATCAAACTGCTGTATAAGAAACACTCCAGACTGATTACTATCAAACTTTTGTATGAAAAACACTATCCACTCTGATTACTATCAAACTGCTGTATAAAAAACACTCCACACTGATTACCATCAAGCTGCTGTATAGGAAACACTATCCACTCTGATTACTATCAAACTGCTGTATAAGAAACTATCCACACTGATTACCATCAAACTGCTGTATAAGAAACACTCCAGACTGATTACTATCAAACTTTTGTATGAAAAACACTATCCACTCTGATTACTATCAAACTGCTGTATAAAAGACACTCCACACTGATTACCATCAAGCTGCTGTATAGGAAACTATCCACACTGATTACCATCAAACTGCTGTATAAGAAACACTATCCACACTGATTACTATCAAGCTGTTGTATAAGAAACACTATCCACACTGATTACTATCAAGCTGTTGTATAAGAAACACTATCCACACTTATTACTATCCAACTGTTGTATAAGAAACACTATCCACACTGATTACTATCAAACTGTTGTATAAGAAACACTATCCACTCTGATAACTATCAAACTGCTTTACTAAGAACACTATCCACACTGATTAGTATTAAACTGCTTTACTAGGAACACTATCCACACTGATAACTATCAAACTGTTATATAAGAAACACTATCCACTCTGATAACTATCAAGCTGCTTTACTAAGAACACTATCCACACTGATTACTATTAAACTGCTTTACTAGGAACATTATCCACACAGATAACTATCAACCTGTTATATAAGAAACACTATCCACTCTGATAACTATCAAACTGATTTACTAGGAACACTATCCACACTGATTACTATCAAACTGCTGTATAAGAAACACTATCCACACTGATAACTATCAAACTGATTTACTAGGAACACTATCCACACTGATTACTATTAAACTGCTTTACTAGGAACACTATCCACACAGATAACTATCAACCTGTTATATAAGAAACACTATCCACTCTGATAACTATCAAACTGATTTACTAGGAACACTATCCACACTGATTACTATCAAACTGCTGTATAAGAAACACTATCCACTCTGATTACTATCAAACTACTGTATAAGAAACATTATCCACGCTTACTACCATCAAACTGCTATATAAGAAACACTATCCACTCTGATTACTATCAACAGGGTTCATACACTTTTTTGTTGAGCAAAATCAACGACTTTTCAAGAACTTTCCAGGACAAAAATTACAGTTTTCAAGCACCCTTTTCTGAGCATTTTCATACATTTTATGTATATAAAACCTTATTTAACCTTACCTTTCTTCAAGTGAAAATACCAGAGAAAACAATTAATAACACCTGTCGCACGGTGTGCTCCATAACAGTACAAGATACTCTACACTAAAATGACTAAAGATCGGGGGACAACATAAAGACGTATTAAAAAATGTGTTCATAGACAATAGCCCCCTCCCCCAAGGATATTTTCTCACAAAATCAAAAGAGAATTATGCATAGTTATATAATGCCAACCGTGCATTATATACAACAATAATGATGGGGTGACCTTTTTCCCCATGTCCTTAATTTTTACAATTAAAAAATATGTTCTTAAAAACATTTTCTATAATTTCCTCTATTCCCACAATTTTTCCGACTTCACCAATTCTCAAAGTTTTAAATATTTTCCCATCGTTTTTGTTTCCCAAATCCCTACACATTTTGCCTATTTTTTTCTTAAAATGCTCCCATGGACGAAATGTCAAAACTTTTGTTACAGCATTTGCAGTGTGCTTTATGAATATTTGGGCTATTTCTAAGCCAGGCATGGTATTGTGGCTGCTCTAGCCATTTGTTCAGGAATTTACATTTTCCCGGCATCTTGAACTGGCAATGATCACTGGTGACCGACGGCTGACCACGCGATGTTTATTTTTTATTTTTATAATTTTTTATTTAGAACATAAGTGGACACGTTTGATGTTATGCCCATTAAGAAATACGTTCGGGAAAACCCATGAATCGTCAGGGAAACCAATTAAAACGACAAGCTTGAAGCCAGGTGATGGGATTACATTAATGCGTAATTTTGATTTGAGCGGTAAAATTCCGGAAAACACTGTTTTATAGAAATAGTGCGATTTTCCACAAATAGCGCGTAGTGATACGGGGAGGTATATTTATATTTCCACGGATAACTGAGGTTGTTGACATCGATTCAACGTCTTGGAGATCGAAAATGACTGTTAACATGCACTTATTTCGCGGGAATAAGATTGTTCAAATGAAAAAATAGTTTTCAAGGTTTTTCAAGCACCTTTATTGGAATTCAAGTACTTTCAAGTCCTTGATTTTGCTACTTTCGTTTTCAAGTACTTTCAAGGATTTCAAGCACCTGTACGAACCCTGTATCAAAGTGATGTATAAGAAACAATATCCACATGGATTACCATCAAACTGCTGTATAAGAAACACTATCCACAAGGATTACCATCAAACTGCTGTATAAGAAACACTATCCACACTGATTACTATCATGCTATTGTATAAGAAACACTATCCACACTGATTACTATCAAACTTGTATAAGAAACACTATCCACTCTGATTACTATTGAACTGCTGTATAAGAAACACTATCCACACTGATTACTATCACTGTTGTATAAAAAACACTATCCACTCTGATTACTACCAAACTGCTGTATAAGAAACACTATCCACACTGATGACTATCAAACTGTTGTATAAAAAAAACACTATCCACTCTGATTACTACGAAACTGCTTTACTAGGAACACTTCACCCTGATTACTATCAAACTGATTTACTAGGACCACTATCCTCACTGAAAACTATCAAACTGTTTCATAAGAAACACTATCCACTCTGATAACTATCAATCTACTTTATTAGGAACAATATCCACACTGATTACTAATAAACTGTTTTACTAGGAACACTATCCACACTGATAACTATCAAACTGTTGTATAAGATACACTATCCACTCTGATAACTATCAAACTGCTTTACTAGGAACAATATCCACACTGGTTACTATTTAACTGCTTTACTAGGATCACTATCCACACTGATAACTATCAAACTGCTTTACTAGGAGCACTATCCACACTGATAACTATCAAACTGCTTTACTAGGAATACTATCCACACTGATTACTATCAAGCAGCATTGCTTGGAACACTATCCACACTGATTACTATCAAGCTGCTGTATAAGAAACAATATCCACTCTGATAACTATCAAGCTGCTTTACTATGAACACTATCCACACTGATTACCATGAAGCTGTTGTACTAAAAAAACACTATCCACACTGATTACCATCGAACTGCTTTACTAGGAACACTATCCACACTGATTACTATCAAACTGCTTTACTAGGAACACTATCCACACTGATAACTATCAAACTGACTGTTATACAAGAAACACTATCCACATTTATTACCATCAAAATGCTTTAATAGAAACACTATCCACATTGATTGCTATCAAACTGCTTTACTAGGAACACTATCCACACTGATAACTATCGAATTGTTGTACAAGAAACACTATCCACACTGATTACCATCAAACTGCTTTACTAAGAATACTATCCACACTGATTACTATCAAGCAGCATTGCTTGGAACACTATCTGCACTGATTACTATCAAGCTGCTGTAAAAGAAACTATCCACTCTGATAACTATCAAGCTGCTTTACTATGAACACTATCCACTCTGATTACCATCAAGCTGTTGTACAAAAAAACACTATCCACACTGATTACCATCAAACTGCTTTACTAGGAACACTATCCACACTGATTACTATCAAACTGCTTTACTAGGAACACTATCCACACTGATAACTATCAAACTGCTTTACTAGGAACATTATCCACACTGATAGCTATCAAGCTGCTTTAGTAGGAGCACTATCCACACTGATAACTATCAAACTGCTTTACTAGGAACACTATCCACACTGATTACTATCAAACTGCTGTATAAGAAACACTATCCACACTGATTACTGTCAAACTGTTGTATAAGAAACACTATCCACTCTGATTACTATCAAACTGCTGTATAAGAAACACTATCCACACTGATTACCATCAAACTGCTGAATAGGAAACACTATCCACTCTGATTACTATCAAACTGCTGTATAAGAAACACTATCCACACTGATTACTATCAAACTGCTGTATAAGAAACACTAGCCTCTCTGATTACTATCAAACTGCTGTATAAGAAACACTATCCACACTGATTACTATCAAATTGCTGTATAAGAAACACTATCCACTCTGATTACTATCAAACTGCTGTATAAGAAACACTATCCACACTGATTACTATCAAACTGCTGTATAAGAAACACTATCAACGCTGATTACTATCAAACTGCTGTATAAGAAACACTATCAACGCTGATTACTATCAAATTGCTGTATAAGAAACACTATCCACTCTGATTACCATCAACTGTTTCATATAATTCATTTTGAATAGGTGAGTCTCAAAGTACTTGTGCTCCTAACATAATACAAAATGTAGTCTGAATTTAATGTGATGTGAATAATCCCATGGTGAATCCTGAATCCAATGTAACTACCACCACATGACATACTAATTTTTGTGAAAAACGAATTTTTTTTCAAATAAATCAAATTTTTTAAGAATTATTTTTAAAGCAAGAATTAAAAAAAAAAATCAGGAATGTTCATAAAATGTTTACACATATTATGGTTGCCATGGCAACATATTTTCCCCCAAATATTTGTGAAAAATGAATTTTTTTTCAAATCAAGCCCATTTTTTTTTTATTATTATCTTTAAAGCAAGAAATAAAAAAAGGTATCAGGAATGTTCAAAAAAAGTTTTACACATATTATGGTTGCCATGGCAACATTTTTTTAGTAATAGCGGCCGTCTGTCCATCCGTCACACTTTCTTGTTTACGCGATAACTTGAGTAAACATGGATAGATTTGAATAATTTTTTGCATGTGGCTTGTAATTATCATTATCTTGGATGGGTTCCAACATGGTAATATTTGAAGCAAGGGTTTTGGGGGAAATCTTGGTTTTTGGTTGAAAAATCACCAATTTTGAGAATTGTGTCTTGTTTACGCGATAACTTTAGTAAACATGGATAAATTTGAATAATTTTTTGCGTGTGGCTTGTAAATATCATTATCTTGGATGAGTTCTTACGTGGAAATATTTGAAGCAAGAGTTTTTGGGGGGAAATCTTAATTTTTGGTTGAAAAATCAAAAATTTTGAGAATTGAGTCTTGTTTACACGACAACTTGAGTAAACATGGATAGATTTTAATAATTTTTTGTATGTGGCTTGTAATTATCATTATCTTGGATGGGTTCTGATATGGAAATATTTGAAGCAAGGGTTTTGGAGGAAAATCTTAGTTTTTGGTTGAAAACTCACCAATTTTGAGAATTGTCTCCTTTACGCAATAACTTTATTAAACATGGATAGATTTGAATAATATTTTGCAAGTAGCTTGTAATTATCATTATCTTGGATTGGTTCTAACATGGAAATATTTGAAGCAAGTGTTTTGGGGGAAAATGCTAGTTTTTGGTTGAAAAATCACCAATTTCGAGAATTGTGTCTTGTTTATGTGATAACTTTAGTAAACATGGATAGATTTTCATAATCTTTGCATGTGGCTTGTAAGTATGTTATACATTAAGACTGCAAGGCTGCTTTCTATAAATATATCAAACTAAATATTATGCAAGTGCGAGGGGATACATCGCACATTCATGCGCTAGGCGGTTCTTTTATTATCTTTGCAATGAAAGAGATAATTAGTGCACTAATTGCATTTACAATGTACTGAAGATTTTTATATGTAATAGTATTTGAAGGTATATACATAAATGACAATGAGCAAGTATTTTATTACATACATTTAAGAAACTAATAGGCAAGATTTTTCCTTGGGTAACTGTTTAAATTAGCATCATTAGGACATTGACCTATGTCATATTTGTAATGTTGATAATATTACTCTTCATTGTTACAACTGAAACCTTATAAACATAGTGGAAGCAGGAGGTTTAGCACGAAAAAAACCCAATTCAACCCACCTTTTCCATTGGAAAAGCCTGTACCAAGTCGGGGCCATTACAGTTTCCTGCTTGTGGATTTTCGATTTGGTCTGTTTATAGACGATGGTTTTATGCCTTTCCCTTCAGACCAGTGCTTTTGTGTTCAGTAATTTTGTTATTACTGGAATACCCTTATTTGTTGACAACATTATAATTTCCATTTACATTAATTGGAATTATGTGGTTACATTATATTTAGTTATAGTCTCATTTATAGAACATTTATTATCAATTTGTTAGATTTGCATTTTTCTAATTTTTGGGGGCCATCATGCCCATGATCGTATGGTAGTTGGATTTACAACTACCTGTGTCACCATGATATACATGTAGCTGAAATATTGCTGAAAGTGGCATTAAACACCAAAAATTCAAATTCAAAATTCATTCGATACAACATTATGTGATAAAGTTTGTCAGTGACTTGCGACAGGTCGTTGGTATCCTCCGGTTACTCTGGTTTCCTCCACCAATAAAGCTGACCGCCATGATATAACTGAAAGATTGTTGAAAGTGGCGTTAAACACCATAAACCAAATTTTTGGAAGGGGTGGTCGTGAATGTATGGTATGCCTATCACCACCCACTGTTGTGAGTTTGAACCCTGTTCATGGTGAGGTGTACTCGATACAACATTATGATTATGTGGTAAAGTTTGTCTGTAGCTTGCGACAGGTTGGTGGTTTTCTCCCGGTACCCTCCACCAATAAAACTGACTGCCACGATATTACTGAAATATTGTTGAAAGTGGCATCTAACACCACAAATCAAACCAAACCAACCAAGGGTATTATTTCCTAAAATTCATTTTTCCACCACTTGAATGATTTGACTACATTGTTTGTGTAAGAAATCATTTGGTCAGATCTACCAACCCCACTCATGTACTTATTATAATTTGTAACTACATTTGGTTTATGAATAATTTCATTTGTAATTGGATTTCTTCTGGAAGTGGTTTATAGACTAGACCCATGTTTTGTTGAAAGCATATAAACTGGTTTGCTATCAAGATATTTGTAACATTCTAATGGACCATTTTTCATAATGAATATATCACCACGATTTCGGAGTTGGTTGTCTTTTAATGTTTGAGGTATCCCCCGACAATTTTGTCAAATATGTTCCCAATTGAAATAGATCCCACCCAAAAGAGTTGTGGTGATGTATAGTAATTATCACAATACAGCCTTTGTTAAAGAAACCAATAACCTCTCATCATGTCCATGGCTAGAAAATAAGAAAAGAAAATACTAGAAGCTGTAGGAGAGTTCATCACATCCACTGGACGTTTTACCACCTGTCCAGCCCCTACAGCAAATCCCTGACCTGATCCTAATTATATATTACAACAAAGTACAGAGAGAAATCACCAAAGAAGGAATAACACTAGAGAGAAAAAAAATAGTACAAAGAGGACTAGTGCCATTAAGGCCATAGGATTAGGATTAGGCTAGATCATACGTGGCCCCATTAAAGACTTTCCAATGTATTGTACAGTTTAAATTTTGAAACATAGCCATTGGAAGAATATGAAACCATATATGCCTTTACACCATATTTCACATGTTTATCAGGACTGTAAACACGAAAAGATAAGTTACCTTTCCACGGAATCATTCCTTCGTCTAACGAAATGTTTTGATGCGAGGTGTAGGCAGATTTGATACGAGATATCATAGTTTGAAAATAGGTCAGAGTTTAAATAGTGGGTTATATAACTATGTCCAGGGTTTTCACGGGGAATGAAGTCATCATTATTTGCCAGATGAAGAAATGACGTAATTAACAGAAAACGATATCTTGACATAGTTCCTGAAAAAAAATGGAGTGGAGGTTACTGCGTCTGTGCTCCAGTATTCATTGATGTCAGATTGTGAAATTATCCCCATAGCCAGAATAAGTGCAATGTAGCGTTTTATTTCTGATGCACAAGTGTTTTGCCATTTTCTAAATCTTGAAAATGTGCCACGGTTTTGATTATTTTCAAAATATTGTTCAGCATACTGATTTGTCTCAGTAGCAATCTCTTCAAAGTCGTCATCATTTTCTTCTTCTTTCGGGTATAGTGCATAACCAATAAAGTATTCTCGCACTTTTGGGTGGGGGTGACGTCTATGTACAGTGCAGGTTAAAACGATAAAAACAGTTGAAAATTTAGATGAGAGTTGCCCTAGATATCTGAGCCTTGAAGCTGTCTAGGGTGTCTGCTTTCACCACACTTCCAGGTAGTTGGTTCCAGATGCATATGGTTTGTGGGAAGAATGATGTTCTGTACACTGTAGTTCTTGTGTGTGGTACCAGGAATCGTAGTGAATGGCCTCTGGTTCGAAGAGAGGTGTGGTTGAGGTGGTGTTTCACTAATATATCAACAAGGTTGTACACTATGCGGTACATCATCACTGTCTGAGCATATGCTCGTCTGCTTTGTAGTGACTGCCATTGGAGTTGCTGTAGCATGGCTGTGACTTTTTACCCAAATATACCCATATTTTCAAAAATACGTTAAAATAATAAGAAACTGTTGTGGTTTCTGGTAATGGAACTCTTTTTCAAGGATCTGTGGAAAAAGTAATGGTTCCTGGTCCTGTCTGTTGCCTACACCCCATTTTTCAGTCAAATAAGTCTGTCCTAGAGTTCATTATTCAAATCAATATAAATATCATCAGGGCCAAAACCTTCAAATTCATCTTCATTTACAATGTCAATATCAGCAAATATTCCATGAAGCCATGTTGTCGATCTCGTCAGCACAAAGAAAAAAGTTTAGCCCCTCCCCCTTTTCTAATTCAATTCTAGTCAGTTAACGTTTCAGGTAATAAAGTAGAGACTTAGAGATGTTCAATACGATACATTCTACTGTATTTATTTAATGCTCGCAGAGACGAAGGAATGACTCTCAATATAATGGAGAAAGGGAATAAAGCAGACGACATTAAGAAAATCTAATCTTGCAAGTTGTAGTTGATTTTTTTAAGCAAACAGAGACATGACAACTCAGTCTAATATGAACGATCGTTTAAAAAGTAAATATGGAGTATCATGAAGTCATATTCATTAGTGAAAATTACCAAAAAAAGAGTTTATTTCAAATGTTAGCAATCATTATTTCACTCTGTCTGGGAGTCCAATTTGTTTACGTTCTTTCGGCACCTCTCGCGCTTTGATTGAATTTCCGATTTTACCATGAAACGAAAGCGGCATTCAGTGCTCTTTTTAAAAGGGAAATCGGTTTCCAAATAACATATTTTTAGATTCTTAAGAATAATTAAATTTTGGGATAATTAACAAAAAAATTGTTTCCATAATTAATAAATAAACTATTTTTAGACAACCAATGAAAGGCAGGATATCTCCGCGGGAATAAAAATATGGTGTGCTCGTAATTATTTGCAATTATTTTAATGCAGTCAAATATTTTACTTTATTCGAAGCTGTTATAATAAAAAAGGAACCTTTTTTTTTATCTATATTAACCATGTCATGGACTATAATTTACCAGGAACAGCAAATAATTAAACAGAATTCCCACGTATATTTTTAGACTCGTTACGTCACGATATTTATTTACATTTGTTTAAAAATAAAACATAAAGCTTTCTGGATGTGTTACACTCGGTAATTACAAGGGACTAACATTCAATCCACAACTTTTATTGCTCAGGGGTTAATTTCAAGTCTATTAGCCTCTGAAACGAGGTGATCAAATTCCAGGTAAAAACGGTCATATGACAGTATCCGCACTGAGAACGACAACGTCAAAACAGTCATATGACGGTACCCGCATGGCTAGGGTTAAGATATATTTTATGTGACATTTTGATTTGATTTTAATAAGTCATTTGATTTACAGTAAAATGGTGTTGTACATGGAGACTGCTTAATTCAAGTTTCAGTTAGAAATCAGCTCAATGTTATCTTTGCTTTGAAGTAGAACTATCGTTTTTTTCTCCGTTTTTTTCTTCTCTCAAGACAAGAGGTACTCCGGTTTCCTCTACCAATAAGACTGGTCATCACAATATAACTGAAATATTGTTGAAAGTGATATTAAGCCTCCTATAACATAGCCAACCAATCTCATAAATATGATATACCGACCCTTAACAGACAATTGATGTGCTTGTTGTTACAATATTAAGTTATATAGATAATTTAGTTTAACACAGCAATAGTTGTATATTTGACACTTTGATAAACAAATAGCAGGACATTTAATTTGCATTTATTTCCTACGTGGGTACTACTTCATTCAGGTTTCAGTTGGAGGACGGGTCAATGTTATCTTCGCTTTAGAGGTCGCTGTGGTCATGATCATAATATTATGTTAGTTGAATTTACAACTAACAATGCAATCAGTGCCTATCGCTTATGAATTTGATCCCGTTCATGGTGAGATGTACTCAGTACAACATCATATGATAAAGTATGTCAGTGACTTGCGACAGGTCGGTGGTTTTCTCCAGATACTCCAGTTTCCTCCACCAATAAAACTGACTGCCACGATGTAGCTGAAATGTTGGTGAAGGTGGCGTTAAACACCATACCTTTCTTTGTTTTAAGTTATTGTTTGTTGATTACATATAGAAAGCTACTTCTTTAGCTAAGAAGGACATCCCAATGCAGTAGCCCCGCTTAATTTTAGACCACTCCCACCAGTGGCCACCTCTCTTTATCAGGCCAGATTTCAGATACACTGAGATGTTAAATTGTCCCTCTCAAGGGAGGCCACCCCTCTTATAAAGCCACTTTTTCATTACAGAAGGGATGGTGTAATAATATGGCGACTACTTGGACAACTTACTGTATGCCGAATCTAAGATTTGAATCATTCAAATTTATCATGTGACCTGTTATCACATTAATTATTAAGCTTTTGATATTATTTATTGTAAACAACTTCTTGACAGGAAATGTATATAAACATGGACATTAGACAAATGTTCCTAAACTGAAAAACATGTTTACTTACGTTAGAATATGTTTAATTGTCGTCATCAACACCAATTAAATGTACTGTGGTCGTCATACCATTATGGCCTCCAGTAATATAGTCTTGTTTTTGGACTTCCGGAGGTAAAACATCGTGTGATTGTGTCTTTAAATAAGCACGGTTCAGGTGGCTGGTCAGCCAATTATATAAATATTATCAACTGTTGACGCAGAAACTTGACAGCATGTGTTGGTCATTTTTTTTACTTCTCAGTCAATGATTTTAGTCAGTGGTTATGGCAATATCATAGCTATTGTCTTTTTAATATTTATTTTATACTGACATTTTGGTTCACTCTCATATTTGAAGGCAGCGTTAATAGTGATTCATGTAGGCATCGGTCTCAGGACATCGGCCCACCTATTTCTCAAATTGTCCTGAAGAACTTTGTAAAAATTAGTTTGATTATTACAGAATGTGCTGAAGAAATTTTGATTAAACTGGAAATTGTCCTGAAGATTTCAAAGTCTAACTGAAACACTAGTTAATTATATTTTAAAATATACAACAGTGATACCTGTCTAAGCCAATCCCTGAATAAAACGGAATCCGGTATAAACCTGTATAATCCTGTACGGCTTTAATAAAGAAAAATTCAAATTACTAGAATTTTGAGCTGCAATACTAAGCTATATGACGACGAGTTATTAACATATTGTAGGCTTTCTGTGATTTTTTTTTAAAAGTTCTGCAGAATTTGAGGATTGTGCAGATTAGGGCTATAATAACAAACAATCATACGTCATATGTCGTGTTCAATGAGTTCAGTTAAGATGAGATTTGTTGATATTGGTTGATATTGATGACCACCACTGGTAAAGTATGTTTAAACTTTCTTTTCATGAAAACAAAATCACTTCTAAATTACTGGACCACTTTAAGCTTAATTTTGAAGGCAATGAGGACCGCAGTCCATAAAACTTATACATCACAGTCCCTCATGACATCTAAGATGGCTGCAGTTAAAGAAAGAAAGACTAGTAGGTTTCTATCATGTTGTAAGGTTGAAATTTCTGACATCTAAACATTAGCCAAGTTTTTTGTGTAAAATTTATGAATTTGGCAGTTTGTGAAGGGTTTGAGTGGATGAGTGGTAAAGGCCTTTGATTTTTTACCACAAACCTGATACCAGACTTTCTGATAGCTTGTACCCTGATACCAGACTTTATGATAGCTTGTACCCTGATGCCACACTTTCTGATAGCTTGTACCCTGAAACCAGACTTTCTGATAGATTGTACCCTGATGCCACACTTTCTGATAGCTTGTACCCTGATGCCACACTTTCTGATAGCGTGTACCCTGATGCTACACTTTCAGATCGCTTATACCCTGATGCCACACTTTCTGATAGCTTGTACCCTGATGCCCACCTCAAACACTAAAGTTTTCAGACACCTACCCTTGGCTGTGTGTTCCATCAATCAGTTCATTGTTACTGTCCAGACTTCCTTCCAATTAAGTGTAGTAGAAAATGATGTAGCTGAAAATAATGATAAACACAGATAAACCATCCATCTGATAGTCTCCTGAAAGTCCTGGAAAATGGATTTTTATCCTCTTCCCAATTCTGCTTAAATTAGCCAAATATCGATAAATTAAATTATTAAATTTGCATGATAACAATGTAAATTATAACTTTTAGAAAGATGATCATTTTATCCATCTGAGATTTTCTGAAGCCAGTTGTAAACCAGGTGATTGATCAAACACTCCTTGGAACTTCACATTCCATGAAACAAAGAAATGCAGGTTGTAGAATTGTTTCTTCAATGCAGAATTGTTAAAAATACAGAATTTGATAGAAATAAAAAAATATAAAGATTTTTGGGTTTGTATAGGTTTTGGTGTTTAATGCCACTTTCAACAATATTTCAGTTATATTGTGGGAGGAAACTGGAGTACCCAGAGAAAACCACCAACCTGCTGTAAGTCACTGACAAACTTTATCACATAATGTTGTATCGAGTACACCTTGCCTGAATGGGGTATGAACTCACAACTTTAGTGGGGATAGACACTGATTGCATAGGTAGTTATATATCCAACCACCATACAATCATGACCATAATGGCCCCAAAAAAGATTTTGCATGTTATATTATTGAATTAATGTTATAAATTTCTATTCTAGCTTGTCCAGTGGACAGGAAGATTAAAGATGAGGAAAACTCACAAGGCTAATAATTTTGCCACTACAGGACTAATGTGCATATGTAAAGTGATGCAGACAAACTCTATATTGGAAATCAAAATGGATGGAAATATGTTCATGAGCCGGCATGACCTTGGAATGACCTTTACCTTCTGTGATCCAAGGTAAGAATATAGATTCTTGTAAATCAGGGAATTGCAAAAATTAGTTAGAGCGACCGTGGAATTGGAATCAAAATATCCCATTTGATTTTTGATATTTTGAAAAAAGATTGTAGTTTACCTAGTACAGAAGAAACACATGTGTGATGTTATTGATACAAGTTCTAATTCTATGTATTATTCAGTACAACATTCTGCCCAGGGTGATATGATAGTATTCATTATGTGGTTTCTGTGTTTTTCCTTATTCCTTATTGTTTTTATTATTAATGTCTTGTGTAACCAGTTCCTATCACCACTAAAAGTTGTGAGTTCAAATCCCATTCATGGCAAGGTGTACTGGATACAACATTATGTGATAAAGTTTGTCAGTGACTTGCGACAGGTCGGTGGATTTCTCTGGGTACTCCGGTTTGCTGCACCAATGAAACTCACTGCCACGATATAACTGAAATATTGTTGAAAGTGGTGTTAAACACCATAACCCATATCACTACCTCTCCTGGAACGACTACATGGATAATGACACTAAGACAGCAGACGGTGTTCTCTGTATGTTGGCTCTGCTATGTAAGCCATACAAAATTAGAAGATATTTGCACATAATTTAATATTGTTGTACAGTTGACTAATGTTCTAACAGAAATTGTGGTCAATTGTCTTATTGACTTTTTCTTGATATATTGTATTTCTAGATTGAAACTCAAACACTTGATAAAATTACAATGAAACACTTCTGGTATTTAAACATGCCCAGATAATAATATATAACATCTAATTTATGAATTGAAATAATGTCACATGGTTAACAATATCAACGACAGTTGTTTCACCTGGTTTTTTTTTACCTGTCTGTGTATTGTTTCAATGGATGTCCATTGTTACCTGGAGCATGTCATCTCACCTGTGTAAAGGTTCGTTGTACACCACTATCTCTTGCTAAATAACCATCGTGTAAATTTGGCTTCACAGACTATATATTGATGAACTGAACTTAAGTCTTCAAACAAGTGACATGATCGTAATATTTCTGTTTGACGTTAATTAAATTAAATATGATTGTGTATTTGTAGAATAATAACATTAATTGGATATGAACCCAGTGAAGTGATTGGAAGAACGGCCTATCAATTCCACAATCCTTTAGATGCTGAAAGAGTTAGGAGCTGCCATTCTAATTGTATGTATATTTTGTGTGTATTGTCAACAAAAAAATCTGTGAAGCATGTTGCCCCCATAACCCTCAACTAAACTGTTACGTTTTATTTCTCTCTATGCAGTTTTCTTTTAGACTCTTGGCCATCATACTAAAGTGGTCTTTTGTTAAGATTGATTAACCAAAATGTTAGGTGTTTTTTTTTTCTCTCTATGCAGTTTTCTTTTAGACTCTTGGCCAGCCATACAAAAAATGTTAGGTGTTTTTTTTTCTCTCTATGCAGTTCTCTTTTAGACTCTTGGCCAGCCATACAAAAAAATAGTGGTCTGTTGTAAAGATTGCTTAACTAAAATGTTAAGTTTTTTTCCTCCCCGTCATTTTCTTTTAGACTCAACTGGTAACTGGACAGTCATACAAATGTAGTCTTGTGTAAAGGGTGCTTCGTGTAAACGAGCCAATTAAAGAATTAAAACATAGTTTAAACAACATTAAATATAGAGACAATAAATTATAGGTATCGTTGTTGTCATGTGTATGTGTATGTGTAGACATCTTTAAACCAGATGTCCTGTCCCATTAATGCTATATGACCCTCTTTGAAATGTGACAATCAATCTATACTTACTTACATTTAAAAAACATTATTTGATATCTGAGGAATCACAGCTTTATGATTTTATAATGTTTATTTTTCTTCTGAACAGATGAATTTACTTAAAATATTATTGAAAGTGGAGTTAAACACCATAACTCTAATCCTTGATCAGATTGTTTATATGTCCAGAAACAGGGGTCTGTTGATAAAATCGTTCAATTTATCCGACCTATTTTGTTGTTTTATTGATCTCATAAACCTTATTTCCTGATAATGACATTTTGAAAATTCAGTGAAATGTATGTAGGCCATCATTTTATACCATAAATATTCTTTTATGACTTTTTTTTTTCTTTTATTTGTTCTACCAATGTGAAGATAAATGAAATAATACTTCAATGTTTTATGATGGCATCAGAACTTTTCACAATGAATTTTGAATTACCGGAACTTCTGCCATTTTTTTTTAGTCTCATGTTTGTATGTTTTAGATTTTTGGATTTTTGAGAAAATAAAAAAGTTCAAATATTTAAAGTCTTGCTTATATATATAAAAAATTGGAGCAAAATTATTGCAAAATTGTCAAACTAAGAAAAAAAAGTGACATTTAAACTAGTTTATTAGATGAAAAACGGCAATAAAAGTTTTAATCCGGAGCTTGCAGATTTTTATCAGAGTTGCAGGTGGATTTTTTTTAATTCTCTAGCATTCGCATCTGTTTTTTGTTTAATATTTAAACAATTGGCAGATTTATCCCATGAACTTAAAATTGAACTTAACAGGTATATCGTTTTAAGGGCTGTGGAAATTTTCAGAATTTTATTTCTTCTCTTGTTTAAAACAAGTGATAAAGCATTTACATTTCTAAATATATTTAGTCAGAAGAACTTTGTAATTGCCTATCACTAGTGTACTTTCATGAAACATAATAGTCTTAAACAAGTAAACATTTTCTGTGTCAAGAGAGTTTTGGTTCAAGCCAGAAAAGTCTGGCATGGTAGGTATTTCCATATCTCTGTGATTTTGGGATAAGTCTGGCATGGTTTTGCACAATCCTGTGATTTCGGAACCCAGATGGAATGGTATTTCTACATCTCTGTGATATCAGGGCAAGCCAGGCTAGACTGGCATAGGATTTACACATGTCCATGATTATTGCAAAGTGACTTAACTATAGAATACATATAATCACATGTATAAATGTCACCATCTTGACCTGTAGTTAGGTCAGTACAAGATACATGTATCAATGCAATGCCCTTATAATATATGACATTAAAGAAAAATGATATGGTGTGAGGTCACACTTCTACAATGAAAAAGTTCCTTATTAGAGAGGTGTCCTCTCATGAGAGGGACCAATTAGTAGTATTTTACTATCTCAGCACATTTGAAATCTGGCTGGACAAGAGGGATGGCCTTTTGTGGTACAATGACTACTGTAGTGAGGTAAAGGGCTATAGCTAATTCAGAAGGTTTGGTTTGGTGTGGTTTATGGTGTTTAATGCCACTTTCAACAATATTTCAGTTATGTCGTGGTGGTCACTTTTATTGGTGGAGGAAACCGGAGTACCCTGAGAAAACCACTGACCTGTCGCAAGTCACTGACAAACTTTATCACATAATGTTGTATCGAGTACACTTCACCATGAACGGGGTTCGAACTCACAACTGTAGTGGTGTTAGGCACTGATTGCACAGGTAGTTGTAAATCCAACTACCATATGATCATGACCATAACAGCCCCTAATTCAGAAATAAAGTAACTTAAAAATAGAAAATTTGTCACAGTCTGAGATTTCATGGAAATTATCCATCTTCCTTCTCCATTGATATACCCATCATGATAAGTTGAAATGATCTAAATTATGAGGAGGTATGCTTGATTTGTGGAGTAATTTAAAAATGAAAGTTTAAGAGTCTGATCTTTCCTGCAAACGATCCATCTTACTTCTCCGTTGCATTTGCCCATCATGATATACATGTAGTTGAAATGATTTAAATTATGCAAATTAATGAAGACTGAAGAGGATGTATTCCCCTGTTTTTAACCTAGGACAATAAATGACACTTTTACAACTAAATACAAAAACGGTAGCCATAATTTATTTGATTTGTTATGCATTAAACTGGTAGTGACAGTCTTTACAATACAATAAATTATTATACTCTATTTACAGTACAGTTACTTTGTAAACATCTCTTAAACTGATTATGTAATATTGTGACAAAGCGAAATTGAAAACATGTTTTGAATATATCTTTATATAACTGGGTTTGAAGTATGTATCATTATGAGCCAGTTTATTCAGTTAATTTTTAGTATATAGTGAAACCTGTCTAAACAGAACCTTCTGGGAATCAGTTTAGTTTTTTCGTTTTGAATAGACAGGTGTTCGGTTTATACAGGTCAAATTAACAAAGATTTCTGACATTCATACTTAATTTAAAGTTCAGGTTATACAGGATTCCAGTTTATTGAGGCTTTGCTTCAAACAGTTTTCACTGTATTATGAAGTTGTTGAACTCCATTTTTTCATAATTAATTCTTGATAACTGTTAATAATAGTGTTTCTTTTGAAAAATTTAAATGGTGTCAAATTTTAGGTGTGTTATAAATGATGTGTCATATAAGGAGATGAAAATTAAATTAAATTTTTTTTTAAATATAATATTTTATTTCCCTGAATGAAAACAAGTTTAAAAAAACAGCTTAATTTGGTGTAACTTATACCCTGAGAGTTTTTCCTCAAGATTCATTAATGAATATTGAAATGCCTCATAATGTATACAAATTAATTTAAGACTTCATTATGTTGACATATATGATGATTTTTAAAACCAACACTAAACTTATTGAAGTTGCTGTCGTGGTCCTGATCGTATGGTAGTTGGATTTACAACTGCCTATGCAATCAGTTTGAATCCCTCTCATTGCAAGGTGTACTTGATACAACATTATGTGATAAAGTTTGTCAGTGACTTGCGACATGGGTCGTTTTCTCCAGGTACTCTGATTTTCGCCACCAATAAAACTGACTGCCAAGATATGACTGAAATATTGTTGAAAGTGGCGTTAAATACCATATACCTCAAACCAAAATCGTTGAAATAAATACCTCAAATTATTGTATAAAAATAACAATGAAACATATATAAATTTATAAAGGGCCTCCCCTCCATTTTCCTCAGTCTATCCTTCACCTAAGTAAATACAATAAAACCTGTCTAAAACCAGTCTCTTTGAGACTGAAGAATTTGTTCAATTAGACAGGTGTTTGGTTTACACAGGTTCAAATTACATAGATATGTAGTAGGTGGGACAGTCTATTTGGATTAGGCAGGTTTGGTTTACTCAGGGTTTGGTTTAGACAGGTTTGACTGTAGTAGGTAGAAAATGAATGAAATTTATCACACCTTTATGAACTAACATTTATAGCATTGTGGTTATATAGATGTATGACAATGTCAGCCGACATCTTCTTGTTGTCAGCCATAAATAAAATGGCTTTCATATACTAGATTATATGATAATGAGGTTCTTCCCCTCAACATATCTCGTGCATTGATATGTACAGGTACAAAAAAAAAATTAAACAAATCCTCAGAATTAGATGTAATACACTGAGAGAAATCTATTTTGAAAGTCCTAAGTCCTACTATCACATGACTAAGTGTTCTTTCTAGACAGGTGATTATTGACAACAGACACACCCTACTGTCACATGACAAAGTGTTCTCTCAAGACAGGTGATTATTGACAAAAGACACACTCTACTGTCACATGACTAAGTGTTCTCTCAAGACAGGTGATTATTGACAACAGACCAAACCTACTGTCACATGACAATGTTCTCTCACGACAGGTGACTATTGACAACAGACACACCCTACTGTCACATGACTAAGAGCTCTCTCAAGGCAGATAATTATTGACAACAGACCCACCCTACTGTCACATGACTAAGAGTTCTCTCAAGGCAGATAATTATTGACAACAGACACACCCTACTGTCACATGACTAAGTGTTCTCTCAAGGCAGGTGATTATTGACAACAGACCCACCCTACTGGCATGTGACTAAGAGTTCTCTCAAGGCAGATAATTATTGACAACAGACGCACCCTACTGTCACATGACTAAGTGTTCTTTCAAGACAGGTGATTATTGACAACAGACCCACCCTACTGGCATGTGACTAAGAGTTCTCTTAAGGAAGATAATTATTGACAACAGACCAAACCTACTGTCACATGACTAAGAGTTCTCTCAAGGCAGATAATTACTGACAACAGACCCACCCTACTGGCATGTGACTAAGAGTTCTCTCAAGGCAGATAATTATTGACAACAGACACACCCTACTGTCACATGACTAAGTGTTCTCTTAAGACAGATGGTTATTGACAACAGACAACTCTTGCTATCATCTGACTATGTTTTTCTTTCAAGATATATGAGTATTGACAATAAATAGCACAAATTGGAATAGTGCAAATACCGTTGTCCACTTTCTGCATAGATTTATTCAAGAAAAGATAAATTCCGAAAAAATTAAAAGAGTGACATTTTCCAAAATTAACATTTTTGAATGTGTGACCAGTTTGTAATCATTTATTTTGTCATTAAGTGTCATATTTATAGTTTGCTTTTAGCGAAAATTGAAAAAACTAGAATCCATGTATCTTTATTTTATTTTCTGTTGGTCATGGCACAAGGAGTATAAGATTAGTGGTACAGGATATGCTAATTTAACAGTACAACAGTTTGGGACATAGCTTTTTTATTGCTAAAGCCTACACAGACATTACTAATAATATCCATGAGTAGCTAAATATAGAATGCAATAAAAATATCTTCCTCTAATCACTGACCTATTTAATTCAACTGACCTGAAAGTGTGTTGACACTCTTTTTTGTTTTAAGTTTAAAAGGTAACCTTTTTTTCTCAATTGCCCAAAGGATATGAAACAGACAAAAGTGGAAAAAGTACATTCATTTCATAGTACATAAATTATATTTAGATAAGTATTAATTTTATGTATATCAAGGCAGTCCTTGTAGTTATATAAAACAATACTGCCTAAAGTCTAGTCTTGGTTGTCTAAACAGCTGTCATTATTATCAATTTTCATACCTTTCAACATATGACAATTTTTTTTTTCTATCCCCTTACATTGTTTAATAATAACTAGGCTCTGGGTCTCCAAGAGAAATTTTGCAAGGCGGAACAAGATTGCTCAAAATTGACGATTTGAAGTCCAATAAAACCACAGATGAACTTTCATTAATGCTTTATTTCCTGTGCAGCAGAATGTCCATATAACATAGGCCTTCCTGGTTACAATGTAAATGTGAGTGATGATCAATAATCAGAATTCAGAAGTCTAAGTGAATTTTACATAATTATTTTTCAAATCAACTAAAAATAGTTGAAAATACCACCAACAACAAAATGAAAAAATAAAAATAAAACGTCTAAGACTATGAGGCTCTTCAGAGATTCACAGGCCCCATCTTGGCTCTCCAAGCACGGACCGATGTACCAGCTAAACCCCTCCCCCGCTCATAGGCACTGGCTCTTCTTTACAGAAAGTTTCCACAGGGCTTGCAATTTAATTCAAAGGGTGAGAGATGCTAAATTAAGGAAGTTATCATAAAAACTATTGTTAATTGTATCTGTTGGTTAAAGGAAACAGTGATATGTTTATTAAATAAGACTGTAAACAAAAGTATATCATCAATTATCAACAAAGTTAACAAGGATATACTGGTAATTATTTGTTTGTTTATATTGTATTCATCCAAGACAAATGTTATTCTTATTCATTTTTTGTTTTTGCTGGATGCTTTAAATTCAAATTTAAAGAGAATTAAGGAGGCTTTAATTGCAAAATTCAAGAGAATTAGCAAAGCTTTAAATTCAAATTCAAGTGAATTAACAACACTTTAAATTCAAAATTCAAGAGAATTAACAAGGCTTTAGATTCAAAATTCGAATGAATTAAAAAGTCTTTAAATTCAAATTCCAGAGAATTAAGAAGTCTTAAAATTCAAATTCCAGAGAATTAACAAGACTTTAAATTCAAAATTCAAGAGAATTAACAAGGATTTAAATTCAAATTTCAAGAGAATTAACAAGGATTTAAATTCAAATTCAAGAGAATTAACAAGGCTTTAAATTCAAATTTCAAGAGAATTAACAAGGATTTAAATTCAAATTCAAGAGAATTAATAAGTCTTTAAATTCAAAATTCAAGAGAATGAACAAGACTTTAAATTCAAAATTCAAGAGAATTAACAAGGCTTTAAATTCAAAATTCAAGAGAATTAACCAGGCTTTAAATTCAAAATTTAAGTGAATTAACAATTTAAATTCATATTCAAGTGAATTAACAAGATTTTAAATGAAAAATTCAAGAGAATTAACAAGTCTTTAAATTCAAAATTCAAGAGAATTAACATGACTTTAAATTCAAAATTCAAGTGAATTAACTAGACTTTAAATTCAAAATCAAGTGAATTAACAAGACTTTAAATTCAAAATTCAAGAGAATTAACAAGGCTTTAAATTCAAAATTCAAGAGAATTAAAAAGTCTTTAAATTCAAAATTCAAGAGAATTAAAAAGTCTTTAAATTCAAAATTCAAGAGAATTAACAAGGCTTTAAATTCAAAATTCAAGAGAATTAACAAGGCTTTAAATTCAAAATTCAAGAGAATTAAAAGGTCTTTAAATTCAAAATTCAAGAGAATTAACTAGACTTTAAATTCAAAATTCAAGTGAATTAACAAGGCTTTAAATTCAAAATTCAAGAGAATTAACAAAGCTTTAAATTCAAAATTCAAGAGAATTAACAAGACCCTAAATTCAAAATTCAAGAGAATTAACAAGGCTTTAAATTCAAAATTCAAGAGAATTAACAAGGCTTTAAATTCAAATTTAAAGAGCATTAACAAGACTTTAAATTCAAAAAGTTAAAAATAAATGGAACATTTTGAATAATTGCTGGCAACATATTCTTGATTTGCAGTGGACTAAATCTGGATCAAGTCTGGAATATATCTGATAACATCTTTCCCTCCAGGATAGCCCAGAAAAAAGACAAGATTTTCATATTATACCATTTATAGCATTGATCGATAACGCATCATCAATTTGTGGAATGTGTATCACGTGATACGCAAATAGGAAAATGTAGTACAAACAATGGCAGCATCCTAGAAAATCTACACGATTTTAAAAATATTTTTAAATATTCAGGCAAAATAAAAATACAAGTGTTCTGTTCAGAAGTGATATGATCCCTTTTTCTTTCAAAAATATCAAGTGGGTAGCATATTTTCCCCTTTTATATCATTCTTTATTCATATATATAGCACTAGTAACTGCCAAATTCTGTTTTCGTTTCCTGAAATATTCTCTTTTCAAAGAACTAGAAACTAAACTTTTTGTCACTTATTGACAAGCATGTAAGTATATATACATCAAAGGACATATTATTCCATAATCCTTTTGGCAATTTAAGAATATTGCTTCATGCTGTTATTACAATCCCCCGGGAATTTCATACATCATCGTGACTTACAGGTAATCCGAACTTCCGATAATTGATTAAATATTTGAGAGGAATTTCCACACACCATAATTTTTTTTTTATTGATGATAATATATAAGAATTCATATTCTCTTACAAAAAAGAATAAATTACAATACCGATTTTTATTTCGTAAAAAAAAACGATATACGTTTTAGAGATGGAAATCAGCACTTTTTCATGCAATCAAATCGCGACAATATTTTATCATACCTGAAACGGTGTATATGTTGCTGGTACTGGGTCCGGGTGTTGATCAGTAGGACCTTGCCCTCCTACAAAATGTTTGGAACAAATATACGTCCATCGTGTGACTTTTTCCACCGTAAAAAGTTCACGACCACATGCCCGAATCCAACGTTAACATTTATCCTTTGGTTTCGCTTTGGTTTGGGAAACGGGATCCAAAAGACACCTTTCATGTGTTCATATCTGAATATCTACAGTATGTTGCCAAAAGTATTGCAACATATAAAAAATATCCCTATATAATCAACCAAAACCATATTTTTTCAAAAAAATATTGTGAAGTCATTTCTGGATAGATTTTAACAAATTTTATACCAAAACATTCAGAATTGTTTATATTTTGGTTGTTTATTTTCTCATTATGTTTATATGAGTGGTTTTTATTTGTACATAATATAAACAGGATTGTTAATTTTTAGGGTTTATTTTTAGCTGAAATATATAGGAAAATCAAAGTAAATTTCTATTTGTAATGGTTAAATGTGTACTATCGCATGTTTCGTAGGAACAGTGTCTTGTAGCGTCGTGGGATTTCTTTTTTTTTCTCCGACAAAGTTCTGTTTTTCACTCAATTCTGCATTATCGCCATTGAAATATGTAGTACAGACTGGCATTGTTTGTACTACATTCTGAAACCAGTCTGAGAGATAATTAGGGGAATCTATTTTTAGCGCTTATCAGTAACTGTCATCTCTGCTATACCATACTACTTTGAGCTGATGTGTTACTTATTTTAGAACTTGACCATTGAAGAATTTTACCCTTGGGATTAGTAAGATGATATCAAAGTGAACCAGTTTAAAGCAGTTTATTAGATATTAAACATTAAAGGAATTGATGCTATCAATAAAAACAACAAATTAATTTAAATCTTTGGGGACTGTCCCCACATGGTGTCCTGGTCAGGTAATAGTGTCAAAAAGTACATTATCCCCAAAGGGATCTTTCTTCATTCACCTTTAGAAAAAGTAATCTTACTAAATAACTGAAAGTTCACTAATCTATTTATAGGGTTATAAGTGTCTCTACTATTGGGGTATTTTCTTCGGTCATATATTTGGAGTGAAACAATAGTTTGAAAAGATAAAAGAAAAGTTTTATAAAGTGGATAAGTTGAAAATAGTGCTATTATCACTTAGTAAGCATGACCTACATAGTCATTGACCTAGATAAATATTGATGAGGTAATATATAAATATATATAATATATTTAGTACCCTTTTCTGTAAGAATATAATGGAATATATGAAGATCTGTTTGAAAAAGATTATATTTTACAATAGCATTGAAAACTCTGCAAGCAAATGCCAAAATAGAAACCGTTTATCTAATGGTGTAATGGTCAGCATGCTCGTCTCAAGTGTGGTTGATTAAATCAAAGACGATCAACTTGGTATTTGCTGCTTCTCCGATTAACATGCAGCTTTAAGGCGTAAGAGCCAAAAATTATTGGACATGGTATCAGGATAATGTGTGTGAGTGGAGGGACGTGTCTACTCGTGCACTATTCCTTCACTGAGCTAGCACTATAAAGATCCAATTAAGTTTGTTGGCAAAGCAGACATCATTTACATGTCATTGAATGTAATTTGATTTCTCCTTGATATAGCTGAAAAGTTGTGTTAAAAACTATCACTCACTCACTCTTTATTTAAATTTGAATTTGAATTTTTGGTGTTTAATGCCACTTTCAGCAATATTTCAGCTATATCATGGCAACCAGTTTTAGTCGTGGATGAAGCCGGAGTACCCGGAGAGAACCACCGACCCTGGGCAAGCAACTGGTAAACTTTATCACTTGCGGCTGCGAGTCGAGTGCACCCTTTTCTGTAGATTACAAAGCTGGGCGCGAACCCACGCCGTATTGGTGATAGGCTTGTATGAGCTGTTAGATCCAATGACCTAACTCATTGAGCCACCAGGGCCCCTCACTCTTTATTTAAACTCCTACGATAGTTTACATTGAAGGACTACAATTTTGCATATGTTAATCATAATAAAACTCAACAAGAATTTTATGAGGATGATTTCCTCCTGCCATGTAAAATCTGATGATCTGCTAATAGATATCAAATTTAAATTAGACTTTTGTTATTTACTAATTAAAAATGTACATTAGAAAAAAGGAAAATGATCCTTTTAAAAATATTTTGTTAAAATGTCATAGAAAAAAAAGATTTACAACAATTAATATACCGTCTTTTCCTGAAGAGATAGATAGCTGTGTAAACTTCATAAATACATACATTTTTTTTTTTTAATAAATATTTATAGGTGATAAAACAATTGTATATAAACAGACAAGAGCCCTAGGTAAAATATGGCAAGTTACATAATATTGTCTTAAAATAGGATTTTGCTTTCAGGTAAGACAAGATACTGATTTAAATAAATTGTTTTTTGGTAATTCAAATACTGTTTAAAAAAAATTTAAAAAATTAAAAAAAAACAGTTAAATCTCATAAAAACAGATTTAATGTGCTATAATTTTTGTATAATGAGTTTAAAAACTAAAAAAAAAAATGACATTAAATTTGAGCTATAAGTGTTTCAATTCATTGAAATGCAATGATTCTGATAAAGTACTCAGATGAATCTACTGTGGAACTAAATAAGCTTTTAATGTCTTTAAAGTTTATGTACTATGATAATATAGTATTAGGATTATACAGTGATCAGTAAGGTACAGATGAATTATCATATGCAAAAATTAATTAATGGGTCATTTTTGTGATGTGAATATTTTCGTAATAATAATAGTAAAGTTATTTGGATTTTTTTAAGCATTTTTTAACAGAAAAAATAAGTTATTTTCTTTTTTTCACTATTGTTTTTCTACTGAAAAAATATGCAGAGAGTATTAAAAAAACATTGTTTAATAATAATCCCTGTTTTATTGTAGTACAGATTTATGTTGTAATGATATTTGGATTCTGTAGTCACTGATTTTATAGATAAAAATGTGATTGGTTCGAACAAATATATTTTTTTCTGCTTTTGTCAACAAATAGCTTTTGTGGTTTCACTCCCCATAAATGATGGGTAAAGCATTTTTAAGAGGCGATTATTATAACAAATTTTAAGTAAGAATTTGTCAATGAGTTTATTCTGATAACATGTAATATAATAGGTAACACGATCAGTTTTCCCCAATCATAGGGTTTCAAGTGTAAATGGTCAGTTTTACCCCACAAATAAAGGTGTTACTAATTACAGGTATACCTTTTATTTCCATTCACATAGAAAAGTTAAAACTCAGCTAAAATAAAAGCACATTGCAGGGGCGGCGCGCACCCGGCACGCACCCCCCTCCCTAAAATTGAAAAAAATATCTTTTTTTTTTTTGCGTAAAGCCGTGATTTTTCACACAAAATACCTAAAAAAAATTTAACACAGCTTTGCGATTTTGTTGTGTTTTGGTGACCTTTTTTTAATACTAATAATTTTTTTATCGGTAATTTCACAATTTTAACACATTTTTTTATTTTTTTGTTGTGTTTTGACCTTTTTTTTAATGAACGGTTTAGTGACGTCACGTTAGACCGCGCATAACAAACGACCAACAGCTGATAATTTCTTGTATCACGAGTCGGTGGTCAACTGAACGTTGTTACTAAATTTATCGGGTAGTAAAGATCAAAGGAAACTGTAGCAAATTACCGATAAAATAAAATACAACTAAATTGTCCCCACTCAAAGAGAAGTCCACCACTCTTATTAGGCCATTTTTTCATTGCAGAATGGGTGGTGGCCTTATAGAGATTTATATACATTTAAATAGGTTATAAATAAATTTGTATGAAAACAAATGTCATTCATAAAGAGGAAGTAAAACCATAAGTTTTAATTTTATATCTTGGATGGCCAATAATTTATTTATCAACAATTTAGTTATGCATATTCATATATTATGTAAATGTTTTTGGGTTATAAAACTTAATGTATCATTTTAATCTAATTTTTTTTTTCAGTAATACTAAAAGGATCATCCGTGAGCAAGTATTACAGATTTGTGGGAAAGAATTGCAACTGGGTGTGGATGCAGACACGTGCTACCATCATTTATAATACAAGCAACAAGCCACAGTACATCGTCTGCATGAATTACATTATAAGGTTAGACATTTATTTATGTACACAATAACTATAAGTGTCACTTTTCTATAGCCATTATCATAGTCAAGTATGAATGTAGTATATATACTGACAAATTATTATTATTATTTTATATAAATAAGATAGTATTTGGAGGCAAGAAGTGAGGGAACTGAAATTATGTGCAAACACTAATAAAAAATATTAATGATTAATTGGAGAGGTTAGGAGACCAGTTCAGTCCTCGAAATGAACATTTGCATTTACTGCTCAAAATCAAATTCTTGAATTTATTTTTATATAGTTGTCCCCTGCCTCCCAAGCGGAGCGGGGGATATAGAAATGCCGGCGTCCGTCTGTCCATCCGTCCGGATATATTGTAAGCGCTCTCAGATTTGTATTTGTTGACCAATTGATTTCAAACTTACACACAGGCATTATATTAAGAATCTCCAGCTTAAGTTCGAAACTGGGCAAAATTCGAAAATAAAATTCTTGTAAAATCATGTTTTTTTTTATTGAAAAAGTACATATTTTGAGAATTACATTGTAAGTGCTCTCAGATTTGTATTTGTTCACCAATTGATTTCAAACTTACACACAGGCATTATATTAAGAATCTCTAGCTTAAGTTCGAAACTGGGCAAAATTCGAAAATAAAGTTCTTGTAAAATCATGTTTTTTTTTATAGAAAAAGTACATATTTTGAGAATTACACATTTCTCTTAAACTACAAAAGATAGGAACTTAATATTTGGTATGGGTGCAGATGCCAATGTGAAGTTGAGGATGCAACATTCCCCCCTTCCCCCAGCTCAGCCCAACCCCTCTGGGGAATCTGTATAAAAAAATGTGACCGAAATCCCCACCCTAAACCATATATATTTATGATCAGGGTGACTAGGCAAATTAGATGCCTTATATCTCAGGACCTGCGGGGTCATACCCCACCCCCTACCTGAAGTGAACTTTTTAATGGTTGAGATCCCCACCCCGAAGCCATATATATTTATGATCAGGGTGAATAGACTAATTAAATGCCCAAAGATTTTGACTTGCAACTCGGCTGTTGCATCTCGGATACTTTATCGATTTTATAAATATATGGATAACATTACACTCACATTACACCTCTTTCTATTGCGGCGGGGGACACATGGCTACGTGTTGCAATCTTGTTCTGAATAAAAACTGAAAAATTTACTGGTCTGAACAAAGTTTTACTGGTCTTGGGCCTGAGGACTGGGGTCATCATGAGAGCTGCCAGTTTAGGTGCAGGCAATAAGAAATTTTTGTTTAGTTATTAATTGAGAGGTATGGGGCCAGTTTAGTGGCTTGCAATGAGGAAAAAAAAAACTAAATGATAAATTGAGAGAGCTAGCATCTATCCATATTTTTTTTGTATCTTTATTTTCTTGCTAAAATTATCAGAATGTGGTCCTTTGTTACTTTCTTCAATTATCGTAAGTAGTGGACCAAATTAATTTAGAAATTCCTTACTTTAATGATCAGCATCATTGTTATAATAAACGTTTCACATTTTAATCGTCTTTGGAATAGCACTGGCAAAATTCTCCGTCCCTAACCATCACATTTCCTTTTTTCGAGTCCCGTGGCATTTAAATTATTCTCGTCCTGAATATAGCTGAAAAATTGCTTGCTGGACGTTAAACATCAATCAATCAATCAATCAATTGGAATAGCCACTATGAAAATTGCAGCAAAACTATGCAGGAATATGTTCATTAAATAGTTTTTAATAATTAAAACTCTGGGGAGCCTCTGCTTAGTTATATATCACATCTTATTGCTGTCTAATATTTAAAGCTGTTAGTGATGTAATGGTTAGTGCCACGATATAGCTGAAATACTGCTAAGGTTGGCATTAAACACCAATCAATTAATCATGTATAATGTTTAGCGCGCTCACGTCGAGTGTGGAAGATTGTGGATTTGAGCCCCGACCAGGTCAAATCAAAGACTATAGAATTGGTAATTGCTTTTTCTCAGCTAAAGACGCAGTAGTTAAGAGTAAGATCACATGATAATGTGTCAGAGTGGAGCAACATATCTACTCACAGACTGTAGTTTCATTGAGCTAGCACATTAAAAATCAAACCAAGCATATGGTCTTGTTCAAAGTGGACATCATCTTCTCATCGAAATGTAGCTTGTTCTTGCTATGATATAGCTGAAAAATTTCTCATTTGGCATTCAACTACAATCACTCATTCACTGATGCAGTTTAATATAACCATGGAGTGGTCATCGTGGTAACTACAATCACTCATTAACTGATGCAGTTTAATATAGCCATGGAGTGGTCATTGTGGTAACTACAATCACTCATTCACTGATGCAGTTTAATATAGCCATGGAGTGGTCATCGTGGTAACTACAATCACTCATTCACTGATGCAGTTTAATATAGCCATGGAGTGGTCATCGTGGTAACTACAATCACTTATTCACTGATGCAGTTTAATATAGCCATGGAGTGGTCATCGTGGTAACTACAATCACTCATTCACTGATGCAGTTTAATATAGCCATGGAGTGGTCATCGTGGTAACTACAATCACTCATTCACTGATGCAGTTTAATATAACCATGGAGTGGCCATCGTGGTAGTAGTGATTGTTTGGTAGTTGGATTTACAACTACCCTGTGCAATCAGTACCCATCGCCACTAACATTGTGAGTTCGAACCTCGTTCATGGCGAGGTGTACTCGATTCAACATTATGTTATAAAGTTTGTCAGTGGCTTGCGACAGGTCGGTAGTTTTCTCCACCAATAAAACTGACCACCACTATATAACTGAAATATCTTTGAAAGTGGCATTAAACACCATAAACCTAAACCAAAATGGGAACATGTTTCTGGTTTGATGTCTGTTTTTTCATTGATATCTGTTTGACGTTGTTTGGACATTTGTAATGTGTACATTCTTATGTCAGATGGAACTAGGTCATGATTCTATTTTTAGGTAAATGTCAATGTTTTTTGTATTTGATAAAGATAGGTCAATCAAAAATGGATGTTAAGTAACGACATGAATAATTCATTGTGTCATGTTTTGTTTTTTTAGTAATCACTAAATCGTAGCTCCTTATAAATACGACACAACGGAATATAGAGGGGGAAAAGTAATTATTACAAGAGGGCACAGAAGTAAAACATCTGCATTATACATGTATTGTTTAAAATATGAACTTTGTGGTTTACGAAGTTAAGTCGTTAGTACAAATAAATCATAATGTGGTTTTACGGGGATAATTATATTCAAATATATTCGAGATAGTAGAGAAGCCCTGCAATTATTACCATCTCATAAGTCAAAGAACTTTTTTCTCACACATTTATAAAAACAAGTAAAAAAAATAGGTCTTCAGTGCAAACTGTGGTGAATATCCTTTCATGCAATTAAATGTGTATAATTCACACGAACGTGTAAGTGCATTCTCGTCAATCATGAAATATTCAGATTGTAACTTACTCTGACAAAACAATAACGTCTGTTGTATGATGAATGGAATGAATTGTTCTGGTTGAATCTAAATTTTTGCTGATTTGTGCATTAAAAAATGTGTTAATGTATATATCCAAAGTCCATCATTTTGATGACATACCTGCACTGGAGAGCCATATGAGATATATACCCATTACATACATAGTGTGTTTGTACAAGACTTTGTATTAGGTCGAGCCTGTTGTGTGAACCAATATCACTACGAGTCGCGAAAGCAACAAGTTGTGATGCGGTTTGTTCACACAACAGACAAGACCTGATACAAAGTCTTGTACAAACACACTATGTATGTAATAATCTAATATTTCAATAAAAACAAATTTTAAGCAAATAACAAGGGTCGAAATAAGATTAACAAATTTGTACAATACTCTGAGGGAGACTACATTTTGTGCATGACGTCATGTTTGTTGCCGTTCATTCTATTGCTTTATTAACGTTGCTCACATTGACATGACGTCATGTTTGTTGCTGTTCATTCTATTGCTTTATTAATGTTGCTCACATTGACATGACGTCATGTTTGTTGCTGTTCATTCTATTGCTTTATTAATGTTGCTCACATTGATATGACGTCATGTTTGTTGCTGTTCATTCTATTGCTTTATTAACATTGCTCACATTGATATGACGTCATGGTAAAATAGTTTGTGCAACGTCGCACCATTCTTTTATCACCACAGTGTGGTGATACAACATCTTGTATCAAACAGGCTACCTTCTTTAAATTCAAAGGGAAATGGGCAAAATGTTAGATAATATCGGTTATTATACCCCCTGCAAACAAAGTTTCGTGGGGGGGGGGGGGNTGGGGGGTATATAGGAATCACCCTGTCCGTCTGTCCGTCCGTCCATGTACCTTGTAAGTGCAACTCCTCCTACACGGCTTATTGGATTTATTGGATTTTTATGAAACTTTACACACTTGTAGTACACTACCTGCAGATGTGCATGAAGGTATATGGTTACTGTCCAAAATGTAAAAGGGGAGATAATTCAACTTATACTGTCCGTCCGTCCATGTACCTTGTAAGCGCAACTCCTGCTAAACGGCTTATTGGATTTTTATGAAACTTTACACACTTGTAGCACACTACCTGCAGATGTGCATGAAGGAATATGGTTGCTGTCCAAAATTTAAAAGGGGAGATAATTCAACTTATACTTTCATGAAAAGGGGGGGGGCATGTACCTTGTAAGTGCAAAAGTGCAACTCTTACTAAACTGCAAGCGGGGGGTATCACTCAGTAAGGTCACTCACAGTTCTAGTTTATACATTTTTCGTTTGATTACTGAAAGATATTTTCAGTATCAACGGACTTACCATGATACCTAAAAATATCAGTCAGTGTGACATCAAACACATTATAAAGTTACCAATAAAAACAATAACGTCAGATGTGAAGGTCTTGACAAACATTATCACTAGTTTGTGTTTTTGGTTCCAATCAAACTTTTCAAGATGGATGCCAACATGGGGGAAAAGGATTGAACGGTTTTAATAAGTTGAGCGATACAGGTTGTTGTGAGTGTCTGGAATTGTAAATACCGGTGTTTGCTATAGGTTTTAAATTTGTATTGTACAAATCTTGCTATTTTTTTTATTTTTTAATTGTTCATGATATTAATGAAACGTATAGATGAATATGATG
The DNA here is from genome assembly GCA_002080005.1 of Gigantidas platifrons. Classification (NCBI taxonomy): domain Eukaryota; kingdom Metazoa; phylum Mollusca; class Bivalvia; order Mytilida; family Modiolidae; genus Gigantidas; species Gigantidas platifrons. The sequence continues at coordinate 53,523 of MJUT01049449.1, read as the reverse complement.
CTTAAACAATCAAATAATTAATGTAATAATTGATATTTCAGTGAAGAGGAGGGAGTCCGGGTTTTTATGGAAGAGGATAAAGAATCTCTTTGCTGTACAGGAGTAATGGACATCTCTTGTAAGCCCTTCAAACCTAGAGAACCTATCAAGGCAGATAATCATGATGATAATGGCTACCACAGTAGTTATAGCCCGTATTCTAGTATAAATCCGAGTCCATTGTCTGACGATTGTGGAGCATCGGTTGGTGATACTAATGATGATTTTCCAATGAGCGTTGTAGAAGAATGTGCCAGTTCATTGGATCCAGATGCAAACGACAAAGAAGATATTATAAAATTTATTGAAAGTTTGGATGGAAATGAGAATGAAATGGGGCAAAATAATCAGGTATTGAATGGAAATGTTCAGTGTTCAATAAAACTGGGCCAGTTGCCTAGCAACTACCAAAAGAAACAATCTCTACAAAGGATTAAATCCTGTCCACATGTAATTTCATTGCTTCCAAATGACAATGAGTTTGATGATCAGCCAAACGAATTCATGTGTGAGTCACCTGACAACAGTGGGGTGCCAAATAATGGTAATGGATCGACCATTCCCAAACAAGGACTGTTGAATATTCAGATTGGTTCGTTCAATGATGGTAGTCTTGTAGGATCATCAGCCTCTTTTTCTGAAGCATTGCCAAAAGATATCTCTGAGTTTTGCTTGCAATATGCTGAGTCAATGGCTAACATGCAGTCACAAGATGTTATATCACAATATGCCCAGGACAAGTTTTATACTGATTTAGATAGTATGGGCAACCAGTCTCAGTCTGGCCAGGCCAGTTGTCAGTCATTTAACTTGAATGGACTAGGATCCCCAGGTAGTCCACAATCGTTTGGAAATCAACAATCTTTTACCAATATGCAACCAGGTTTGCCCAATACACAACAATCCAGTTATCCCACTAGCCCACAGCCATTTTATACCAGAAGTTCAGATACTCCAAATTCATACCATTCTGGTTCTAATGTTTCGAGTCCACAAACAAGCTATTCAAATCTGAACAGTCCATTATCAGTGGACACAAATATGGCTAGCCCTGCAAGTGATTTTTCTTCTAACATAAAAAGTCCAATTCCACAGGCACATCCCTGTTCTATAGGAATGAATAATTTGACATTGAATTCCGCGAGATCTTTGCTGATGCAAAGTCCTGTAAATCAAGCATCAACATCTCAGCATCAAGCGTCTTTTCCAAGCCAAAAGGTAAACGGAAATATGATCTTGGATAGGAATATGTTGTTAAAGTTGAATAGTGCGGGAAATATGTCTCAACCAAAGGGCAGAAGTCGCTTAGTGAACAACAACAAAGCAAGAACAAGCGGCCTCTCGTTGTGTAACAATCGACCAGTACCGGTACGCATGGCTAACCAACAGCAGAACAGTTCTCAAGGTAGAACAGTGCAAAACAATGCTATTCTCAACTCAAACATTAAATCTACAGTCACTCAAAACAGTAGTAATCCTACTAAAGGATTAAGAAATGTGAAATCAATGTCTGAACTGGAAAAAATGTTAAGAGGCTATTCCCCTCAATTTTTACAGGAAAAAGACGGTAAATCGGCCAATGATTCTACGGAATCTGGATGTCCGTTGTTAAAACAGATGCTGACTGGAAAATTATCGGGGGAAAAATATATTGCTATGGAAAAACAAAGAAAATTGAATAGTGCAATTATAACTCACCATCCGTGATGTTTGTGAAACGTGTTTTACATTGTTGCTTGGTTTGGTTTATAAATATTTGTAAATAAGCATATCATATAGATATATTTATATACACATAATATACATTGTACATATACATGGTGTCATTTTCATTTAATGAATATTCATCCATCATACACATTTTTGTTTGATTATGTTTAAAGTTTATAATCGAATTATAGTTTTCTTGCAATGTAAAAAAAAATCATTTTCAGGGAATTTTATGGTAAATTGGAAATAATAATATGTATGTTGAACAGGTTTTAATGTTTCAGTAACACGGGATGTGTTATGTTTGTCTGCTTATATAGTATGATTACATATGTTTTAAACTGACACTATTATTTGACAGAAGCTTGAAAGGATGTGTTTTAACATCCAAAGGGGAGACAATTATATAAAAGGATGGATCACTAAATTATATAAGAATGGTAGAATGTTAAATTAGGAAGATAAAGTCTGGGACGATATATATACATTTGTATATATATATATATATATATATATATATGTATATATATATATAAGTGGTCAGACATGCTACATCTGCAAAAGGGCTATTTTGTTGAAATGTTGAAACCTACCGGTATTTTTGAAGTAAATTTGTTTGTATTGATGAATTTGTTGGGGTGTAGTTTCGTGCCCTTTGTCACAATTGGCAAAAAAATAATATTGCAATGTTATTGAATCATATATATTAAACTGCATATTTTGTACTTACTTAGTAAGATTTTGTTTGAAAAAAATAATATATTACATCTGTACATCTATTGCATACCTATCCTTACATATTGTAGAAGTTGAAATCATTGGGTTTCTCATTACATTGCTTTGTACAGAAATCCTGGCTGGTATGTCACAGTTTTTGTTCATCTTGGAGAATAATTGAAAACGTTTGATCAATGAGTAAAGCTTAACAAACTTCAATTTGAAAAAAAAAAATAAAAAGATTTATAGTACATGCATATTCAAGACCTTACTTCTCAAAAGAAGATTAAGATTTTTTTTTAGAAAATGTATGTAATATTACCCATTTTCAGCACATTTTAATGTGTTGGAAATATAGGGTGTTTGGGAGGACAGAATTATGTTATTTCTGAAGATGATTAGACTCAGAAATCATTAAATTAGTTCTCATTGCACTCCATGTTTCTAAATAAAACAAAAACAATTTCAGAAATTGTTACTGATTGTCCATTTCCTATTATCATACGTTATTCATTTAATTGGAGTTAGAAAAACTTGTTTTTCTTTCTGTTCCATTGATTAGTTTCCCCTTCACCCTCAAACATGTTATAATTGTACAAATTTTTTTACTAAGATTACACAAGGGTAACAAGTCGGCAGAGATATCAAAAACCATCCATTTTTGTAGTCTTGAGTATCGTCCTGAATATAGCTGAAATACACCTCACTGGATGTTAAGCATTTATTAATCAATCAATCATTCTGAAAAGTGTTTATAAAGGCTTGACCTCAACATTTAGAGGCATAAAAAAAAATTCAAATTTTCTACTTGTCCATTTTTTATATACGGAAAGAACTTTCATGGCGAGGTGTACTCAATACAACACAATGTGATAAAGTTTGTCAGTAACTTCCGACAGGTCGATGGTTTTCTTCGAGTACTTCGGTTTCCTCCACGATATAACTGAAATATTGTTGAAAGTGGAGTTAAAACTCCACAATCCCCCTTTCATTAGAATTTATGATTGTTAGACTTCATGATGGGTTAGGATCTCATTAAATAGTTAAACCTAGAACCAATGGACTTGTGTGAAGGGTTAAGATGATCTCATTAGTTACTTTAACCCACTGACCTATATTTCTATCAGTTAATGTTAACAGTTTTGGTTTTAAGAGTATGGCCTACACAGAAGATTTATCTTTGTCTTCCTGTAAAATACAAACTACTGTTACAATATTAAGATTTTATATACAGATCTACATGTATATGTTTTGGTTTCATGTTGTGTATTATAAGAACAAGTTGCACAATATTTTAGATTTCTAGATCGACCATATTTGTTTTAAAGATAAACCTTAAAAAAAAAAAATTGTTTTTTGTAGTGTAATTCTAATGTAAAAAAAAAACAAAAAAAAATCCATGTTAAAAATTAATATAACTTTCCCTAATTTTCATTACTTTGTAATCAGAAGCACATATTTTATATATGGGTAATATATACAAATATATATGTATCATTTTAAGCTAACATAAGTGTCTATTTTGATTCCAGGTCATAAAACTTTCGACTACGAGTCTTGTACTTATACAACTCCAAAATCGTCCAATCACAGCATTATAAATATTTGATACAGTGCTCTGATTGATCGTTTTTGTGGTGGAGTGCAAGTATAAACCTCATGCTCAAAAGTTTTATGACAGCAAGGCCAGATCTTTGTTCACTTATATGACTTGTATATTTTCTACTACACCGTATTGTTTTTAACACTTGTGTGTGATACAGATAATGTAATTAATGTCATGCTATTGCTTTGTTGAAAGTTAAAACTTTAGTTGGACGCAGTGATAGAAACTGATCGGCACAAAAGCCATTTTTTGTCCACCGGAGGGGAAGTATACTGTTTTACCTCTGTCCGTCCAAAGATATTTTTTGTCGCATTTTTCTCAGCAACTATTGATGGCAGAAATCTGATATTTGGTCACAAGCTTCATATAGGTATGCCATATTGTGGGAAGCGTTTTTGGCCCTATCAGATTCCTACTTCCTGTTTGCCGACTTAGTTGGTTTTTATGCACATTGAACATATATGCGGGGGGTATCATAAGTGAGCAATAGCTCACAGTTTATCTTGTTATTTTTTGTTTAATCAAAATTACAAGATGTTATATTTGGAAAACCTTTGGAAAACTTTTTCACATTACAAAATTCATGTCAATTGCAAACATACCTAACATTGTGATGCACTGGTAATTAAGACGACATAATTTGTATAGGGCACTTGTTTATGATTAATTGAAGGAAGATAAATGTTGTTATGCTAATATCCTCTGCAGGTTTATGAGAGGAAATAAGTCAGATGTCAGATATATATTTCTCCCATTATTACAGCGTTTTAACCCCGCTGAACCAGTGGTGGAAAAAACTGTAATCCTCTAGAGGATTAAAATGTCTGGTGCCTTTCCCGCATTAATTTCAAATTTTGAAATAAAGATTGTGTTAAATAATGAGAGAAACAAATTCTCCTTCAGTTGCCCATATGGGTTACGATATTTATTCACTCTCGAGAGTTAAATTAAAAATTGTAGCCACTCGCCTGACGGCTTGTGGTTAAAATTTTATATTTAACTCTCTTGAGTGGAGAAATATCGTAACCCACGGGTAACTGAAGGAGAATCTATATTTCCATACCATAATGTTGGAAGACAATATTACTACCACTGTCTTATTTTCTGTGTAAAACTGGCTTCTTTAAAACAGTTACACTGCTGATTTTAACTTAATATTGCTTTCGTTATAATTTATGAGAAATTATAATTAGAATGATATCATTTTACAGTCTATTAAACACAGGTTAATTGTTTTCAGGTAATATACAGTTGTGATTTATCTATGAAAACAAAATGCTCACTAATACATTCTGTCGACTTAGTCAGATTTTTGTGTGAACATTTATTCAGTCTTTCTTGACAGTCCACTCACTCTCCTTTGTCCAGGGGGCTGTCGTGGTCGTGATCATATGGTAGTTGGATTTATAACTACCTATGCAGTCAGTGCCTATCACCACTAAAGTTGTGAGTTTGAACCACGTTCATGGCGAGGTGTACTCGACACAACATTACGTGATACAGTTTGTCAGTGACTTGTAACAGACAGGTCAGTGGTTTTCTCCAGGTACTCTGGTTTCTTCCACCAATTAAACTGACCACCACGGTATAACTGAAATATTGTTTCTATTGGATTGTGCACATGGAAATGTTCCTACACGGCGCATGCTATTTTTTGTTTTTCTTTTTATTATCTTGAAAGACTGATTGATTTGCTGGCAGAGAGGATGATCTCTTGAGAAAGGTTTCTCTGTCAAATATTTTAATAATGAACAATATATTTTTTTTCATAATATATTATTGTATATTTTTTAACATGATTTAATGAATAAACTATATGAGTTGTGATTGTACAGTTATATTAAGTAACATGACATAATATAACTGTCATATAGGTACCTATAAAAAAAATAAAGCATGTCTTAATGAATAGTGATGGTATTTTATAAAGGCTGTTGTTTGTTTTGAGAGTATTTTGTACATGTCTGTGTCATTGTATTAGTCACATGTCATTCCTTAACAGATTTCATTGGACAGATTTTAAACATTTAATTACCTCGACCCTGCCACTCCTACCATTCCGTTATTTGACCTTTTAGATATAAATGGGTCCTTTATATATTTACCTCATTTATTTTACTTATGACGAAAAAAAGTTTGAATTTAAGTGATATCAGGAATGAAATTTCATACAATAGGGTAAAGTCTTTTAATCTGTGAAAGGAAAGCATAATATGGATTCCCATGTGCTGACGTTAAAGTCATTTTAAAATGATACCTGTATCTAAAGATAGAACAGGAAATGAGGGTCAGGGGAATGTTTTAAAAGTTGTCAAATTAAATGTTAAATGGTACAGAAATTAATTTGAATGTATGTAAATGAATGATAAATATATTTTGTGTGGTGTTTCATTTTAAAACTGTTAAATTCGTTTGGAAGGACGTTATGTGTTTGTTGATTTGTAATCATTTTATTAAGTATGGCCTTCAAAACAAGAAGAAGTTTAGAACTTCCTAGATCTCATGTTGATTTGTAATCATTTTATTAAGTATGGCCTTCGAAACAAGAAGAAGTTTAGAACTTCCTAGATCTCACAGGAGTGTCTGGCATAATCATTAAAAACCTAAATATAGTTAACATTTTTCGTACAGTAAAAAAATAAAGTTGTTGAATTGAAGTGGAAGAGAATACACATTTCAAAATAGTATGTAGATATGTCTGTGATATAATAATACTTATAATATTGGTCAGATCATGTATTCCAATATATTCTTCATAATACAAAGTGAAATTTCATTCACTTTAAACAAGTTACTGTTGTATATAATGCAATAATGTTATATTTTTTTGTTCACTGATATGAAGTGCATATTTTTTATTGTTTCAGGGCTCTTTATTTTTTATTATAAAGAAATACTGCTGCCATCACATCCAAATAAAACCATGACATTAAAGTATTGATTGTCCATGAAGATAATAAAATGGTCTATACAAATTCATACAGGTCAAATGCCAATAATGCATCAATCATTTTGTATATTTTGTTTTTACTTTGGAGATGGATATACATCTATATATATATATACCACTCTGAGGTCAAATATATTGCAGAAATTTAATAAATATTATTTTGTTAAAAACCACCTGTTAATGTGTGATAATTATGAATCATTAATTAATAATAAATAAAATTCATCATACATATTTTGTTGTTTATTTAGTTCTAAGGAGATAGTATTGTCATAAATGGATGAGGACGATCTAGAGAATGGTCGAATTGTTGACAGCACCGAAATTCTACAAGTAAGAACTTCAAGACAAACCATATGTTGAACTATTTAAACATCCAGAAACGACTACTGTTCTTTCTGTATTTTATTTTCATTAATCTAAGCAAATGAGCAGAAAACTGAAGATTTACAACAACCCCAGATTCCTGGTGGATTCAGATATAAAACAGCTTTCCATGTGTCTGACAGTAAGGGTTTTACAATAAGAAACACATCTGAACAAAACAAATTACCTAATCGAAAAAAGAAAAAAAAATACATGATCAAACAAAAAAAGACCATTTAATTTCATACTCAAATCATCTTATACTTATGATCATGAGGAAACTCTGAAATACCAAAGTGGTAATCAGAAACCATAATATGAAGAAGGTCAGACAATACAATGGCTCAGACAAAAAGAACAAAAAGCAAAGAAGGTCAGACAATACAATGGCCAAGACAAAAAGAACAAAAAGCAAAGAAGGTCAGACAATACAATGGCCAAGACAAATAGAACAAAAAGCAACGAAGGTCAGACAATACAATGGCCAAGACAAAAAGAACAAAAAGCAAAGAAGGTCAGACAATACAATGGCCAAGACAAAAAGAACAAAAAGCAAAGAAGGTCAGACAATACAATGGACCAAGACAAAAAGCAAAGAAGGTCAGACAATACAAAGGCCAAGACAAACAGAACAAAAAGTAAAGGAGGTCAGACAATACAATGGCTCAGACAAAAAGAACAAAAAGCAAAGAAGGTAAGACAATACAAAGGCCAAGACAAACAGAACAAAAAGTAAAGAAGGTCAGACAATACAATGGCCAAGACAAACAGAACAAAAAGTAAAGGAGGTCAGACAATACAAAGGCCAAGACAAAAAACAAAGAAGGTCAGACAATACAATGGCCAAGACAAAAAGAACAAAAAGCAAAGAAGGTCAGACAATACAAAGGCCAAGACAAACAGAACAAAAAGTAAAGGAGGTCAGACAATACAATGGCTAAGACAAAAAGAACAAAAAGCAAAGAAGGTCAGACAATACAAAGGCCAAGACAAACAGAACAAAAAGCAAAGAAGGTCAGACAATACAATAGCCACGACAAACAGAACAAAAAGCAAAGAAGGTCAGACAATACAATGGCCAAGACAAAAAGAACAAAAAGCAAAGAAGGTCAGACAATACAATGGACCAAGACAAAAAACAAAGAAGGTCAGACAATACAAAGGCCAAGACAAACAGAACAAAAAGTAAAGGAGGTCAGACAATACAATGGCCAAGACAAAAAGAACAAAAAACAAAGAAGGTCAGACAATACAAAGGCCAAGACAAAAAGAACAAAAAGTAAAGGAGGTCAGACAATACAATGGCCAAGACAAAAAGCAAAGAAGGTCAGACAATACAATGGCCAAGACAAAAAGCAAAGAAGGTCAGACAATATAATGGCCAAGACAAAAAGAACAAAAAGCAAAGAAGGTCAGACAATAAATACAAGGGACCAAGACAAAAAGAAGGTCAGACAATACAATGGCCACGACAAAAAGCAAAGAAGGTCAGACAATACAATGGCCAAGACAAAAAGAACAAAAAGCAAAGAAGGTCAGACAATACAAAGGCCAAGACAAACAGAACAAAAAGCAAAGAAGGTCAGACAATACAAAGGCCAAGCCAAAAAGAACAAAAAGCAAAGAAGGTCAGACAATACAATGGCCAAGACAAAAAGCAAAGAAGGTCAGATAATACAATGACCAAGACAAAAAGAACAAAAAGCAAAGAAGGTCAGACAATACAAAGGCCAAGACAAACAGAACAAAAAGCAACGTAGGTCAGACAATACAATGGCCAAGACAAAAAGAACAAAAAGCAAAGAAGGTCAGACAATACAATGGCCAAGACAAAAAGAACAAAAAGCAAAGAAGGGCAGACAATACAAAGGCCAAGACAAACAGAACAAAAAGCAAAGAAGGTCAGACAATACAATGGCCAAGACAAAAAGAACAAAAAGCAAAGAAGATCAGACAATACAATGGCCAAGACAAAAAGAACAAAAAGCAAAGAAGGTCAGACAATACAATGACCAAGACAAAAAGAACAAAAAGCAAAGAAGGTCAGACAATACAATGGCCAAGACAAATAGAACAAAAAGCAAACAATGGTCGACAAACCACTGCACGGAAAACTAAAGATTGGGCAACGAATCGTAATAAAAACCAAATCTGAACTCGCTTGTTTCCGGAGGATGAGCAGTTCCTGTTACACTAGTGACACCCATCATGTTTACTGTTAAAGGAAACGAACATCATTTGATATGGAAATCGTGTTAGACACTAGTATGAATAAATAAAGGTAAATACCATAAAACATGAACCCCCAATAAAACATATGGACGTAATGATGGAAATCGTAGCGAACATCACAACATCACAATACGACACTAAAATGGAAGACATGTAATTGGATGAGATGAATAACACTGACCCCACTAAAATCCAAGAGCATATATACTAAAGGGTAAGCTGTTCCTGTTTCACTAGTGGCACCTGTCGTGCTGCTCTGGGTAAAATTTGGTGATAAGTTTTGAAAGAGGAAATGGTGTGGCTGGGACTACAACAAACACAACATATATGTGGTCATCTTTGACATATAATCCGTAGCCGTTAACCAAGCTATGATTGTGAAAACATTCGAAGTGACCACTGCAACTTCGGGACTATGAACCATTGGGCCAGTAACTTCCTCATTTAGTAGGAATTCTCTGTCATTGAAGTAATGAACTACAAACTCTGGAATATCGTATCAACCGAGAGACGCCGAAATGGTGCTACACATAAATGGAAATAAAGTTCACAATGGGAATATTGAAATCATCTCTTTTGACTTTTGATGATGTGAGTTTCAAAAAAAAATTTTGTTAGAATCTGTTATTTTGCAAAATAAGTATTGACCTTTGCAATTTAAAATGTCCCCACACTTCGCTCGACAACAATTTAAGATAGAAAGTTGAAGCTTGGGTCAGTGATGACACTGCATGAATAAACGATGGGAAATGTTTCAAAATTTTAATAGCACCCCACGGCCACATCACAGACAGTAAATTTAAATGTAAGCAATTTCTATTAACTGGATTTATCTCTTAAGCTAAATATGCATACAATAGAAATTTTAAAAGTCAGCTATTTTTTTGTATGTGTCCACTCATCAATATAATGTTATCGACCTCACAGAATGATTGATTGACATTTGATTGCTTTGTTTAACGCACGTGGTTTAACGTCCAGTAGAAAATATTTCATGTAGATTCAGGATGAGAACAAGTTCAACAATATTTATAAATGATATTGAAACGAGGGAAGAATGGGACACCTGTTGTAACGAGGGAAGAATGGGACACCTGTTGTAACGAGGGAAGAATGGGACACCTGTTGTAACGAGGGAAGAATGGGACACCTGTTGAAACGAGGGAAGAATGGGACACCTGTTGTAACGAGGGAAGAATGGGACACCTGTTGTAACGAGGGAAGAATGGGACACCTGTTGATACGAGGGAAGAATGGGACACCTGTTGTAACGAGGGAAGAATGGGACACCTGTTGTAACGAGGGAAGAATGGGACACCTGTTGAAACGAGGGAAGAATGGGACACCTGTTGAAACGAGGGAAGAATGGGACACCTGTTGTAACGAGGGAAGAATGGGACACCTGTTGAAACGAGGGAAGAATGGGACACCTGTTGTAACGAGGAAAGAATGGGACACCTGTTGTAACGAGGGAAGAATGGGACACCTGTTGTAACGAGGGAAGAATGTGACACCTGTTGTAACGAGGGAAGAATGGGACACCTGTTGTAACGAGGGAAGAATGGGACACCTGTTGTAACGAGGGAAGAATTGGACACCTGTTGTAACGAGGGAAGAATTGGACA
>MJUT01049433.1:253929-265240 GCA_002080005.1 Gigantidas platifrons | reverse complement strand
ATTGTACAGGATGTCAGAACCTGTCTAATCTGACACACCAAGGGACCAGGAAAATGTGTCAGATTGTACAGGATGTCAGAACCTGTCTAATCCAACACACCAAGGGACCAGGGAAATGTGTAAGATGGTACAGGATGTCAGAACCTGTCTAATCTGACAAACCAAGGGACCAGGGAAATGTGTCGGATTGTACAGGATGTCAGAACCTGTCTAATCCAACACACCAAGGGACCAGGGAAATGTGTCGGATTGTTCAGGATGTCAGAACCTGTCTAATCCAACACACCAAGGAACCAGGGAAATGTGTCAGATTGTACAGGATGTCAGAACCTGTCTAATCCAACACACCAAGGAACCAGGGAAATGTGTCAGATTGTTCAGGATGTCAGAACCTGTCTAATCTGACACACCAAGGGACCAGAGAAATGTGTCAGATTGTACAGGAAGTCAGAACCTGTCTAATCTGACACACCAAGGGACCAGGGAAATGTGTCAGATTGTACAGGATGTCAGAAGCTGTCTAATCTGACACACCAAGGGACCAGGGAAATGTGTCAGATTGTTCACGATGTCCGAATACTCCGGTTTTATTTTAGTTAACAAAAATACTTTGGGACCATAAATTTTCACAGGATGTCAGAAAACTCGGTTGTTGGATTGCACAAGTTGCACGGTATGTATTTACCCTATGAAATCATTGTCAATAAAAATTAATATTTGTGAGAATGACTGTCAACAGAGTCAAGGTTTATTCTGTGAGAATGACTGTCAACAGAGTCAAGGTTTATTCTGTGAGAATGTTTGTCAAGAGAGTCAATGTTTATTCTGTGAGAATGATTGTCAACAGTCAGGGTGTATTCTGTGAGAATGACTCAACAGAGTCAAGGTTTATTCTGTGAGAATGATTGTCAACAGAGTCAAGGTTTATTCTGTGAGAATGACTGTCAACAGAGTCAAGGTTTATTCTGTGAGAATGATTGTCAACAGAGTTAGGGTGCATCTGGAACTCCTCACGCCTTTCCCCAAGTGAAAAAACAAGCTCGGATATGAATAGTATTCTTTGTACCGCAGGACTTATGAAATCACATGATATAACAATGGAGGAATATCATCCAAGAAATGTGGAATTCAGTCGTCAAGGATTCAAAATTGCTATACAGTCATTGCCTTGATAAACATACTCTAAGATTTCTTTCTGCTTCTCCTTTAACTGGATATCACTTCCATATTTCATCAATGCTGCTGTTAAATAACGAGGACTCCATGCCTGTTTGTTTACATATTATTATTAGAGGACAAGGTCAATGTCTAATTTTAGACAAGGATTTATAAATCCATGTTTTAGAAAATTATTAGTTTTATTTACTGATTTTATATTTTTAATGCTTACTTGGCAATAATATAGATAAAATTTGATATGAAATTATTTTATAAAATACTTTTATTGCGCTTTGGGGAAAGGATTATTTTCTCTTCCTCTTCACAACCATGGACGAATAACCAGCATTTTAACGCATATCAATACATTCATATCCAAGCTTGTTTTTACACTTGGGAAAAGGCGTGAGGAGTTCCGGATGAGTCAGGGTGTATTCTGTGAGAATGATTGTCAACAGTCAGGGTGTATTCTGTGAGAATGACTGTCAACAGAATCAGGGTATATTCCACTTTAATTTATGTGATGTCAATGAAGACAGATGTCTTTCTCAAATAATCTTGTTTTCTGTAACAAAACTGACCCCTAGGTATTTTCTAAGGCACTAATGTTTTACACTTACGTTTCTTCTTCTAGGTATTTTATAAGACACTAAGGTTTTACACTTACGTTTCTCCTTCTAGGTATTTTATAAGACACTAATGTTTTACACTTACGTTCCCCTTCTAGGTATTTTATAAGACACTAATGTTTTACACTTACGTTTTTCCTTCTAGGTATTTTATAAGGCCCTAATATTTTACACTTATGTTTCTCCTTCTAGGTATTTTATAAGGCACTAATGTTTCACACTTAAGTTTCTCCTTCTAGGTATTTTATAAGGCACTAATGTTTCACACTTACATTTCCCCTTCTAGGTATTTTATAAAGCACTAATGTTTCACACTTATGTTTCTCCTTCTAGGTATTTTATAAAGCACTAATGTTTCACACTTATGTTTCCCCTTCTAGGTATTTTATAAGGCACTAATGTTTAACACTTAAGTTTCTCCTTCTAGGTATTTTATAAGGCACTAATGTTTTACACTTAAGTTTCTCCTTCTAGGTATTTTATAAGGCACTAATGTTTCACACTTAAGTTTCTCCTTCTAGGTATTTTATAAGGCACTAATGTTTTAGACTTACGTTCCCCTTCTAGGTATTTTATAAGGCACTAATGTTTTACACTTAAGTTTCTCCTTCTAGGTATTTTATAAGGCACTAATGTTTCACACTTAAGTTTCTCCTTCTAGGTATTTTATAAGGCACTAATGTTTCACACTTATGTTTCTCCTTCTAGGTATTTTATAAGACACTAATGTTTCACACTTAAGTTTCCCCTTCTAGTTATTTTATAAGACACTAATGTTTCACACTTATGTTTCCCCTTCTAGCTATTTTATAAGGCACTATTGTTTCACACTTACATTTCAACTTCTAGGTATTTTATAAGGCATAAATGTTTCACACTTAAGTTTCTCCTTCTAGGTATTTTATAAGGCACTAATGTTTCACACTTATGTTTCTCCTTCTAGCTATTTTATAAGGCACTATTGTTTCACACTTACATTTCAACTTCTAGGTATTTTATAAGGCACTAATGTTTCACACTTACGTTTCCCCTTCTTGGTATTTTATAAGGTACTAATGTTTCACACTTGCATTTCTCCTTCTAGGTATTTTATAAGGCACTAATGTTTCACAGTAACGTTTCTCCTTCTAGGTATTTTATAAGACACTAATGTTTTAGACTTACGTTTCCCCTTCTAGTAGGAGTGTAACGATATACCGAATGACGATACATCGCTATATTTTATTGACCTCACGGTACAATGGGTGCTCCTTACGATACTTCTTTAGTACCAAAAACTGTTAAAATCAATGAAATAAAATAACTTTTTTATTCCTAAATCAAAATTTGTTTAGCTACATAAATATTGTGTTTTTTTCTTCCAAATATTAGTTTTAATTTTCAAGAACGTATGTTAAGAAGACAAAAAAGGTGACGCACACAAAGGTATACAAAATGTCACAATACGTATCGTCACTTGTTTAAAATATCGCAATGCGTATCGTGAAAAAATTTCTGTATCGCTACACCCCTACCTTCTAGGTATTTTCTAAGGCACTAAGGTTTCACACTTATGTTTTTCCTTCTAGGTATTTTATAAGGCACTAATGCTTTACACTTACGTTTCTCCTTCTAGGTATTTTATAAGGCACTAATGTTTTACACTTACGTTTCTCCTTCTAGGTATTTTATAAGGCACTAATGCTTTACACTTACATTTCTCCTTCTAGGTATTTTATAAGGCACTAATGTTTTACATTTACTTTTCCCTTTCTAGGTATTTTATAAGACACTAATGTTTTACACTTACTTTTCCCTTTCTAGGTATTTTATAAGGCACTAATGTTTTACACTTACGTTTCTCCTTCTAGGTATTTTATAAGGCACTAATGTTTTACATTTACTTTTCCCTTTCTAGGTATTTTATAAGACACTAATGCTTTACACTTACATTTCTCCTTCTAGGTATTTTATAAGGTACTAATGTTTTACACTTACGTTTCTCCTTCTAGGTATTTTATAAGGCACTAATGTTTTACATTTACTTTTCCCTTTCTAGGTATTTTATAAGACACTAATCCTTTACACTTACATTTCTCCTTCTAGGTATTTTATAAGGCACTAATGTTTTACACTTACGTTTCTCCTTCTAGGTATTTTAAAAGACACTAATGTTTTACACTTACGTTTCTCCTTCTAGGTATTTGATAAGGCACTAATGTTTTACACTTATGTTTCTCCTTCTAGGTATTTTATAAGGCACTAATGTTTTACACTTACATTTCTCTTTCTAGGTATTTTATAAGGCACTAATGTTTTACACTTACGTTTCTCCTTCTAGGTATTTTATAAGGCACTAATGCTTTACACTTACATTTCTCCTTCTAGGTATTTTATAAGGCACTAATGTTTTACATTTACGTTTCCCTTTCTAGGTATTTTATAAGACACTAATGTTTTACACTTACGTTTCTCCTTCTAGGTATTTTATAAGGCACTAATGTTTTACACTTACGTTTCTCCTTCTATGTATTTTATAAGGCACTAAGGTTTCACACTTACATTTCTCCTTCTAGGTATTTTATAAGGCACTAATATTTTACATTTACGTTTCCCTTTCTAGGTATTTTATAAGACACTAATGTTTTACACTTACGTTTCTCCTTCTAGGTATTTTATAAGGCACTAAGGTTTCACACTTACGTTTCTCCTTCTAGGTATTTTATAAGGCACTAATGTTTTACACTTATGTTTCTCCTTCTAGGTATTTTATAAGGCACTAATGTTTTACACTTATGTTTCTCCTTCTAGGTATTTTATAAGACACTAATGTTTTACACTTAAGTTTCTCCTTCTAGGTATTTTATAAGGCACTAATGTTTTACACTTATGTTTCTCCTTCTAGGTATTTTATAAGGCACTAAGGTCTTACACTTACGTTTCCCTTTCTAGGTATTTTATAAGACACTAATGTTTTACACTTACATTTCTCCTTCTAGGTATTTTATAAGGCACTAATGTTTTACACTTAAGTTTCTCCTTCTAGGTATTTTATAAGGCATTAAGGTTTCACACTTACGTTTCTCCTTCTAGGTATTTTATAAGACACTAATGTTTTACACTTACATTTCTCCTTCTAGGTATTTTATAAGGCACTAATGTTTTACACTTAAGTTTCTCCTTCTAGGTATTTTATAAGGCATTAAGGTTTCACACTTATGTTTCTCCTTCTAGGTATTTTATAAGACACTAATGTTTTACACTTATGTTTCCCCTTCTAGGTATTTTATAAGGCACTAAGGTTTCACACTTACGTTTCTTCTTCTAGGTATTTTATAAGACACTAATGTTTTACACTTACGTTTCCCCTTCTAGGTATTTTATAAGGCACTAAGGTTTCATACTTACGTTTCTCCTTCTAGGTATTTTATAAGACACTAATGTTTTACACTTATGTTTCTCCTTCTAGGTATTTTATAAGACACTAATGTTTTACACTTACGTTTCTCCTTCTAGGTATTTTATAAGGCACTAAGGTCTTACACTTACGTTTCCCCTTCTAGGTATTTTATAAGGCACTAATGTTTCACACTTACGTTTCTCCTTCTAGGTATTTTATAAGACACTAATGTTTTACACTTATGTTTCTCCTTCTAGGTATTTTATAAGGCACTAATGTTTTACACTTATGTTTCTCCTTCTAGGTATTTTATAAGGCACTAATGTTTTACACTTACGTTTCTCCTTCTAGGTATTTGATAAGGCACTAATGTTTTACACTTATGTTTCTCCTTCTAGGTATTTTATAAGGCACTAAGGGTTTACACTTACGTTTCTCCTTCTAGGTATTTGATAAGGCACTAATGTTTTACACTTATATTTCTCCTTCTAGGTATTTTATAAGACACTAATGTTTTACACTTACGTTTCCCCTTCTAGGTATTTTATAAGACACTAATGTTTCATACTTACGTTCCCCTTCTAGGTATTTTATAAGGCAAAAATGTTTTACACTTACGTTTCTCCTTCTAGGTATTTTATAAGACACTAATGTTTTAAACTTACGTTTCTCCTTCTAGGTTTTTTATAAGACACTAATGTTTTAAACTTACATTTCTCCTTCTAAGTACTTATAAGACACTAATGTTTTACACTTACGTTTCTCCTTCTAGGTATTTTATAACGCACTAATGTTTCATACTTACGTTCCCCTTCTAGATATTTATAAGACACTAATGTTTTACACTTACGTTTCCCCTTCTAGGTATTTTATAAGGCACAATGCTTTCATGTGGATTGTCCTCATAAACTGTGATATAAAAGCTTCCCTTACACCACAAGTTGGAGGTAATTTATCAAGCTACAATGAAAATAATAAGTACCAGTATTTGTACAAAGCTATCCACACACACAACAGTGTTTTATATATAAAACATACGTCATTTTTATCTAGATATTAATTTTTATTATATAGATGGCTGTCAATCACACAATTTTCAAACATAGACAAGGGCAACGCAAAGCGTGACATATCCCCTCGCCTAACAATTTGACCCGGTGACCTTGACCTTTGAACTATGACCTTGAAAATAACACTATTTCGTGAAGATCCATCAGTCCAATATCAAAACCATATTTCGTGAAGAAAAGTTAAAATGGTGAATTTCTATGTTTGAATGCACATAACTGCACATTGAAATCTAAGGATGACAAGTGCATAGTTTTGGGCATAGAAAAGCTCAATGGACCAGGATATGGTACTAATGTGCACATCTTCATATTAGGATCTTGCAATATACTAAGTTTCACAAACATCTCTCATTAAGCATGTGGGAGGAGTTGTGATGACAAAGTGCATGGTGAATTGTCTCAAAATTTTTAAGTCCAAAAAAGCATAACAGGGGTGAAACTCAATGGACTGGGATATCCTACTAATGTAAACATCTGCATATTAGGATCTTGCAATGTACAAAGTTTCATGAACTTCTGATTAATCATGTAGGAGAATTTGCGATGACAATGTGCATACTGAATTGTCTCAAAAATTTAACCCGGTGACCTTGACCTTTGACCTTGAAAATCGATAAGATTTCAGATTCTCTTAAGGACTAAGTATGCACCAAGTTTGGTCAAAATCCATTGAAGGATGTTGATTCTAGAGTGTTCACAAGGATGTTAAGGAAGGATGGACGGACAGACGGACAGAAGGAAGGACGATAGCGTTACTATATCCCTTCGCAACTTCGTTGGCGTGGGGATAATAAAAACGATAATTTCACTCTCGTTATATTTCACACCATTTTCTGTATGTTTTACAGTTAAGTCCCTTTAACCATTTTGAAGTGATACACATTATAGTATATCCCTACACTACACATGTAATATAGTGCAATAAAACTCATTTTACTTTAAATTTGAATCTATATAATAAATATAATAACTATTGACGAATTTCATTATCAAAAATATGTCACTCATGATCAAATTATGTTGTCACTTACAGATGCCTGCATTCGTGAGTTACTGCGTTATTTGGTTATGAGTGACATATTTGATAATGAAACTCGTCAATTATTTATAGTATAAGTATTCTTCATTTGTGATCAACAAATAACTGTCACATCATGCTGTAGATAGATGTACTTATAGAATTAAAGCTGAGCATGCTCACAGTACACAGGAAGTTATTATATACATTTAGTTAACTACAAGCATTTACAGTCCATGATGTTGTACTGTCCATGTTTGGTTCTTCATTTTTGTGGTAGTATGTGAAGGGCCCGGGTGGCTCAATGAGTTAGGTAGTTGGATTACCTAACAACTCATACAAGCCTATCACCAATACGGCGTGGGTTCACATCCGGCTTTGCAAATTACAAAAAAGGGTGCTCTCGACTCAAAGCCACAAGTGATAAAGTTTACCTCTTGCTTGCCCATGGTCGGTGGTTCTCTCCGGGTACTCCGGCTTCTTCCACCACTAAAACTGGTCACCATGATATAGCTGAAATATTGCTGAGTGGTGTAAACACCAAAAATCAAATCATTGATAATGTGTGGTATTTTTAAGTGGAAGTAAATCTGTACAGGTTTTATTGTTTTATTGTTGTTAATAGCATCCAATTGTCAAGAGTGAGTGAGTGAGTAATTGTTGTTTAATGCCAAATCAGCAATTTTTCAGCTATATCATGGCGAGAACAAGTTAATTTTTAATGCAGAGTTGGCGAAAACATTTTTTTTCTGTCTGACATTGGGTCAGACAGGAACTGGGGTTCTGTCAGACCCATAGCATTTGTGTCTGTCCCACCATTTTTTTGTAATATTGTATATAACCTGTCAAATTTTGTTTTGATACAGAACTGAATGCAAGATTACCTATAGTCATGATCATTAAACAACTCAATTAAATGTTTTTCTGTATACATATTTTTATCTAAAAATATAAGGTAGATACAGCCAACAATCTGTATTTAATGGTACGATCACGTTCCGAATATTATACATCAATGTCAGTTTCCGGTTTACCTACATTTTTAATTTCAGTTAGAATATGAATCTGTTGTCATCTTCAATATATAAGCATCTCAAAACATATTTAATTAAACACAAACAATCTTTGATACTTGGGGAGTGTGGAAATCAACTTATTACTGTGCTCAGTAATATATTTCAGTTTTAATGTTCCACGTTTTGCAAGTGCTCGTTCCTACTAAAAGGATGTTTACATTACGCATAGGAGTTTCGATTACAAATAGGAACGTGTCGGTCTGACAGAATAAATAAACAAATTTCAAGTCTATGTCTGACATTTTAATAAAACTGAAAACGGAATTTAATGCCATTGGTAGTGGAAACTGGGTGAATAAATTTCAATCGCCAACTGGACGACCACAAAGTAATATTTTCGTGACAGACATTGGGACACACACGGTTCATTAATTAATCGGACCGACCGTTATTCTGCCGGTCAGGTCCGACGATTTTCAACAACTCTGTTAATGAGATGATGATGAGGTCTGTTTTGTACTAGTCCAACACGCTGCATTGGATTTTTATAGTTCTAGCTCACTGAAACAACAGTTCGCGCACAGGTAGACACTGGGACACATTATTCTGATTCCGAGCCAATCAGTCTTTGGTCTTTCCCCCTAATGGCTGCATGCTTAGCTTAGCACCACTAAAATGTTGTGCCTGTCCCAAGGCATGACACATATTTCCATTGGCACATGTCATGTTTTTTAGTGTTCAATGTTTATAGGTGAAAGATAATTGTTTTTTTGTTGCTATTTATGGAATTATTTACCATCACTGTTTAAACTTTCTTTTCATAATTTGATGGTAAACAAGGTATAGATATGGATTCAAAAAGCCACAGAAAATATCTGAGTGAAACCTTTTAACACTATTACTAAAAATAGAAGTTTTTGTATTTATACTTTAATACATCATCTTACAAAATAAAAGTTGTTGTATATATACTTTAATACTAACATCATCTAAAAGATTCTGTACAAGGGTGTCTGTATGTGACACCGGAATCAAAATCTCTCTGTAAACATATCAAAATTAAATGTTATTATAGTCATAGCCAAGGGTTTTGTTTAAAACACTCAATTAATACAATTTCTTATTAAGAAAATATATACTCCTGAAATTTACTTGTAAGTTATTTGGAATTTAAAATTTAGTTAAAAAGCATGAAACTGACATAATTAAAATACAAAAGTCTTTGATTGACAACATATTTATTTGGTGGATATGGTTTTCCTATGGGTACCAACTGTACTCCTATTATTGCAGACTTCTCTCTTTATTCTTATGAAGCAGGCTTCAGGCAAGGGCTTTTGAACAAAATCAAAAAGAAGCATGTGGCATAAAAACAACCACACACACATATGGTTACTATAGTAAACTGAACAAACATATCTTATTCTAGGACCAAAATTATTGTATATCTAATAAAGAAGCAGTAATATCAAGCATTTTTTTCTAACATAAATAGATGGGAAACCACATTTCTGAGAGAATGGGTTGGAGCTGTTTAGCTATATACAATGTACATGTATTGTTTCAACTACACAGTTAGATACGATAATGTAACCCTCATTCCGCTTGTGCTCCATTTAGGATTACGAATCGATCTCATTCAATGTATGGGAGCAGATTAAAATTTTCGTTCCGTGAATATTTCAACTTTCTTTTTGCATATCTGGTCATATCTTATTATTCCCAACAATTTTTAAGTAATGGTGATACGAAATAAGTGTTACAATCCCTGTTTCTATCTTCAAGACCGGTTTCGTATTTGAAAATTGTTACTTGTCCGCCATAACACCTTACGTAGACTCTCGCGATGGGCGGAGCCTATCCATATATGGAAACTGTTACTATGAAAAAGTCGATTTTACTATAAAATTGATCCAAATAAGGATATCTCAAAAACGAGGCAAGTGCGCGTGAACTAGCAACTTGTAAACAAAATGTCGGACAGAAAGAAGATTTCATGCATTCAAATTTTCAGATGGATATAAGTCTACCATGGATTGCTGCAGCGATTATTTAACATCTCAAGGTTTACCTAAATATATTTATCTTTTACCCCCGTTAATTTTTCCAACCACTTACAACGGAATTAGGACAAAAAACCGCCCGGTGTGAATCACTCCGGGCNCTGCTCCCATAAGTTGAATGGGATCGATTCGTAACCCTAAATGGAGCACAAGCGGAATGAGGGTTACGTTATCGTATCTACTATACAGTATAAATTATTTTCAAATATCATACACTGAAGGATTAAGAATAAAAAAATTGCCTGATGGATTAGGAATCAAACATAGCCTAATGGATTAGGAATCTAACATACCCTGATGGATTAGAAATCAAACACACCCTGATGGATTAGGAATCAAACATAGCCTAATGGATTAGGAATCAAACATACCCTGATGGATTAGGAATCAAACATAGCCTAATGGATTAGGAATCAAACATACCCTGATGGATTAGGAATCAAACACACCCTGATGGATTAGAAATCAAACAAAACCTGATGGATTAGGAATCAAACACACCCTGATGGATTAGAAATCAAACAAAACCTGATGGATTAGGAAACACACATACCCTGATGGCTTAGGAATCAAACATACCCTGATGTATTAGGAATCAAACATACCCTGATGGATTAGGAATCAAACATACCCTGATGGATTAGGAATCAAACATACCCTAATGGATTAGGAATCAAACACACTCTGATGGATTAGGAATCAAACATACCCTGATGGATTAGGAATCACTGTATTTTCTCCACCCATTATCCACAGAAGTTCATTTCTCTGTGTATTATAACTGTGTATCACATGATCACGGTAGACAGGTGACTGCTTTACATCCATAGCAGTTATATCTATCACAGATGAAGGATATTTACTGTACAGTAACTCATGGACAGGTAACTCTATCCTCTGATGGGGTCTCTACAAGTAAAATATAGCAGTTATATCTATCACAGATGAAGAATATTTACTGTACAGTAACTCATGGAC
>MJUT01049433.1:203504-217111 GCA_002080005.1 Gigantidas platifrons | reverse complement strand
TAAAGACCTAAAGACCTATGACGTAAAGACCTAAAGACCTATGACGTAAAGACCTAAAGACCTATGACATAAGACCTAAAGACCTAAAGACCTATGACATAAAGACGTAAAGACCTAAAGACCTAAAGACCTATGACATAAGCTGATGGAAATCCAGGTTGTGCCTTGGGACTGAGACACAAAAAAGTGGGGGGAGGTTAAACAGATTGATGGGATCACAACCCTCCCCTCTGATCTCAAAGGGCAA
Organism: Gigantidas platifrons; assembly: GCA_002080005.1. Lineage (NCBI taxonomy): Eukaryota > Metazoa > Mollusca > Bivalvia > Mytilida > Modiolidae > Gigantidas > Gigantidas platifrons. The sequence goes on along the minus strand of MJUT01049433.1, from coordinate 216,864 downwards.
TACAGATATACACAATGAAAACATTCACAGATTTGCTTCAGTATGTCAATGCCATTAAAGCGCTACTAATATGCTTATTATTATGACTTTATGTATGCAAATGGTCATTTGGTTAATTACCTTTTTAGACAAGGATTGTATTTTTTATTTTCAGGAGAGGCCCTTGGAGCAATTGGTTGTGCAGAAGCAGTTCCTATCCTAGAAAAGTATAAAGATGATAAAGTTATTGAGGTATGAATGCTTAGCCAGTCTTAGTTCCAAAAATTAAAGGAGTGGACCCCTAAGGCTCATCTTTTTTTTAATGCTATTAAAGATTAAAATGCCATTCCCAATACAACAGAAGTAATAAATGACCAAGACGCATTTAAAGCTGCAGTAAAGCAACACCTGAAAAATAAGTAAATGTGTATCTTTTAATATGATCAATATCAATTCAATTTGTGCCATGCTTCGAATGTGATTTATTTAATTTAATTGATATACACGTAAAGGACCCCATTGGAAATAAGCGGAAGAGCTTTTGTATTTCATCATTGGAAGGATATCAACTAATAAGCATATTTTAGCCTTGAAGTATTTGTTTTATTTCATATTATTAAATACACACATATTTTTATAACAGTCTTCGAAATTAGGCGGTAATCCGAAGCCCGTGGTGTATAAAATTCTACACGGGCGTATAAAATGGGTAGTTCCACAAGTCCGACAGGCCTGTGAAAAAAAAAAGTCATATAGTTTCAAAAGTTGATTTCATAAGATATTGTGTGTAGATATTTAGTTTATTGTTCTCCGTTTTCAGTTGCTGCCGAGTCAATGCAAAAAATGGGTAGGCAAACAAGTCCTTTTAAGAATTTCCGATATTTGAAATAGATTTAGGTGTGTCTGTTTTTTTGCAATTTGATTGGTTGATATTTTTACCATCATGTAGGTTTAAAAAAAGGATGGTCAAATTGTAATTTTGAAGAGTCACCCTATGTTGCCCACGTATTTTTGCCACGTGCCATTTATGAAAATATCGACCGTGTTTATTGAATTCTATGGTATTCATTAAGTACATGTATTTTGAAAGTGACTTTCTTGAAAAGTAATCCATTTCGGTTTAAAGAAACCTTAATTTCGTTCAATATCAAATAAAAATGGCACCATGAGAAAGGGGGCACAATCACGCACTGTGCTACGGGAAATGTTGATCGAAGCTACTTTTAACCAAACAAGCTTTTGATTAATTTTTTTTCTCAATCCTGTGACATAAAATCTCAGTTGTCATATATAATATGTTCATATTTGAGAAGGTTGGTCATTCAAAATTCGTTGAAATGCATGGAGACACTTCAGACTTGTTTTGATCCGCTTCCAAATCTGATCGGTATTTTTTATTTAAAATTGTAATATATTTATAGAACTGTTTATATGTTAACAGACCTGTGTCTACGTAATAATACCTCTGCAGTTAGAAAATAGACTTTGAACTACAGTGGTTTTGTTCCATTGTTGCACTCTGATTTGAGGTCTGACAAATAATAATTACAATCTTTACTTGCTTCAGTTTAAATGACTCAGTGTCAATATACGTTCGTGCTATATTTGCATTCCCTAGCTATCTATATACACCCCCTGACAAGAGTAAGTGGATCATTGATTACTGCAGTTTAGGTAAGTATAGAATTTCGATTACTGTAGGTAGTTCCGGTCAAGTGGTAAGGATTACTTTGGAAATCTAACATGGCAGAGGTACAAGATTACTTTTAAACAGCAATATATTCAAAGTTAAGATATAGCGTATCCAACAATGACATGTTTATATATTATACCTGAAAGGTCTGTTGATCGACATGTTTGCCCATTTTCTTAAACATTCAACGAAAACGGCAATGGGTATTGTCAAATTTTGTCTTCCACCAGGGTAAAATGTAGTAATTGACTACAATTCATCAGAAAAAGTAGGTTGCATGTGCTTTTCAGACCGGGCATATCTTCTTCATGTAACAGCTATTGTTGTTCGATAAAGAAACTGGGTGTTTTTCACGAAAATAACGAACATCACATATATGATTACTGCAGACCAGTGGTAAGCGACAGAACAATTACTGCATGATCTTATAAATCAAGCAAATAATGTATAATCTCTTCGTGGACCAATTTGTGTCGTTGTAGTTCATGAGAAGTAAAAATATTTCATGCATACTTCACATTGAAACTTTTTATGAGTTTTATTGCATATTTTGTCATGGCTTTGCAATGAAGACTTGCTTAAGCTTTTACCACATTCATGCACAATGTTTAGATGACTTTCAAAGTACTCGAACATTGGGTCATTTGAAAGACAGCAAATAGATCTTATCTTCTAGTATTAAGCCATTGTGTACAAACAAAATTCTACGCGTCTGTAACTTGTTTGTTCCCCTTGGTTGGTAGAAAATGAAATATGTTGGGGGCAGTAGGACACATCAGAAACCGTTACCCGAAGTCACACAAAACCTTATTCCAGACCATGCAGAATCACACTTGTAATCATTATTGAATTCTTTCTCTTAAGGAATAAAAGTAAGGAGAGGAAAGATCAGTATGGGAGAAAAATTAGTTTGTGAATACACATCATACTCAGTTTTCTGGAGTATATATTCAGTTTTCCACCGGGGAAATGAGTATATTCTGGTTCTGCCAGGGGGATATGAGTATGTATCACCGGTACGTGATATGTTTCAAGACTATAAATTTGTTATAATTTATGTACTATGAGTTCAGTCTACCAACAGCATGATCTTAATGCAGTGAATAAGTTTGGGATGGCCTCGCTCAGACTGCATTTGAATTTATCTTGGGTCAAACATGACATTTTGTTTTGTATTTTCAGAACATGTATCTGCAATGAATGTGGTAAAAGCTTAAGCAAGTCTTCATTGCAAAGCCATGAAAAAAGATGCAATAAAACTCATAAAAAGTTTCAATGTGAAGTATGTATGAAATATTTTTACTTCTCATATGAACTACAACGACACAAATTGGTCCACGAAGAGATTATACATTATTTGTTTGATTTATAAGATCATGCAGTAATCGTTCTGTCACTTACCACTGGTCTGCAGTAATCATATATGTGATGTTCGTTATTTTCGTGAAAAACACCCAGTTTCTTTATCGAACAACATTAGCTGTTACATGAAGAAGATGTGCCCGGTCTGAAAAGCACATGCAACCTACTTTTTCTGATGAATTGTAGTCAATTACTACATTTTACCGTGGTGGAAGACAAAATTTGACAATACCCATCGCTGTTTTCGTTGAATGTTTTAGAAAATGGGCAAACATGTCGATCAACAGACCTTTTAGGTATAATCTATAAACATGTCATTGTTGGATCTAGGCTATATCTTAACTTTGAATATATTGCTGTTTAAAAGTAATCTTGTAAAGTATAGAAAAATTCCTACCTCTGCCATGTTAGATTTCCAAAGTAATCCTTACCACTTGACCGGAACTACCTACAGTAATCGAAATTCTATACTTACCTAAACTGCAGTAATCAATGATCCGCTTACACTTGTCAGGGGGTGATATATAGTTGGACTGTTAAGCAAATTGGCATATACATATTTCTTCTGCTGAAGGCTACACAAATATGACTTTTTGCATTTTGTGTGGTATTAATTCAAAGCATAGTGATATTTAAAGAGGGGGGGGGGGGGGTTATATACATTTTTGTATTAAAAATTATCACCAAAGTATGTCATACGCAATGATGACACCACAAGTTTTTGCTATTAGAGTCTTATAACAATATTGGTTGTGATGATGATGATGAGGAGGAGGTGGACAGTGATGATATGGAATATACTGAGGATGCTATTGACAATTTGATTTTAGAATTTTCAAGAGATTAATATAAATATGAATCCAAAATAAAGTGTCTGTTTTTTTTACTTGCATTCTGGTCTTCCCTAATGCATAATTGACATGTCCACATAATATTTGGTACAACATCACGTTTTGAGTTTTGGTGGTTTGAACTAATGGTCATTAATGCTGTTTTCAAATTCAGGCCTGTAGAATTGATGGTGGGCCTGTAAATATTTAAACTTGCAAGCCCGGTGGGCTTGTAAAGTAAAAAGTTAAGCATGAAGACTGTTATAATACTCCTTTACCTTTTAACTTTACCTTACAATGTATTTCCATGTAATCCTGTGGCTATATACCGTATATATATATATATAAGGGATGATTTTGTTAGAATTCAGCAAAACTATGAAAGATTAATTTGTTTAGTGATTACTTAATTTTGTGTAGTACCACTATTATAATATGGTAACAACAAAGACAACAGGGGTGCGTTCAACATTGTAGCTGCTAAGTTGAGCTACGTAGAAAAATCCTACTGAACGAAAAGCTAGCCTAGCCGCTACATAGCTCTGTAGCTTAAAAAATGTCTGCTAGCTTTTGAATCCAAGATGGCTGCTAAAATTAAATTTGATTTCATAAGGTAAAAATAGTGGCATTGCAGGAAGTGGCAACGCTTTTAATACGGATGATAATTTATTAAGGTAACTAGACAAATACGATTAGCTGAAATGTTCCAAGAAATATATTCCATATGATTGGCACCATATTTGCTAGCACTGCTACGTAGCCAATCGTTCAATAACGTTATTGCTACTTTACCTAGCAGCTAGGCTAGCTGCTACGATATTAAATGCAGCCCAGTTAAACAGCCATTGTTACGTCACATATCTGACAATTTGTTAATTACTCATTTCTTGAACAGTTGAGCAGTTTTTGTTATTTCACGTATCTGATGATATGTGTTTGGCAGTTTTACTTATAGACAGTACAATGTATTAGTAATAATTTGTTACTCCAATTGAGCTCAATAGAACATTTTATATATAGCAAATTACATTTCATAATAACTTGTTTTTATGACATTTCAGGTTGCAGAAACATGTGAGTTAGCTTTAGAAAGGATTAAGTGGCTACAACATAAAGACCAGGAGGAGAAACAGTTATCTAACAATCCTTATTTCTCTGTTGACCCTGCACCACCATCAATAGATATTGATGTTCAAAGTTTAAAGACAGATCTGCTGGATGAGTCGCTACCTTTATTTAAAAGATATAGAGCTATATTTTCACTGAGAAATATTGGGTCAACCGAGGCCGTTCAAGCATTAGCTCAAGGTAATATTCAGTAGATTAAAAGACAATGTGATGATGAAATATTATCATAGTGAATTAATTACCTGTATTGATATACATTGTACATACTCACAGGATTGTGTATTTAGTTCAGTTGAGTCTGGAAGATCCTTTAAAGAACATCACAGATAACAAAAGGAGTTGTATAATGATTATAATATTTCAATTTTGAACCATTACAAAAGTTTACATGTTAAATGTTAGATCTACAAAATGATTACAATGTTGTTAAGACTGTCTGGTTTCCATGATTTTACTTTTACAAATGTATCATGTTAAAATTGACCATCTCAGACTCTTGAGCATGTTAAAATTGACCATCTCTTGAGCATGTTAAAATTGACCATCTCAGACTCTTGAGCATGTTAAAATTGACCATCTCTTGATCATTATCATTCTCGACCATTGGCAATTGTCAATTGTCGAGTAAAAGAAAATAATAAATAAAAATACAATTTAATTCTATTTTTTTTAAGCCTATGATTTTGTTCAATTATATTGAATAAAATGTTATGTAAACCATTTTTCTATTTCTTCCAGGTTTAAAATGTTCAAGTGCTTTGTTTCGCCATGAAATTGCATATGTGTTAGGACAAATGCAACATAGTGCATGCATAGTGGAATTAAAAGACAATTTATGTGATGAAAAAGAAAACCCTATGGTACGACATGAATGTGCCGAGGCCTTAGGAGCCATAGCAACAGAAGAGTGTACACATATATTAGAACAATACTTAATGGACAAAGAAAGAGTAGTTAAAGAAAGCTGTATTGTTGCTTTAGACATGTGTGAATATGAACATAGTAATGAATTTCAGTATGCTGATTCACTGAACAAATTAACTTCACAAAATTAACATCAGCAATCTCCAGTTTGTAACAGAATAATTTAAACAAATAAAATGTATGGGCATTATAAAGGTAGACAGTATTATAAATAATAGCCTAAATTTCCAAGTGGGTTTTATATATTTAAAATTATTACAATACCAAATAAGATCAATAAATTATCTTGAATTTCTTAAGAGCAATTATAGCTGATCCATTAAAACGTACATGACATCCGGGGATGGCACTTTTAATTTCATGGTGAGGCTGTCATTGTCATAATCCTATGTTAGTTGGATTTACAACTACATATGCAATCAGTGCCTATCACCACTGATATTGTGAGTTCGAATCCCACTCATGGTGAGGTGCACTCGATACAACATTATATGATAAAGTTCGTCACTCTGTGACTTGCGTCAGGGTCAGCGGTTTTATCCGGATACTCCAGTTTCCTTCACCAATAAAACTGATTGCCATGATATACCTGAAATATTGTTGAAAGTGGTGTTAGACAACCTTTACCCTTTAATTCCAAGGCTGGGTGTCTGACATATTTTTACAGAGTGGAAATACAGCAGAAAAGGTCAAATTACTAGTAAGGTTAGGCTCCCTTATTTACCTAAGTGTAATCACTGTGTTAACCATGTATGTTTAAATGGAAAATAAGAAACAAGAATATTATGTTTGAATTTTGTCCTTGACAAATTAACTTCTGTTAATATGAAAAAATACTAAATATAGTATAATGACTGTTCTGGTACATAGGCAATTTAGAAACATTAAAGTCTAAATTCCATATGTATTTTACGCTCATTATTCATGCCATACATCATGATGTCATCAGTATTGTAACGTAATTCTACTGTTATGTATTTCTATCTTTATATATATAGTTGTCATTGCAATAAAAAGAAATTCACTGAGACAAGTTGTGTTCAGCCGAAACGTCCACAACAAAATGTAATTATTCATATGTAGACTTTAAATATCTATAGAAAAACTTTAATTGAAGTCCAATGGATAATTCATTGTTAGCTCACCTGACCCGAAGGGTCATGTGAGCTATTGCCATCACTTGGCGTCCGTCATTCGTAAACATTTCAATCTTCTTCTAGAGAACCACTGAACCAAATGGGACCAAACTTGGCAGGAATGTTCATTTGCATGGTTGAACCAAGTGTTGTTACTTTCGTTATGATCGGTTATCAAACATGGCTGCCAGGGGCCATAAAAGCCTCTGATTGGCTGAAATTTTTAATGATCTTCTTCTCCGATACTACATGGAGGATTGAATTGAAAATTGTCATGAATGATCATTGCAAGCTGCTAACCAAGTGTTGTTACTTTTTGGACCGATTGAAAATCCAAGATGGCCACCAGCGGGAGACATAATTTAACATAGCGACCCTATGGGAAATATGTAAAACAAACTTCTTCCCAAGAACCACTGGATGGATTGGAACCATACTTGGCAGAAATGTTCCTTGCAAGGTTCTTATCAATTGTTGTTGCTTTTTGTTCCGATCAGTTATCCAATATGGCTGCCAGGAGTTATAATAGCCTCTGATTGGCTGAAATTTCAAAGATCTTCTTCTCTGATACTACATGGAGGATGGAATTGAAAATTGTCTAGAATGATCATTGCAAGCTGCTAACCAAGTGTTGTTACTTTTTGGATCGATTGAAAATCCAAGATGGCCACCAGCGGGGGGCATAATTTAACATAGCGACCCTATGGGAAATATGTAAAACAAACTTTTTCTCAAGAACCACTGGATGGATTGGAACCATACTTGGCAGAAATGTTCCTGACAAGGTTCTGATCAATTGTTGTTGCTTTTTGTTCCGATCAGTTATCCAATATGGCTGCCAGGAGTTATAATAGCCTCTGATTGGCTGAAATTTCAAAGATCTTCTTCTTCGATACTACATGAGGATGGAATTGAAAATTGTCATGAATGATCATTGCAAGCTGCTAACCAAATGTTGTTACTTTTTGGACCGATTGAAAATCCAAGATGGCCACCAGCGGGGGACATAATTTAACATAGCAGACCTATGGGAAATATGTAAAACAAACTTCTCAAGAACCACTGGGTGGATTGGAATCATACTTGGCAGAAGTGTTCCTTACTAGGTCCTGATCAATTGTTACTTTTTGTTCCGATCAGTTATCCAATATGGCTGCCAGGCACTATAATAGCCTCTGATTGGCTGAAATTTCAAAGATCTTCTTCTCCGATACTACATGGAGGATGGAATTGAAAATTGTCATGAATGATCATTGCAAGCTGCTAACCAAGTGTTGTTATTTCTTAGACCGATTGAAAATCCAAGGTGGCCACCAGCGGGGGACATAATTTAACATAGAGACCCTATGGGAAATATGTAAAACAAACTTCTTCTCAAGAACCACTGGAATGGATTGGAACCATACGTGGCAGAAATGTTCCTTGCAAGGTCCTTACCAAGTGTTGTTAGTTTTTGTTCATATCGGTCACCCAACATGGCTGTTCAGGGGCCATAAAAATCTCTGATTGGTCGAAAGTTCAATCTTCTTTTAGAGAATCACTGAAGCAAATAGGACTAAACTTAGCAGGAATGTTTTTTTGCATGGTCTGTCCTAGTGGTGTTACTTTTAACATGCATGACAGGGATGGGGTTGATTACTTTCAAATGTAATCGATTACATCATGATTACATTGTGTATAAAATGTAATCGATTACATTATGATTACTCATCATTTTAAAGGTAATCAATTACATATGATTACTTTTATCAAAGTAATCATGATTACATATGATTACATTAGATACCTTCACTGTATAAAAGAAAATAATTTACTTTTTTGGCATAGGTAATACACATTTGTGGCAGAAAAAGTTTTATGTAGTTGTGATAAACATGGATTTTGAAAAAATGAATACACATTTTTTAAATTTTATGCTTATTTAGACTTTACTGAACAATGACATTTTATTTCATCAATAATTTAAACCTGAGTTTGAATAATGTTATTTTGATTTAAATATCAAATTTTGATTAATTTCAATTAATAGACCGATTAAGTGTTTATACAAGTTAATTACAAACAATAGCATTTAATAATCTGTTTGTATTGTAATCAGGTTTAATTGGACAAACCTGGTTTCTTTAAAGTAAAATTTAAAATGATTTTACTCACTCCTGTAGATAGTTAACCTCAGGGATAATTTGAAATATCAAATCTGAGTACTGTTTTATAGAACTACCATAATTTATATAGAATAGAATTACAAGTAATTGAACTTAATTTTTATTTAGTAGCCCAAAGCTGTATTTAATCAGCTAAATGCATATCAAATGTTATGTGATTAAATAATGTGAAAAGGGGAAACATCCTTATAACAAATAAACAATTCCTACAAATAATTTTGTTACAATATAACTATTGCAATGTAATCAAAATGTAATCAAAAAGTAATCACAATTACATCACTATTTCCTCAGTAATTGATTACATATGATTATTTGTAATCATAAAATTTTATGATTACTGATTACATGTGATTACTCATAAAAATGTGATAGATTACAGATGATTACGATTACCCCATCCCTGATGCATGATCTCGAAAATCTTGCAATATGGGTTCTCAGATACTACATGGAGGATGGAATTGTAAATTGTCAAGAATGATCATTGCAAGATGCTAACCAAGTGTTGTTACTTTCGAAATGCCACCATACTCTATTTGCAAATGATATCATTGCAGACATGTACAGGCAGTTGTATGTACTTGGCTATAAAGTCCAATATCAATGCAGAACAACATGCATGATCTTGACAATCTTGCAATATGGAAAAGAAATGGCGGATATTGTTGCAAACAATATTTTTCATGAAAAAGCTACTGTCAAGGCATGTCAATCAAGTAGGCCAAAATGTTGCTGAAATGGTCCTATGATGGTCAGCTTTTAGAATATGGTCAAATGGCTCAGGTCAGCAAACCAATAACGCTGCTGTTACAAATAAAAATTAGCAAAAAAAAAAGTCACAAATGAACCCAGGTGAGCGATTACAGGCTCCTGGGAGCCTCTAGTTTCATCAAATTTTTAAAATTTTAATACTTTTCGTCTTATATTTCAAAAACTATAAGAGATAAAGGTCAAGTTTAAATTGCAAAAATATGCAGCATGTCAAGATCTACCAACCCTGCAATTTTGAAGTAAATCCCATTACCCATTTTGGAGTTATTGCCCTTTTTTCATCAAATTTTCAAATTTTAATACTTTTCGTTTGGAGTTATTGCCCTTTTCTCATCAAATTTTTAAAAATTTTAATACTTTTCGTCTTATATTTCAAAAACTATAAGAGATAAAGGTTAAGTTTAAATTGCAAAAATATGTAGCATATCTAGATCTACCTACCCTGCAATTTTGAAGTAAATCCTATTACGCATTTTGGAGTTATTGCCCTTTTTTCCATCAAATTTTTAAAATTTTAATACTTTTCGTCTTGTATTTCAAAAACTATAAGAGATAGAGGTTAAGTTTAAACTGCAAACATGTTCAGTATGTCAAGATCTATCGACCAAGATGGTCCCCACAGCCGAACTTAGCTTAACATAGGACCCTAGGGGAAATTCACGTAAAAATCTTCTTGTCTGGAATCAGTTGCTCAATTGGAACCAGACTTTGATAAAATATTCATTGGATGGTCCTCTTCCAAAATTGTGTCTGGTGGTCCCGCCCTTTGACCAAGATGGCTGCACAGCTGAACTTAGTTTAACATAGGACCCTATGGGAAATTCACATAAAAACCATCTTGTCTGGAACCAGTAGCTCAATTAGAACCAAACTTTGATGGAATAGTCATTCGATGGTCCTTTTTCAAATTGTGTCTGGCAGTCACGCTCTCCCACCAAGATGGCCACCACAGTGCAGTTGCGTTGTTATTGAAAGCAGCTTTGATCCAGGTGAGCGATTACAGGCTCCTGGGAGCCTCTGGTTTTACTAGTACTCGCACTACTCATTCAGATCTTCAGGTAATTTATGGTTGTGTACATGGTATATATATATACAACACCAGGAAACAATAATCATTGAGTTTTACAGGTAATTGTTATACCCCCGCTCGACGAGAGTCAGGGTATATAGGGATCCTCATGTCTGTCCGTCCGTCACACTTTTGGTTTCCGGATGATAATTAAAGTACCGCTCAACCAAATCTTTTCAAACTTTAAAACAATGCTGTGGACTATTAAATACAGGTCAACTTCGATTATGGTGTATTTCACATTTACCGTTCATGAGTTATGTTCCTTTTTCTCTTAGAAAATAGGGACTTTTTAGGTTTCCGGATGATATTTAAAGTATGGCTCAACCAAATCTTTTCAAACTTTACCACAATGCTGTGGGCCATTAAATACAGGTCAAGATCGATTACGGTGTATTTCACATTTACCGTTCCTGAGTTATGGCCCTTTTTCTTGTAGAAAATAGGGACTTTTTAGGTTTCCAGATGATATTTAAAGTATGGCTCAACCAAATCTTTTCAAACTTTAAAACAATGCTGTGGACTATTAAATACAGGTCAACTTCGATTACGGTGTATTTCACATCTACCATTCCTGAGTTATGGCCCTTGTTCTCTTAGAAAATAGGGACTTTTTAGGTTTCCGAATGATAATTAAAGTACCGCTCAACCAAATCTTTTCAAACTTTAAAACAATGCTGTGGACCATTAAATACAGGTTAAGTTCGATTACGGTGTATTTCACATTTACCGTTCATGAGTTATGGCCCTTTTTCTCGTAGAAAATAGGGACTTTTTAGGTTTCCGGATGATGATTAAAGTACTGCTCGACCAAATCTTTTCAAACTTTAAAACAATGCCGTGGAGCATTAAATACAGACTAAGTTGGATTACAGTGTATTTCACATTTACCGTTCCTGAGTTATGGCCCTTTTTCTCGTAGAAAATAAGGACTTTTTTAGATTTCCGGATGATATTTAAAGTATGGCTCAACCAATTTTTTTCAAACTTTACCACAATGCTGTGAACTATTAAATGCAAGTTAAGTTCGATTACGGTGTTTTTCACATTTACCGTTCCTGAGTTATGGCCCTTTTTCTTGTAGAAAATAGGGACTTTTTAGGTTTCCGGATGATATTTAAAATATGGCTCAACCAAATCTGTTCAAACTTTAACACAATGCTGTGGACCACTAAATACTGCAGGTTAAGTTTGATTATGGTGTATTTCACATTTACTATTCCTGAGTTATGGCCCTTTTTCTCATAGAAAATAGGGACTTTCTAGGCTTCCGGATTGTATTTAAGGTGCGACTCAACCAAATCTTTTCAAACTCTAACACAATGTGATGTACCATAAAATACAGATTAAGTTCGATTATGGTGAAATTGACATTTACCGTTCATGAATTATGGCCCTTTTTCTCTTAGAAGATAGGGACTTTAAAGGTTTGGAATGTGGGGGTATCTGTGATCACCAGATCAACTTTCTCTAGTTACAGGTGTAATCAAAACGTAGATATCTAAATTATTTTCTGGAATACAATAAAAAAATACTATATATTTATAGAAATTACACAACACCAAGACACCATAATCTGCTTCTTTCTATTTCTGCATACAAATCTTTCTTTTTCTACATACAGATATTTCTTTTTCTACATACAGATATTTCTTTTTCGCATGTAAAATTGAGTTTTTGTACAATTTTCACATTCTTGATTAAATTTAATTATATACCCCTTCCATTTGCCAGTATTGCAAAACTAGATGTTTGTGATTTCCAGTTTGTATCTGCTAATCTTATAAACCTGAGCAGGATGAATAAAAGGACAATGCAAACATCTTGATTTCTTTATATTAGTTGTTTCCACTAGATTAAAGAGAGAAAGGGATGTGGATGGAAAAAGACAGACATACTTCATATTAATAGTGTGTTACTGGTTGCTGTTCTTCATCTTAATGTCATTTCTAATTCTATTAAAAAAAGAAGCAGCTATTGATATGTTTACAACAACGGGGTTATTATGTACCGTAGTCTTTCTAAAATGATTGTGATATTCTGGAGTCTGCTTGTTATGTCTAAAATGATTGTGATATTCTGGGGTCTGCTTGTTATGTCTACAATGATTGTGTCATTCTGGGGTCTGCTTGTTATGTCTACAATGATGGTGTTATTCTGGGGTCTGCTTGTTATGTCTAAAATGATTGTGATATTCTGGGGTCTGCTTGTTATGTCTACAATGATTCTGGGGTCTGCTTGTTATGTCTACAATGATGGTGTTATTCTGGGGTCTGCTTGTTATGTCTAAAATGATTGTG
>MJUT01049433.1:182315-200702 GCA_002080005.1 Gigantidas platifrons | reverse complement strand
ATTCTGGGGTCTGCTTGTTATGTTTACAATGATGGTGTTATTCTGGGGTCTGTTTGTTATGTCTAAAATGATTGTGTTATTCTGGAGTCTGCTTGTTATGTCTAAAATGATTGTGATATTCTGGGGTCTGCTTGTTATGTCTACAATGATGGTGTTATTCTGGGGTCTGCTTGTTATGTCTAAAATGATTGTGTTATTCTGGAGTCTGCTTGTTATGTCTAAAATGATTGTGATATTCTGGGGTCTGCTTGTTATGTCTACAATGATGGTGTTATTCTGGGGTCTGCTTGTTATGTCTAAAATGATTGTGATATTCTGGGGTCTGCTTGTTATGTCTACAATGATTGTGTTATTCTGAGGTCTGCTTGTTATGTCTAAAATGAGTGTGATATTCTGGGGGTCTGCTTGTTATGTCTACAATGATGGTGTTATTCTGGGATCTGCTTGTTATGTCTAAAATGATTGTGATATTCTGGGGTCTGCTTGTTATGTCTAAAATGATTGTGTTATTCTGGGGTCTGCTTGTTATGTCTCAAATGATTGTGATATTCTGGGGTCTGCCTGTTATGTCTAAAATGATGGTGTTATTCTGGGGTCTGCTTGTTATGTCTAAAATGATGGTGTTATTCTGGAGTCTGGTTGATATGTCTGTAATGGTTCCATTCAACAGAAAGGACAAAGAATTAGAGTTTAATTTTTTTTAATAATTTGTAAATATTCGAACCTTTTAAAAATAAAGGAAATAGAAAATTTACAAGTTGTTACAACATTAAAATTTTGTTCCAGAATATGGGAAAAACATATATTATTTTCATTGAACTTTGAATTAAATTTGAACTTTTTGCCTGCATTAAAGGGAAAGAACTCTAAAAATGTATGATTTTAGAAGTTGGTAAATGTTCTGTTAACATGTCCATGACTGATGAACTAGTAAACTTTCTTCTGATGTCATGAGTTCAATAACAGCCGATGGGAGAGTGTGATTTATGTAATATTTGTCTGGGGTCCATTGTTGAACTTGTGGTAAGACTAATCATATGATTAGCTCTGATCACATGATTAATTCCTAACTACATAATTAGCTAATGCAATGATTAAATTCCGTTGCTGAACTTTTTTTAATCAATGTATTTACTAATCATATATATGATTTATCTTTTAATCACTTGATTAGCAAGTGATTACCCAAAATGCAGTTGGGTAAAGCGCCTTGCCTTCCTGTTGTCTGTAGGCAAAATGGAGGATGAAGTGAAGCCCCAAAAGCTTCCCAGGTTGAGAAAGGCTAATTTTTCCACGTTAGATGAGCCAATACTTAAAGAGAAATAAAAAAAAAAAAAACTTTGATGTGATCAAGAAAAAGTATTATAATGATGTGACCAATGTGGAGAAAGCTAGAATTTGTTCAGAAATAAATACCATATCAATGTTTTGGGGTGTTGCACCAAGAACATTGAAGAAAGTTAAGGCACCTACCATTTTATTACCGATAGGAGGAGAGGGAGGGGGGCTGGGATTTTCATGCTTGATAGATTTGTTTTCCATGTCAGTTGGAATTCAAATTTTATTTTCACACATCAGGTAGATCCACCCATTAAATACTGAAGTTGAACAATTTCTTTTAAGCAGTTATATATTTTAAGCCCAACCGCAACTTCAGTTAATTTTCATGATGTATTTGCCCATTTGGGAGGATCTATTTCATAGGTCGTTATGACACATTAACATATAGCGTATTCCAACATATTGAATTCTACATTTTTGTATTTATAAAATATATATATTAAAAAAAAATTATATTTTTATGTCCTTAATATTTATAAACATGCCTCTTGAAAACTATGTCTTACCAACCAGTTCATTCAGAGACATATAACATATGTGTTGTATGTCTTTGGTGCTTTGAACTGCAGTACAAAAGTATATTTTAACATTTAAAGTGTGTGTGGGGTGGGAGGGATCTCTATATAATAACATTTGTTGTGTTCAACGTGTTACTTTGGACAAGCAGTTGCCATAGGTTACTTGTCCAACAGGAATTTCAACTTGTCCGAAAAATTATTTTTGAATAAAACAAACTAGTGTTTTTCAAAATTTATACACATTTACTTATTCAATACCCCATTGAGTAAGACAAGTCAATAAGGCAATGACAATCATTGGGTGAACCAAATTGCAGGAAATAATTATTGGATGACTGACTTTCCGTTATGTGATTTTGATGCTGTTTGCATTTTCAACATGGCCACCATCAAGGTCATACTTTTTGGCATGGGACCCTATTGGAAATATAATAGCATTATTTGGAAATGGTTTAACAGAATATTGTAATATTAAGCCAAGTCAGCGATACAGACTCCTTTGAGCCTCTACTTTCGTTTCCTTAACATTTTACCGTTTTAACACGTGTCTCCCATACAAATATTTTTATATGCCACCAAGATTTGTCTGTATAATTAAAGGATTAAAATGTATGTTGTTGAAAATTGACCCCCTGCCCTGAATAGTGTGGGTTAAGCCACAGCAACTCTGCTTGCTTTTGTTGGGAGTAAAGAATATACAAATTTCCATTTTCATGTCATTTATTAAATGACGAAATGTAACAAAACTAATAAACTAAAACAATGTCACAAATATAAAGGAAGTGATAGAGAAGCATTTATATCATATAACACATATCAAACTGTTAATAAGTAATCACTCCCTTTTAAAGTATATCAACTCCCTAAAACAAAAAGGTGTGGCATTTAAAACGGCCACAGCCAACTGAGGTTTTAGGGCAGAATATTCGCAATAAAACAGAAAGTTGGCAACTGCCAAACCCAACACGTGTCTCCCATACAAATATTTCTCTGATAATATTCAAAAGATCATGGTCTCTGCATTATGAATTAGATTTTTAAATGGTTTGGAATTATTTTTTATTATTAACATTAAAATATATCTTTGTTTTAACTGTTCATCAGAATATTTCATCAAAAGTGGGTTATGTCATCGGAAAACACGCTTTTTCCTAGGCACCATCCCTATATTTCAAAAAGCAACATCCGCTATATATGAATTTAATCAAGTGATTAAAAATTAATACAGGTGTAGGAGGTGTTTTAGTTTAATTACATTTTAATCATATGATTAACTTTAATCATGTGTTCAACAACAAACTAATTATGTGATTAGATTTAATCATATGATTAAGCAAATTTAACACAGTGTTAGTGTTAATGACAAGTTGAATGGACCCAGTTCTTTTAGTATACTAGTTCTTTCACCAAACATATACGGGTATGTCATATCAGCCATTTGAGTTATTCCCCTTTAAACTGTTTAAAGTTTGTACTATTTGTTACTAAATTTGTCATGAAATTAATATCAAAATGGGGGAGAAATATAGAATGTTGACATGTTATATAATTGTGTTGTACTCATTTATACTTATGATTAGTTCAGTGATGACTTAATGTTAATAAATTAATCAAGTTAAAATTGATTTAATTCTTTATTTAACATGATGGTTAGGAGTGGTTTTCCTCATTTAATTAAAATTGTTGATAAAATTCATGTAGTTTTTACATAAGAAAATAATTTAATTTTTATCTAGTTATATATAATTGAGAATACATGCTATGTTTATCATTTTGATGGTTGTCAATGACAATGGTGACACCTTATTTTTATATAGATTACAGAAAGACTACAGATTAGAGATTATATCACAACTAAAAGGTAAAATTACTTTATTATGAATAAATTGAGCAACATTAAAAGAAAAAAAAAATTATGTGGAAACATAAATAGATTGATGTGATAAGCCACACCTGCTGGACTAGTAAAAATACAGCTGAAAATGATTTCAAATAACAACTTGATATAACTTGATTACACTTCTGAAAAACAGACTCCTACCATGTCTCATTTTATTTGGGTATGTCTTTGACATATAGAAACATTTATAAAAATACAAAATATTTAACCTGATGGTGACTGTTTGATTCTTTGTTCAAATGTTTGTGTGATTTACACAATACTGAGATACAATGATATTAAAATACATGTATTAGAATTTGAAGGTTTTTGCCTTTAAAAACTTGGAAGCAAAATTTCAATTTCAAGAAAATTAAAGTACCGGTAATATATCATTGGACTTATTTCTGTAGTCCTTGTAGGTGTAAAATGGCCCTAAAATTGGAGGTTTATGTTAGCCTCTGGTTTATAATTGTACCAGACAAGGTTCATGTTGGCCTCTGGTTTATAATTGTGCCAGACAAGGTTCATGTTAACCTCTAGTTTATAATTGTACCAGACAAGACTCATGATAGCCTCTGGTTTATAATTGTTCCAGACAAGGCTGATGTTAGCCTCTGGTTTATAATTGTACCAGACAAGACTCGTGTTAGCCTCTGGTTTATAATTGTTCCAGACAAAGCTGATGTTAGCCTCTGGTTTATGATTGTACTATATATATAGCTAGATACTAGTTAGTATATAATATGAGGGTGTGATAACACAATCTGACATATTTTATACTTTATATCATATAATAATGTACATTATTCTGATTATAACTTTCTACACCAACACAACAGAAATTCATTGAAAAATAAATTATTATCCAATGATTACAAACAGCTGAAAATATCAATAATTTCAAAGAAAAATATGCAGTGAAGCGTTGATTGCATTATAATTATTATATTATCTGATATTGAGTTAATGTTGTATGTGTTTAGCCTTTTATACTGCCTCCTACATAGCTGTTACAAACAACATAGAAATAACCAATAGTAAACATCTTTACATCAATGTAAACTCTTAGGTAAGAGCTACCTACCATTCACCTTATCTATTTACTTGTGCATTATAATATTACATGGGCCATTGAAGATAACTTCTGCTAAATAGCTGTCAATATGTTCATTGTGTAGTATTATTGTGAAAAATGTATATATTATTTCTTTAAGTGGCATGTACCTGTATACATAAGAAGATATTCATGAATGAAAATACTAACTTGATCAGGATTAGGTTTATATTGAGGGATTAGTGATCATAAGATATACCTGACCTTACAGCAACAGGTAAGTCATATAGGTAAATTAATACATTTAAAACTTGTTATCAATCATATGTTATTGAATGATGACCACGTCTTGACATTTTGACTTTTTGACAAGATTTCTGAGTGAGAAAATTGATAAGACATCTCTAAATTAATAAACATTATTGTGTAACCAGAGATTTTGAAATGGTTGGGAATGATGAATAATAAAATGATTTGTTTTTGTTTAAGTATTAGAAATGGGAAGGTCTGGCTCTCCAGCTTTCTATTAACAAACTTTTACTGAATGTTGAGTAAAGAACTAGAAATGTTTGTTTTCATTGGGTTCTGTTTTAATCTTATAGTATTGTTATCTCTCTGATATTAGGAAGTATAATAATGACCATTTAGATCATATTACTTTTAAAACAAGAGCAAATAATTGTGGTTTGCATCCTTAGATATTTTATGTGTTGGTAGAGAATTTGTAAACATCTTCATTATGATATAAGGTCATTGAGAAGAACAGATCAACCCAGATTACTGGTACTACTGCTTTTCAACCGTTTGTATAATAGATATTGTTGTTACATTATATTCCCCCAATCAGAATTACATTAAACTTTTTTATATTTGGTGTAGCTTCAGGATACTTGGTACACATCTTTATTAAAATATTTTGAATTGCTAAGAAATATAAAAGGTCACTTAGATTTGTACTTTTTCAGGCTAAGGGCAGATAACTGTGTTTGTAAAGTGTATGTCCTGATATTCTATTTACACATATTGAACATTTATCTGTTACATATAGTACTACAGTCACAAATGATTTTACATGTATAGTCTCTTGTACTTTATTATACATGTATATTCTCTTGTACTTTATTGTACATGTATATAATTATATATTCAAAGTATATGTAGGTATAAGGATTGTCACAGGTACATTTATAATTGTGCTGGAAGTATATGATTTACATATCATCCTTTATACAATAAATAAAAGTTGAATAAGTTTGTGCTCTGTGTATAGCATTCCCTTCTTATAAGGCCACTCCCACCAAAGGCTACTCGTCTTGTCAGTTTAGATCTTAGATTCACTGAGATTGTAGATTTACTAATACAATAGTCCCTTCTTATAAGGCCACTCCTACTAAAGGCCACTCCCACTAAAGGCCACTCCCACCAAAGGCCACTCATCGTGTTAGGTTAGATCTTAGATTCACTTAGATTGTAGATTTACTAATACAATAGTCCCTTCTAATAAGGCCACTCCTACTAATGGCCACTCCCACCAAAGGCCACTCATCTTGTCAGTTTAGATCTTAGATTCACTGAAATTGTAGATTTACTAATACAATAGTCCCTTCATATAAGGCCACTCCCACTAAAGGCCACTCCCACCAAAGGTCACTCGTCTTGTCAGGTTAGATCTTAAATTCTCTGAGATAGTAGATTTACTAATACAATAGTCCCTTCTTATAAGGCCACTCCTACTAAAGGCCACTCCCACTAAAGGCCACTCGTCTTGTCAGGCTAGATCTTAGATTCTCTGAGATAGTAGATTTACTAATACAACTACTAAACTGTACTTCATCAAGAAATGCTACCTCTCTTATAAGGCCACTTTTTTAATGAAGGATGAGTGGCCTTGTGTGAGGGAGACTACTGTATTGTCATAATTTCCCTGTATTTTAAGTACTATACACATTTCTGAAATTATTTCTATTTTTAACTTGTCTATGGCTGTGGCACTATAGTATAGACACATCATCATGTAGTGCTTATCGGGTTCGGAATTTTTGTAATGGATTTAAAGACAAATTAAGAATCATCTGATCACTGTACACATATATAAGTAAGTCACTGTAGCTCCTGTAAGTCATTGAGGTACATTACAATATAAATAAGTCACTGTAGCTCCTGTAAGTCATTGAGGTACATTACAATATAAATAAGTCACTGTAGCTCCTGTAGGTCATTGAGGTACATTACAATATAAATAAGTCACTGTAGCTCCTGTAGGTCATTGAGGTACATTACAATATAAATAAGTCACTGTAGCTCCTGTAGGTCATTGAGGTACATTAATTTAACTTCCTGATTAGAATACAAGATCTATATATATAGACTACCACTGATCTGTTGTTGATAGAACTTACAAAAATATACATAGCAACAAAAATGTATATAAAGTGATGAACATTCCTTAGTGTTACATAACTTATACCACTTGTACCTGGTTGTTAATGAATAGCTATGTTAATGATGTTTACACAGTTACTGGCTGTATATATAGCATCTTACTGAAATCAAGGGTTACTGGAATATTTGTTCTGAAGTTACCCACACTTAATTACTATTTATTAAGCCTTTTAGAGAAGGAAACTATTTCAATATGAGAAGCATATCAAAATTGAATACTGAGAAAAAGTTTATTTTGTTCAGAATAGACAGATTTTATATGATAAGGTTGATGTACAAAGTGGACTAGATTTGATGTTGTTGAGTAGTATCCATTAGAGATACTCCAAATGGCACAGAGGAGGGTTCATGGAAAGCAAAAAGTAAATGGCACAGAGGAGGGTTCATGGAAAGCAAAAAGTAAATGGCACAGAGGAGGGTTCATGGAAAGCAAAAAGTAAATGAAAAAAACATTTTCATCTCACTCTGCTTGGTGGCCTTGTATGCATCTCTTAACTTAAAGTCCTTGATCTGTTCATGATTTATATAGGTTTTTGTTTTTATACCCCCGCCACGAAGATTCGGGGGACATATTAATTTACCCCTGTTAGTCTGTCCGTCCGTTCGTCCATTCATTCATCAGGATATAGATACATAGTTTGTCCGGCTATCTCATCCTACAGTTTTGGACCTACAGCTTTAATATTTTGTATGATGTTTATACACATAATGGAGGTGTGCATGTCCACAGGATTTTGATTTTCATCAAATATTTAATAATGACAGGTAGTTGGACTTTTTTTATGCCCCTGTGACGAAAAGTCGGGGGGGGGGGGAGGGATTTTTGTCAGATATTCACAAAATGACAAGTAGTTGGACTTCATTTCCTTCTTACTAGCTACATAATGGAAACATGGTTTGTATGGCTCCTACTACAGTTTTTGACTTGTTTATAATTTCTTATGGTCAGGCGGGGGCATCATTTCATCACTTCATTTTTTAAAAATCACTCCTAACAAAACAACTTTATCCATAATTATCAAGTAGGGAGGCATACTTCTTTTCTAGTTATAAATTTACGATATGTACCTGTTGTTACTAAACAGTACTATAGCATATACTATGTACTAGAATCAGTAATACTATAACTGACAGATCTGTATTTATTTATATTACATCAAATTAATTATATCAGAAATGTGTTACTGAAGATAAACGACCTGTAACATTCCTGGAAGTGCAGCACGAAAAAAATACAGCTTGAACATGTAACATCTAATAACTGCTACATGTTCTTGAAATAATTTTGTTTGTTTAAATTAAACCATTCTAATGTGTTGCTTTGTCTAATCAGATTGATATGGGAGTACTTATTGTATTAGTTAGACTTGTTTGTATGCCTATTGATATAATATACAGATAGGCTGTTCACATATATTAAAGTGATACAGTATCTCAAATTGATTTTTTTTTGTTTATATTAAAAGTTGCCAATATTCGATGTTGTATACTAATAACATGTTCTGACCAAAAACTCAGGTTTATAAGATATGCTATAATGTCGTAATTAGTGAAAAGAATTTGAATGTCTGTTGGTGAAATCGCCATTACCACACCTAATTAAAAGTTGGCTGCTTTTCCGAAGTCTACCGGCTTATAAGTCGGCTGTTTTCCAAAGCTTGCCGGACACTGATAACTGCTATAAATAACCAGGGAGCATGTTGCATGTAAGCATTTGTGATAATTAACATAATTTAAGAAATATATATACGAAATTGGATCCGGGGGTAATCAGTTAATATACGTACATATATTATTGACAACAGGGCCCGGGTGGCTCAATGAGTTAGGTAGTTTGATTACCCAACAACTCATACAAGCCTATCACCAATACGGCGCACATGTACATCAGACATTTTTTTATATCAACAAACAATTTTGCACATGCACAAACGCTTTCCCGAATCAATTCATTGTCAGGTCTTATGAATATGCACGGATCAACATTGAATTCTTTATGGGAGGCAAGAAAATCAAACAACGACGTATTTCCTTCGTTCTAGGCTATTAGGCTATTTACGTATGATATTATGAAAAATTTCAACTGCAATTAGTATAAAACATCGAATATTGGCAACTTTTAATATAAACAAAAAAATCAATTTTAGCTATTGTATTCCTTTAATGTATATCTTCTTGTATAATTAACATTCCTGCTTTCTTTTATAATAGTAATATAATAAATTTGAAAGTTTTGTTTTCTCTAAATACTATAAAGTCAGAGAACTCATAATATGCAAAAATAAATATACAAAAATGTAGTATAAAAGTAACATTGGTATTCTGCCAGGTAAATAAGTATAATATAGTACCCCTAACAAATATAATGTCTGACATACTATGCCAGTAGTAGAAGAATGTGGAAGTCAGAACATATGTCTGACATACTATGCCAGTAGTAGAAGAATGTGGAAGTCAGAACTATATTGATGTTTAACTGTCAATATATGGCCTTAGTATCTTAACCAGCTGATAGCAGCATGTTTTTTATGTCTTTGTTTTCTTTAGTTATATCATTTATAGAGTCCAGGGTTTACTTCAGGTGGATTTCTGTAAGTGATGGAGATTAATTAACACAGGTAGTTATCAGGTAATCATACATTAAGACTAATTGACAAAATATTGATTGGAACTATATTCTGTCCTAATGGGACAGGGTTGATGAATTCTGTCTTTAACATTCACAGAAAACTAGCAATAATTCTAATTAATTTATTAATATATTAAATTTAAGTATTAACAACATTGAAAATATAACAATTATTATAAATTTAACAAATGTTTTATTCAGGAGATCAATTAAATATTTATCCTGAAACAACATTTACAGTGGCAGCTGTTTGAGTAAATTTTGATCAATAACTATTTGATTTGATTGGATTATTGGAAGTTAATGCCACTTTTGAGATTTGTATCTAGACTTGTGGGTGCAAAATAAGGCCTTTAATCTGGACTTCCTGGTTTGAAGACAATAGTAATTTTAGATTAATTAGTGTCGTAATATTTTCGTTGTTAGAATCTTTTTTAAATAGTAGAGTAGAAATTGTTTTAAATTTTAGAATGAAATATTTTTGCTTTTCACAACTTATTTTTATCGTTCATTTCGTAATACATATTAAATTTTAGATTTAGAGATAAGATTATCGTGTGTAAAATTAAGTAACACATTTTATTTACAACTTGTAAGAGTTAACGGGTTTCCTAATTTTTATTATGCAATCATCGAGGTCACAAGTTCAAATTGTAGCCTGCATTGCAGTAATTAATGACATTTATTGCTTCTGTTCTAAATCTAAATTGGGGTTAATGATAGCTGTGAAATTATATAGTAGACTGTGAAAGTGAGAGAACCTGGTCAGTTTTGTATTGTAATTAAATCGAGAAGTGTTATTTTGTAATCGTTAATCGAAAAGTATGTTGACTTTGGTTATCGTAATCGAATGATAAACGACGTTTTGAAATTGTGAAAATTGACTGTAAATATTGTATATTAAATGTGCATAGTGATTTATATCGTTTGTTATACATCGTTAAAATCGAACAATTCCACTGCAACTTTATGGTTTAACTCCGCAACACTTCCTATTCAAAATAAACATTCCTACAACTTTAACTTTAGTATGAAGAGGGCCCCAGAATAATAATTAAAAGGTTTTTACCTGTCATTTAGTAATAAGAGGTATTAAATAGCAATCAATTATAAGATGGTGTATTTGTGTAGGAAGTTTACCTGTCCTTTAGTAATAAGAGGTATTAAACAGCAATCAATTATAAGATGGTGTGTTTGTGTAGGAAGAGGTTGTAATTTCTGTAAGTAAGATATATATATATATTGAGGTAATATAGAGTCAGACAATAACAAGATTTGTTTGTGTGTAGACTGTTGTATGTACCCTCAATATAGTAATGTCTGTCTTCATCATGATATTATTGATTTTCTCTTTTTTAAATACTTATAAGACTAAAGATGATTTATTACATTGTTACACTTTGATATTGGTTTTATTACATAGTTATCAGTATAACTGACTTTTTTTTAATTTTTCTTTTTCTTTATAGATTTTGTAAATTACTTACTTGAAAAGTTATATAATGGAAGGCATTATTGAAGCACAATAAACGTAATTTCATGTATGTATATAACTGTAGGGTGAGATAAAGGTTGAATTAATTACTGTGTATGTATATTACTGTTGAGATAAAGGTTGAATTAATTACCGTGTATGTATATTACTGGTGAGATAAAGGTTGAATTAATTACCATGTATGTATATTACTGGTGAGATAAAGGTTGAATTAATTACGGGTGTGTCTAAAAGTCGGTCTTGGTTCTGGTCTTCGGTTCCGGTTCGCTATCTTAAAATCGGTCTCTCGGTCTCGGTTCCACCATAAAATATCTAGTTTTGAAGGGTAATAAAATATTTTTGTTAAACTATTTCAATTGCAATAACGTCATGAAATATGTTTTTTGTGATTTTAAAAGAAATTTTCGGTTCCGGTTTATTCGGTTTCATTGAATTATTTAATAAAAAATCTGTAGTAGGGTAGTTATAAATAATATTTCTTTTAAAATCACAAAAGACATATTTCATGACGTTATTGCAATTGAAATAGTTTATCAAAAAGATTTTATTACCCTTCAAAACTAGATATTTTATGGCGGAACCGAGACCGAGAGACCGATTTTTAGATAGCGAACCGGAACCGAAGACCGGAACCGAGACCGACTTTTAGACACACCCATTAATTACCATGTATGTATATTACTGGTGAGATAAAGGTTGAATTAATTACCATGTATGTATATTACTGATGAGATAAAAGTTGAATTAATTACCATGTATGTATATTACTGGTGATATAAAGGTTGAATTAATTACCATGTATGTATGTTACTGGTGAGATAAAAGTTGAATTAATTACGGTGTATGTATATTACTGGTGAGATAAAGGTTGAATTAATTACCATGTATGTATATTACTGGTGAGATAAAAGTTGAATTAATTACCGTGTATGTATATTACTGGTAAGATAAAGGTTGAATTAATTACCGTGTATGTATATTACTGGTGAGATAAAAGTTGAATTAATTACTGTGTATGTTTATTACTGGTGAGATAAAGGTTGAATTAATTACCATGTATGTATATTACTGGTGAGATAAAGGTTGAATTAATTACTGTGTATGTATATTACTGGTGAGATCAAAGTTGAATTAATTACCATGTATGTATATTACTGGTGAGGTAAAGGTTGAATTAATTACTGTGTATGTATATTACTGGTGAGATAAAAGTTGAATTAATTACCATGTATGTATATTACTGGTGAGATAAAAGTTGAATTAATTACTGTGTACGTATATTACTGGTGAGATAAAAGTTGAATTAATTACCGTATATGTATATTACTGGTGAGATAAAGGTTGAATTAATTACCATGTATGTATATTACTGGTGAGATAAAGGTTGAATTCATTACCATGTATGTATATTACTGGTGAGATAAAGGTTGAATTCATTACCATGTATGTATATTACTGTAGAGATAAAGCTTGAATTAATTACCATGTATGTATATTACTGGTGAGATAAAGGTTGAATTAATTACTGTGTATGTATATTACTGGTGAGATCAAAGTTGAATTAATTACCATGTATGTATATTACTGTAGAGATAAAGCTTGAATTAATTACCATGTATGTATATTACTGGTGAGATAAAGGTTGAATTAATTACCATGTATGTATATTACTGGTGAAAAAAGATTGAATTAATTACCATGTATGTATATTACTGGTGAGATAAAGGTTGAATTAATTACCGTGTATGTATATTACTGGTGAGATAAAGGTTGAATTAATTACCATATATGTTCAGGTTAATCTTGATGATGTTAGACATGTGTATTGTATGTGATTTAGTAACTATATGTAACAGGTGTACTTAACATAACTTATCTACTTTGTTCTACACTGTTACATGACTTCTTGTTATAAACTAAATGTCTCAGAGTTTTGCTGGTAAATCAGTAACAGTATATACAAATGATCCATGATATTGTGTTGATTCAAGATGTTGTATCAGATGGCTTGTATATTTGATATCAGAGTTTAGAATAATTATTTTGTTTTAATTAAAAATTTAAATCAAGATTGAGTGTTTTCAGCTGTCATGATTTTTAGTGACATTTATCAACATAAAGTAGGTAGGTTTTATAGTCCAGGAGTGAAAATTTCTTACAAACTTACTTTTTCATATGAAAATTCAAAGCTATTTTGTGTGACTGAAACTTTTGCCATTTGGCTAAAATATGACTACAGAATCATTTAAATACTGTGTGAAATTAGAAATTATGAAATGTATCTGCAGCTGACTTGAAATGAATATCTAAATTTATAGAATAATTAATGTAAAAGATTTAATGTGCTGAGCAACAAATGGGCCATTTATTTCAAAACTTTGCAGGAAATTGTATGGATGTCAAAAAGTTCAAGCATGAAAAAAATTGCACAAATATTTTGAGTGAAACCATTTTTTTGGGTATAAAAGTGACAGATTTTGATAATTATGCATGGTCTTTGGAATAACAAATGTCTTTTTTTTGTACGTGAATTGAAACAAATGATAAAGGATTTCAGTCAATCATTCCTTTCTTTCAATGATTATTGGTAAAATAATAATACATAAAAAAAATATAAAAGACTTTTTATATCTTTGCCAACAAAATTTAATACATTCACATAAATTTAAATTAAAAAATGCAAAATATGTGCTATGCTATTTTTATTTAATGACTTCAAATACATCCTATAGGTGTTATAAGGCTTATAGCCAATAATTTGTGTTAGAATAACTTTAGTTGGCTAATAATATCTCAAGTAAATTTTTATAATCCTCTTTTAACTAAACTAGTAGTACTTACATAATGACTTTGTTTTTTGTTTTGTCTTTTAGATATTATTGTTTTTAAAGACCAAAGAAAAATATTCTTATACATGTACATCAAACTGATTTAAAACATAAGAACAGTCTGAAGATACCAAAGGGGTAATCAGAAGTCATACATCAAAGAACGACAGATAATACAATGAACAGAAGAAAAAGAAAAACAATGATGTACAAAATAGTACACAGAAAACTAAGAACAATGATGTACAAAATAGTACACAGAAAACTAAAGAACAATGATGTACAAAATAGTACACAGAAAACTAAAGAACAATGATGTACAAAATAGTACACAGAAAACTAAAGATTGAGCAACACAAACCTCACAAAAAAACGAGGGTGAACTCAGGTGCTGCGGAAAGGTAAGCAGTTTCTGCTCCACATGTGGTGCCTGTCATGTTATTATTGTTATGTCGTGGCGAGAAGTCATCAATAAGGAAAGGACCGGATTGTGACAAAGTTTAGTACAGGCACGTAATATAGGTATAAAGTAGATAGAATATAAAAAAAACTGGCCATAGAATAATGTCGGGTATGATATAATTACTTTCTTTGATAAAACTCAAATTATAGGTCAAATCAGATGATATAAACAGTTTTGTTAAAGAGACAGATGTTCATGTTTTTTGTAGAATTTTGATGTGTTTCAAGTGATATTAACCAACATATTTTTTCAATTAAACTATAACAACTGTATAAAAAGAAAGTGGTAATTTTGTCTTGTGTGTGTAATTAGCCCTCCAAACCTTGATCCTTAGAGACCTATCATTATCACCCTTCAATAATAATAAATAGCACCCTGTGTGTAGAAGAGTAGTAATTATTGACAGTCTAACATAGGTCCCTTTAACACACCTATGAGCTGTCAGATAGTATTTTTGCCTGTCCTGTGTTGTGCGTCTTGATCAGATTTTTAAAAGTAAAGCATTTGGTATTTACATTCAGTAAATAAATATTAACACCCATAGGATCGTGGGATATTAAATACTGAAGGTCATTATTCAGGTTATTCAGAAATGGTAAGTATATTTACTTTTAACTGATTTTTGTTTACTTTAAATTTTATTTTATTTTTTAAATTGTATTTTCTGATGAAGTTTTTCAAATGATGGTAGTAAACAAATTGTAATAGAAATGAATAATTCTTATTTTTAATGGATTATAATTAAAGTTATAAAATTATGGCTTTAGTACAATTAACTGACATAAATAAAAAATATTTTCAATTGGCAAACTGAAAATGTTCATATTTTTTAATTTTTGTTATTAACAAATATTATAAAATAAATGTTAATTAAATAACATGACACACCTTGGTAAATCAAATTTCAGATTTGTTTTTTTTATTCATGCATTTAACAATAAAATGTTAATAAATAGAATGATGTGATTGTACATAATTACCATATTACTGGGTGGTATGACGGGTTAGGACCTTCTACTGAATTGTTACAAAAAATTGAATGAATTGAAAATAAAAAAATTATTTTGGAAAACATCAATTTCTTACCTATCATATTTAGAAAATGTATTACTTTAATGTAAGATTTTATAGAAAGTGTTAACCATCTACATTACATGATTTTTGTCAAAAAAATATTTCTTTCTGCTTTCTGTATTAACTTTGTCAGGGAAATAATAATAATAAAATTCTTTATTTATAGAGGGTTATATAGTTAGTTAATAACTTATCTTCCCTGAGACTCTGTCATCATATTAAAATATATGAACATCTGTTTTTTGTCTACCTGTTTAGTAGAATTAAGGTCCTTGCAGCTTCTTCTGTATATAATGCATTGTTTATATTGTTGTTTGTTGTATATTTATATAGATATTGGTATAAATTGATTGTAAACACAACATATTTAAATATATTTTCTAAACAAAGCCAAATGATTGTTTCTATTAATCAACAGCTGTCTAACATGCCATCATGATTGGTTAATTTCCAGTTGACTGGCCAATCTGTTGTAATATCTCTAGAGTATCTTAATCAGATAAGAAAAATCAAGATGAGATAACTTTTGATTGATTTCTATAAGTATTTGTTGATGTTATATCATAAATGACTAAAGTATTTAATCTTATCTGAATACACTGCTGACTTTACATACCTACAAAGGGGATAAAGTTTCACAGCTTTAAATAAGTTCATACCAGAACATAGAAGTTCAGTTAACTTAATATCTGTCATATGAATGTTTGGTCTACACAGGTAAAATAGCTTGTCCTATAAATGTTTGGTCTACACAGGTAAAATAGCTCCATGTGATTTTCATCTCCATTTTGCTCAAGATTTTGGAATGAAAAGATAAGCACATAATTATCAAATTCTTAAGAGAAATACATTAATCATATACACTTAGACACTTAAAAAAGGTGATTAAGTATAGAAAACATGTTATTTGCTGTGAAAATTATCTGGTTTCTTCACATGTATTTGGCATGAATTGACATTGACATAATACATATGTGATTTTAAAACTCAACAACTATTGAAGAAAATTCATGTAAAGTATAGAAAAGTCTTATTGGAAAACAAATATTTTTCCTTGAAATTTTATATAAAATTCAATACAAAAGATGACATAATTCTTGCATATCAATATGAATTTTTTACCCTGTCCAATTTGTTTTCTACCAGATAATTAAGAGGTCCATTCCATTACTCTTTGTATGGTAGTCCTGAACTGGATTCTGTCCCTTTAATTATCAGATTAATTATTCTTGGAGCAAACTACATCTTGAATGGTACATTTCGATGAGACAATGATGACATCATCTTTGTACTAGATCAACATGCTAACTTGGGTTTTTATAGTGCTAGCTCACTGAAAAACAATCCTCGGGTAGGAATGTCATTCCACTCTGACACATTATCCTGATTCTGAGGCATCCAGTCTTTGTTTTCCCTTGTAAAAGCTGTATGCTTAGCAGAGAAGCAACAAATACAAATGTTTCAGTCTTTGGTTTGACCCGACCGGGGTGTCAACCCATGATAGCACCCTCTAGTTGAGCAATCTAACCATATGTCCCAGTGTTTTTTTATACTCGGGTCTGTTTGATTGGTTTCCTTTTAATAGTATTCCATTGTCGCATTCTGTTTTAATGCTACATTTTTTGTTTCATGTCTTCATGTGAAAATTTTAAAGAAATAATGTAATAATAATGCTTATCATATTGTATGTATATGGAGAAGACAATACTAAGTTGAAAAACTTGTGTCTGATCCTTTTGTCATTATTTAGACAATAACATATGTTTAAATTAAATCTAACCATAGCACCAGTGATGTGGTGACCATGATTTGGATAGAATTTTCTGTTTTATTTTTAGATGTTTATTGAACCTAGAACTAATGATTATTTCTCATTAAAACATTCTAGTAATAAAGATTATTGTTGATAGATTTATCTGGTTTGTTCTGTCATTATTGTCCATATAAGGAAGATTTGTTAGTCTGAGTTTATTGACAAATGTATGGCAGCTAATGATTTAATGTTAAATGATTGACACATGGTAAACATTGATAGTCAGTGTTTGTAAACAGTCAATATAATTAACTAAACATGTTTAATGATTAAACAGTAGCCCAGATAACACAAACTTGGTAAATATAGACAGTTGTGTTTTTATTAAATTTTCTGCTTGGTGATTCCTGCCAGGATATGTTGAAGTTAGTATCTCTAATGTTTAATGTTTTAGCTGGTGTGTGACATGATTTGACTTCCTGGTTATATAACTTAAATAATGGCAGTCAATATTCCTTTGTAAGAAGGTAAACTTGAGGAGAAGCCAACCTTTGAATTTTTTAAGAAATATTTATGCCTTGAACAGTGTTGTCACAAAATAAATGAATTTATACCAAAAAAAACGTTCACTAATTTTTGTACATTATTGTACTTAAAGTATAAAATTTGTGTACATGTACTGTTGTGTTTATGTACAACATTGTTGGTACAATTTGTAATCAGTGTAAAAGGGCTACAACATTCCAGAAAATGGTATGACTTTTCCCCATTGATGTTTCAGAAAACTGAATATTGAATTGTATTGAATGAGATAGGGTTAGACTTTATATACCCTAAGGTGTTTGATATTGAATTGTATTGAATGGGATAGGGTTAGACTTTATATACCCTAAGGTGTTTGATATTGA
>MJUT01049433.1:157879-170091 GCA_002080005.1 Gigantidas platifrons | reverse complement strand
TGGACACTACATTCTACATGTCTTTTAAGATTAGACTGATTGTGGACACTACATTCTACATGTCTTTTAAGATTAGACTGATTGTGGACACTACATTCTACATGTCTTAAGATTAGACTGATTGTGGACATTGCATTCTACATGTCTTTTAAGATTAGACTGGCTGTTACACTACATTCTACATGTCTTTTAAGATTAGACTGATTGTGGACACTACATTCTACATGTCTTTTAAGATTAGACTGGTTGTACACACTACATTCTACATGTCTTTTAAGATTAGACTGGTTGTGGATACTACATTCTATATGTCTTTTAAGATTAGACTGGTTGTGGACACTACATTCTACATGTCTTTTAAGATTAGACTTGTTGTGGACACTACATTCTACATGTCTTTTAAGATTAGACTGGTTGTGGACACTACATTCTACATGTCTTTTAAGATTAGACTGGTTGTGGACACTACATTCTACATGTCTTTTAAGATTAGACTGATTGTGGACACTACATTCTACATGTCTTTTAAGATTAGACTGGTTGTGGACACTACATTCTACATGTCTTTTAAGATAAGACTGGTTGTACACACTACATTCTACATGTCTTTTAAGATTAGACTGGTTGTGGAGACTACATTCTACATGTCTTTTAAGATAAGACTGGTTGTGGACATTACATTCTACATGTCTTTTAAGATAAGACTGAGTGTGTATACAGTATCTATATTATTATATATAGTATAGTTCAAATGTTACTTGTCTAGTTTTATAGAGGTTTAGATGTTATAATTATATGTCATGGTTTTATAGATGTTTAGATGTTATAATTATATGTCATAGTTTTATATAGAGGTTTAAATGTTATAATTATATGTCATGGTTTTATATAGAGGTTTAGATGTTATAATTATATGTCATGGTTTTATAGAGGTTTAGATGTTATAATTATATGTCATGGTTTTATATAGAGGTTTAGATGTTATAATTATATGTCATGGTTTTATAGGGGTTTAGATGTTATAATTATATGTCATAGTTTTATAGAGGTTTAGATGTTATAATTATATGTCATAGTTTTATAGAGGTTTAGATGTTATAATTATATGTCATGGTTTTATAGATGTTTAGATGTTATAATTATATGTCATGGTTTTATAGAGGTTTAGATGTTATAATTATATATCATGGTTTTATAGAGGTTTAGATGTTATAATTATATGTCATTTTTTTATATAGAGGTTTAGATGTTATAATTATATGTCATGGTTTTATAGAGGTTGAGATGTTATAATTATATGTCATGGTTTTATAGAGGTTGAGATGTTATAATTATATGTCATGGTTTTATAGAGGTTTAGATGTTATAATTATATGTCATGGTTTTATATAGAGGTTTAGATGTTATAATTATATGTCATGGTTTTATATGTTAAATGAGTTGAGGTGAGAGGTGATTGTTGGTTTTGTTGATATTAGTTGAATTGTTGACCAGTGAGAGGTGATTGTTGATTTTGATGATATTAGTTGAATTGTTGACCAGTGAGAGGTGATTGTTGGTTTTGTTGATATTAGTTGAATTGTTGACCAGTGAGAGGTAATTGTTGGTTTTGTTGATATTAGTTGAATTGTTGACCAGTGAGAGGTAATTGTGGGTTTTGTTGATATTAGTTGAATTGTTGACCAGTGAGAGGTGATTGTTGGTTTTGTTGATATTAGTTGAATTGTTGACCAGTGAGAGGTAATTGTGGGTTTTGTTGATATTGGTGGAATTGTTGACCAGTGAGAGGTGATTGTTGGTTTTGTTGATATTGGTGGAATTGTTGACCAGTGAGAGGTGATTGTTGGTTTTGTTGATATTAGTTGAATTGTTGACCAGTGAGAGGTGATTGTGGGTTTTGTTGATATTGGTGGAATTGTTGACCAGTGAGAGGTGATTGTTGGTTTTGTTGATATTAGTTGAATTGTTGACCAATAGTGTTTAATCTTTATTTTCATAATAAAAGAAAGGTATCACAGCTTATTGTAGAATGTGTTTTACAAAGATTTACATCTATCAAGGAGATAGTTTTTCATAGATCATCTTATTTATTTAAACACAGAGTTACACCTACTGTGTAAAATCAAGGAGATAGTTTCTTTGTATTTCTTTTTATTTGTTTATCAAAACATGTTTATGTATATGAAAATATTTGGTTAATATATTACTAGATTTTAATAGTTATAATACCTCTAGATGTTAAAATCCTACGACCTATTGAAAAATAGATGATTTAGAAAGTTTATCTCATAAAACACATTATAATATTGTCATTTAACCTCCCTTTAAAATCAAGAACATTAAATTAAGATATAAACTTCCAGTCAGTTGATTTAATCTATAGTATTGTATAAGACTAACTTTACTCTTAACAATAAATAACTTCTATTGGTGTTAAACATAATACAAACTCTCTACTATTACTTTAAACATATTCTCCTGACAAAGTGGTCAATTTGTAATAATTATCCCCAATAATGTTCAAAGGGAGGACCCAGGTATTCAATCTACCTGTATCTAGGTAACATCAAAGGATATCTACCAGGTATCTCTAATTGTACTTCTCTTTGATTTATGTAGACAAATTGACACATTTCCAATGAGGAGGCAGGTCTGATTACAGCAGGAAACATTGAAGCTTTGTACAGACATTGATCATAGAGCAATTCTAAACTTTTTGTTCTTTACCTGAAAGTCTACCTGTTCTTACCTTAATTACTTTTTAGTACATAAAGAATATCAATGTTAACTCACTTGATCACTGTAATATAGCCCTGTAAGTATTACACATTTTTATGTCTATAATTTATTTTTAAAAAATATCAAAGATACTTATAATATAATCTAGTAACATTTGTATTTTATTTTATCTATGGTTCTTGTACAATATAATCTAGTACACCAAATGTATATGTTTGTATTTTATTTTATCTATGGTTCTTGTACAATATAATCTAGTACACCAAATGTATACGTTTGTATTTTATTTTATCTAGGGTTCTTGTACAATATAATCTATAATTCCACCTTATATCAGAATGCTGTCTTCTGATTGGTTGATGAAAAGGGTATTTCTTACCAATTCTTCGTTTTTTCAGCTTTTCCACCATTGCTGGGATATTTGCCTAAAAATATCCCGGTACTATAGAAAAATATCCCGCTCGAGACGAAATCCCTTCTTTAAATAGTTTATGACGTCACGGATTTTATTCGAATTACTCGGGTTTCTTCTTTCAACCAACGCTAAAGTAAAGAAAATGACGACAGTGTCAGCCGTTATGTTTGAAATCGTTGAAATGTATATATTTCAAATTCATTTGCATTATTTTTTTTTTAGCTTGTTGTATGTTAAAGCAAAACCGTAATTTATTTTATTTTATTGAATTTGTTCCAGAATTTATTCACTAATCACTTCTTTGAAAAGATTTTTCCTGTTTTCGTAGATTGGTTTTAAGTCTCAGTTGAAAATCAAATGAGCGAGGTGGTCTGAAGTTCTGAACCTGCTTGCATGCCACTGTTTTACTTGCTGTTAAATATTCGGCGGAATTAAACAAATATATCCTGTTAGTGAGAGTTATTTGCGAAAAATACTGGTTTCGAGGCCAGTCAAATGTCTCTCGCCGCTAAAGCGGCTCAGGACATTTGCCTCTCCTCTCAACCGGTATTTTTCGCAAATAACCCTCAGCGGCGAGGAACATTTGACTGTCCTCGAAACTGGTATTTTTCGCAAATAACCCTCACTAACAGGATATATTTGTATAGTACACCAAATGTATGTGTTTGTATTTTATTTTATCTAGGGTACTTGTACAATATAATCTAGTACACCAAATGTATACGTTTGTATTTATTTTATCTAGGGTTCTTGTACAATGGTCAATAAATAAACAAGACATATTTCTATATTTCAAAAAACAATGCTGTGGACAGTTTTTATTTTCTGAAACTACAAGTAAACATTATCATCAAAATAAACATCTCATGTTAGTTATTTGTTCTAACTGTCTTGATTTCAACTTTACTAGAAACTATAGAAAGAACACTTACTGGTTCTGTCTGTCTGACTGTTATAGAAGGAACACTTACTGATTCTGTCTGTCTGACTGTTATAGAAGGAACACTTACTGGTTCTGTCTGTCTGACTGTTATAGAAGGAACACTTACTGGTTCTGTCTGTCTGACTGTTATAGAAAGAACACTTACTGGTTCTGTCTGTCTGACTGTTATAGAAAGAACACTTACTGGTTCTGTCTGTCTGACTGTTATAGAAGGAACACTTACTGGTTCTGTCTGTCTGACTGTTTTAGTGATATCAACTTTCGTTTAGAATTATCAGAGAAACAAACAATAAGCACAATTATGATTTAGATAAAGTTATGTTTAATTTATTGAAATTTTCTCAATATTATGATATATTTTTAGTCTTATTGATTTAAGCTTAATTAATATAATATTGAAGATAACTGTTGACCTCACATAGAATATCATGACCTCATATAGAATATCATGACCTCACATAGAATATCATGACCCCACATAGAATATCATGACCCCACATACAATATCATGACCTCACAGAATATCATGACCTCACATACAATATCATGACCCCACATAGAATAGCATGACCTCACATACAATATCATGACCTCACATACAATATCATGACCTCACATACAATATCATGACCTCACATATAATATCATGACCTCACATAGAATATCATGACCTCACATATAATATCATTTACCTCACACATAGATTAGCATGACCTCACATACAATATCATGACCTCACATAGAATATCATGACATTCCCATCAATCCAAAGGGACCAAAGTTGAACATAGAAACATGTAGATCAGATGTTATCTCCAATAAGTAACACTATAAATATAGTAGATATTTAACAATATACAATATGTCAATAACAATATGTCCAATATACCTAATTCAGGGGAGGGGAAATGGTCAAATCTAAAAACCTCATGTTATTGTCAGGTATTTATATACAGTCAAACTTGCTTTAGTGACCACCTCTATTAAGTTAGTCAAACCTGCTTTAGTGACCACCTCTATTAAGCAATAACTTGTATTATGTGAGCTTAATTTTTATTTCCCTTCACAGTGAGGTTCATATCAATTAAACCTGTATTAAATAACCACCTGTCTTATGTGACCATATTTCACTGTTCCCTCGGAAGGTCACATAAGACAGGTTTGACTGCACACAATTTTACATTTTGTTAATTCTTTCTAAAACTTGATAAAAGTAAGGGAGGAACTATAAATAATTTCAGTGAATCACATTCTGTGTTTTCAATGCATTGCATGCGGGAAGACATGAATAGTTATTTTTATCATCAAATCATATCTTGTTCTTATTTGAACTCTACCGATGTAAGTCTTTATTTGTTTACTTTATTAAACTTCACTAAAATTTGGGTGGCCTGTTAGTTAATTTCTGCAGATTTTTTTGATAAAAGAGTTGTTAAATTTCATGGTGAACTGTCACATTAATGTCAACAATTCTGGGTGGATTTATATCTGTGTGATGTATTACAACAATTATGTAAAATTTAACAGTCCAAAAAAATCAAATGTTTGAAAAAATCAAATAAATACAAGTGTATATGATGGATATTTATCACTTCAGTTGGCGACAGAAGTTAACTTGTCAAACGTTTGATAGTTATATATTAGTTAGTTTTGATGTACTCCTTGTCAAAAATCATAAGGTTAAACTGTTAATAAGGTTAAAACACTTGATTCAAATATGCTGAGTCATTCAATGAATTCACTAATAAGTTTTATAGTAGAAAGACTATTAATTACAACCCAGCACAGAAATATAATTTTTTTTTTTTTCCATAAAAGATTTTTTATAGCAACCAAGCAGAGAAAAGGTCTGTTTTGTTTTATTTATTACAATACTTGTTTTATTTATTACAATGCTTGTTTTATTTATTACAATGTTTGTTTTATTTATTACAATACTTGGTTTATTTATTACAATGCTTGTTTTATTTATTACAATGCTTGGTTTATTTATTACAATGCTTGGTTTATTTATTACAATACTTGTTTTATTTCACAATCCCATTAAACATTGACTTAATATTTCTTTTACACTAATGTTTCACATGGAGTAACTGCCATGATTCAGCATTAATATAATGTCATTATACCATAGATATTACATCAGTTTATAGATTTCATATTATATTTCAGTATTTCTGTCAGGAAGAGTAATAGCTCATTTAAAATCTATATTATGTTAGTAAACTTACTCATATTACACAATAAAATAAAAAACAAAACATGCAGCACTGTCAGAACAGTTCCAAAATACAATATGAAAAAATCATGGAGAGATTAAAACTGATACACCCAACAGAAAGACTATATGTATATTATATCATAATTGGTCATTTATAATACAATATGTATATTTGAGGAATAACTTTATTGTATTTGAAGAGTTGCTGGCATCAATTGGGGGTTTTAGGGTCGCAAATGCAGTTTTACTTGGCGACACATAGCATAGCTAGTAAGACAGATATATGTGACTGTCAAATCTCCAATTGATGTTGGCAAATCTTCAACAACTGGATCCTGGTGGGATGACAGCTATGGACTATAACATTTTAAACATCCTGGTCTGGTACAATATATTTTATAATTGTAATTATTTATGTCAGTCATTTAACAAGCAATCTTTTGTTATAATTACTGTATATATTAAGATTGATTTTGTTAGCATTTCAAAAACAATTTCCAAATACATATATTTACATCTAAGGTAAAAAAAAAAGTTTGAAAATACCAAAGAAGTTATTAGAAGTCGTAAAATATAGGACAGACAATACAATGGCCAATAGATGAAAAGACAAGCAATAGCTCACTAAACATTACACATAAAACTAAAGATCAGTAACATGGACCTGACAATAAACCAATGGTACACTTAAAAACATATAATATCTCTAAATAATTAACCTGACAATAAACCAGTGGTACACTTAAAAACATATAATATCTCTAAATAATTATATAATACAGAAAAAGAATTGTGACTTAAATTGATCTCACAAAAAAATGTTCTTTAAGGACAGGTTTCACTATACTTATATAATTTAATTTGATTTGAATATTTCAATCTGATTGGCTAATCCGCCTGGAGAAAATTTTGGCTATACTCGATAACCTGGGTTGGTATTGTGACGTCACCAACGTGTTCATCCCCCAACGACAAATTCAAATAGTCACATGAAATAATCGTAATTAAAATCAAGGACTCATTAAATTTTGTTGTGAAAATTAAATTATTAGGAGTATTTGAAATTGTTGAACAGGTTATACTTGCATAACCTGGTTTGGGTCAGTTTACGCTTCGCAGTTTATTAAGCGTAAACTGACTCAAACCAGGTTATATCGTATAACCTGTTCAACAATTTCAAATATTCCTTAAATGTCTGACTTTCTAAAACTTTATAACAAGTATAATTAATTACACATGGTTAATCACAGCTGCCATTCAATTTAATTTATGCAGCATTAAAAGTTATGTAGAAGAACTATTGTATTAATGCTACAGATATAGATTCTTCAGTAATTGTTAACAGATAGCAATATATCAATATATAGTGTCATATTTTTCTCTGTAACATCCTGAATTTCATCAATAGTGTTATAGTTAATTATATACAAGTTCATATGATCAATTTGTTTATAGTGTTTGTTTTTTATTTCAATACTTGTCATACCATTAGAATGGGAGGGCTACTTTCAGTCTTCCAGCATTATCAATTTCTGATATCTGCGGTTGAACTAATATTTTGAAATAACGGTTAGATTGATAAAATTCAGATAAATTTTGCAGTTTAGGAATCTGACTAATATGCTTCCAGAGTTTTGCCCCCTTTATGATGGGTAATTGATTGTTTATTGGTTTCTGAGTGTTATCTCATGTTTTGGATATTGCATCAATTTAGAATTTTAAAACTAGCTTTAAATGGATAACATACAGTTTGGATTGGCAAGCTACCAATGTTGACTTTCTCCTACAGGATATCAATGGCCATCTCTGAAGCTTTGTCATTTCTAGACCTCGGTTATTGATTTTGATACTCCTAATGGATGGTCCTCTACCAAAATGTTTGTCTGATGACCTTGCCCTTCTTCTAAGATGGCCACCAAGGCTTATAATTGGTTGAAAATTGAAAATATTTTACATTCTTTTTCTGTAGAATCTCTAGGTGGAATGAAACCAAATTTGAATATAAACGGTCCTTGGACGGTCATCATGTAAATTTGAATATAAACGGTCTTTGGGCGGTCATCTTATAAATTTGAATATAAACGGTCCTTGGGCGGTCATCTTGTAAATTTGAATATAAACGATCCTTGGGTGGTCATCTTGTGAATTTAAATATCAACGGTCCTTGGGCGGTCATCTTGTAAAATAAACGGTCCTTGGGTGGTCATCTTGTAAATTTGAATATAAACGGTCCTTGGGCAGTCATTTTGTAAATTTGAATATAAACGGTCCTTGGGTGGTCATCTTGTAAATTTGAATATAAACGGTCCTTGGGCGGTCATCTTGTAAATTTGAATATAAACGGTCCTTGGGTGGTCATCTTGTAAATTTGAATATAAACAGTCCTTGGGTGGTCATCTTGTAAATTTGAATATAAACGGTCCTTGGGTGGTCATCTTGCAAATCTAAACCATTGATCATGTCCACTTTACAACCTGGACACTTAGTAGAAATACTGTCAAACAAAAGATTTGACACTTATACAGATTTTGAACCTGTCTGAAGCCTTTATACAGATTTTGAACCTGTCTGAAGCCTCATTCTTCTTTATCAGTATTTTCTTTTTGCTAATTTTGACTTGAATTGTAAGTTCTTGATGTATTACATCCTAATACTAATGTATGGAAGAGCTTGTTTTCTGCTTCTAATCAGTGAAATGAATGATATGACTTGTTGAATGGCTTATTTATTGTGCAATCATATGTTTGATGTTGATGTAGTTTTAAGTAATACAGCCATATGGTAGACTATAGCTAGGTAAAATCAATAATAGTCCTACTCTGTTGGGAATCATAGAGTCACTAAATATATCTCCTGTATAATACATAGAAATCAGGGAGCATTTCTTAGTCAAATGATATCAATTATAGTTGTTTAATAGATCATTTTTGATATGCTGTTGATAATAAATGACTTTCTTATTAACATTATCAGAAATAGGTGTTTGTACATGTATTTAGTATTAGTTGTAATGCTGAAGAAACAAAGTATAACATATCTGTAATGTCCAGTGCGATGTAATACATAAAACAATTTTCAGTTTGTTTTGACCTCCAGTTGTTGTAGGAAGGCTCATGTCTAATGTGTGTTGTTTGTATTTATAGTGTATAGTGGTGACCTACACAACTTGACTATCTGAGTAACATGAAGGGTATTTTAAAAGAAGCAGGAACTGCTTACCCTTCATGAGCACCTGGGTTCACCCTGCTTTTTGATGGGGTCTGTGATGCTTATGTTTTCAGTTTTCTGTGATGTGTTTTTTGTTGTATTTGTCTGCCTCCTGTGTCCTGTGTGCCCAATGTTACCGATGTCTCTGGATTGTCCATTCTTGATTGCCCCTTTTTGTTTTCTTTAACCTTCGTCCTGTGTCCTGTGTGCCCAATGTTACCGATGTCTCTGGATTGTCCATTCTTGATTGCCCCTTTTTGTTTTCTTTAACCTTCGTCCTGTGTCCTGTGTGCCCAATGTTGCCGATGTCTCTGGATTGACCATTCTTGATTGCCCCTTTGGTTTTCTTTAACCTTTGTCTTGTGTCCTGTGTGCCCAATGTTACCGATGTCTCTAGATTGACCATTCTTGATTGCCCCTTTGGTTTTCTCTAACCTTCTTCCTGTGTCCTGTGTGCCCAATGTTGCTGATGTCTCTAGATTGACCATTCTTGATTGCCCCTTTGGTTTTCTCTTACCTTCTTCCTGTGTCCTGTGTGCCCAATGTTGCCGATGTCTCTAGATTGACCATTCTTGATTGCCCCTTTGGTTTTCTTTAACCTTCGTCCTGTGTCATGTGTGCCCAATGTTGCTGATGTCTCTGGATTGTCCATTCTTGATTGCCCCTTTGGTTTTCTCTAACCCTCGTCCTGTGTCCTGTGTGCCCAATGTTGCCGATGTTTCTAGATTGACCATTCTTGATTGCCCCTTTGGTTTTCTCTAACCTTCTTCCTGTGTCCTGTGTGCCCAATGTTGCCGATGTCTCTGGATTGTCCATTCTTGATTACCTCTTTGTTTTTTCCTAACTTTTATTCATATTCACTTAGCAGATTCTGTTATTAGAGTAGTGGATTCAACCAAGGTTTGCCGACATTGTCTAATAACAGAAATTTTTTTATGTTATTTCTTTTAGAAATGATATTTGTATCAAATAGCTTGTGAACTATGCACTGGGTTTATTATTTGTAGGTGTATATGGTGATTTAGAGTTCCTGACGGCAGAATTAACAAACTTTATTTGAAGGATGTCCCTAACAATGATTAAAATGAACTTTTTTCCACCATGAATCACTAATATGGATGTAGACGAATATAATCTGAAATGCATTTAAATATTTGAAGTTCCAAATTACCCCCCTTTTTACTTGTTTTTTTATAATTTATACATTTGTGGTTAATTAAGGATACTTATATAGAATAAGTAAATATTGATGACGTAAATTAACTTTTATTGTTCTTTATTTGATGTATATTTTTTATTAGAAATTGAATGATAAACAAGACTAATCTACTGTTACTTAATGACTGTGAAAATATTGGTTAATTACCAAGCACTTAAACCAGTTATAAACTAAATCACTTCACTTGTGGCTTA
Organism: Gigantidas platifrons; assembly: GCA_002080005.1. Lineage (NCBI taxonomy): Eukaryota > Metazoa > Mollusca > Bivalvia > Mytilida > Modiolidae > Gigantidas > Gigantidas platifrons. The sequence continues at coordinate 159,153 of MJUT01049433.1, read as the reverse complement.
TTTTGATAGATGGTACAGATAGATGCTATAAGCTAATATATACAATAACAGTTACGGTACTCTTTTTTTTACATTTAGTAGCTTCCGGTGCTGTTTATAATTGTTTTACTTATTATAATATATTCTTTGAAGTTAGATTGTGTTTTTCCCTCTTTAAATATTTGGTAAGGTTATAATGTGTTATTTAAGAAAAGTACCATGAAACTGTGAAAATATATCCATCATTGAGAGTATTACTGGCTATGTAATATCTGTTATAAATGCTGTATTTATTACCCTTTAAACTTCTCTGTACATGGGTAAAGATGTACATTAATGTAGGAGGTTGGTGTTCAAGGAGTTCCACATGTCAACAATTTCTAATGTTAAAAATGTTTGTGTATGATATAAGGGGATCTTTAAGTTCAAAGTCATATTTCAGTGTAGAAGAACCATTATATTCAAAGTCATATTTCAACCTTTAAAACTTATAAGTGCTATTGACTTTTAAAAGATTATAAGGTTTTCTTAACATTCAAATATCATATAAGTAATCTGCTTTTTAAAAGAAACATTTTATATTTGTTATTGCTATGTTTTGCCAGAATACAGGTAATTTGATTCTGACTAGTTCTTTATACCAGTAATTTTGATTCTGACTGTCGTTCCTTATACCAGTAATTTTGATTCTGACTGTTGTTCTTTATACCAGTAATTTTGATTGTGACTGGTTCTTTATGCCAGTAATTTTGATTGTGACTGTAGTTCTTTATACCAGTAATTTTGATTCTGACTGGGTCTTTATACCAGTAATTTTGATTCTGACTGGGTCTTTATACCAGTAATTTTGATTTTGACTGGTTCTTAATTTTGATTCTGACTGTGGTTCTTTATACCAGTAATTTTGATTCTTACTAGTTCTTTATACCAGTAATTTTGATTCTGACTAGTTCTTTATACAAGTAATTTTGATTCTGACTGGTTCTTTATACCAATAATTTTGATTCTGATTGTAGTTCTTTATACCAGTAATTTTGATTTTGACTGTGGTTCTTTATACCAGTAAATTTGATTTTGCCTGTAGTTCTTTATACCAGTAATTTTTATTTTGACTAGTTCTTTATATCAGTAATTTTGATTCTGACTGTAGTTCTTTATACCAGTAATTTTGATTCTAACTGTAGTTCTTTATATTAGTAATTTTGATTCTGACTGTAGTTCTTTATATTAGTAATTTTGATTCTGACTGTAGTTCTTTATATCAGTAATTTTGATTCTGACTGTAGTTCTTTATA
>MJUT01049433.1:145159-156594 GCA_002080005.1 Gigantidas platifrons | reverse complement strand
TCTGTCAAACCTCACACAAGACCTATTTTACATTAAATAATGAACAACGTGAACGGGTCGTCTGTCAAACCTCACACAAGACCTATTTTACATTAAATAATGAACAACGTGAACGGGTCGTCTATCAAACCTCACACAAGACCTATTTTACATGTGAACTTTTACTAGTGAAGTGATTGTTGGTAGGATTATATATTATTTATATTAGACTAATCTTGATTCTGACAAGTTTTGTTTGTAACATGAAAGATTGAATGTTTTAAACCTAATAAAATGACATTTTGTAGTTTCCAAGAGAAAAAAGAATTTTATCTAAAAATCATGTTCAGTGATTGACCTTTCTAAAAGGCACAAAATTACTTTGAATGGAAATTGTTTAATTATTTCCTGTGATTTGTACATAATTTTATTGAATATAATTGCCTTACTATTGTTACAAAGATTAGCTAGCATTCCTATAACATTTCAATAGTTTTTTTTAGCATTTATCCTAAGTCAAAATCACAAGTATGTAGCAAGCTTTACCAGAACTTAGTAACCACACAACAAGTGCTCAATGATGGAATCTCACTACAGTCTTGTAAACAATCAGAAAGTACACTTATCTCTACAGAAAATTTACACTTATCTCTACAGAAAATATTTAAACTTATTGTAATCATAGCACTCTTCCTTCAAGTGTAACATTTAATTGTGTCCTCTAGTTCAAAGTGTCCGCCTGACACTTTTACATATGTTATAGTGTCCAGCAGACATTTTTATGCCATAAAATAGACTTAATAGTGTCCAGGATACTATCAATCCATTTCATTGTGTCCAGAGCTGTTGAATAGTGTCCTTACTATGTGGACACGATTCACCATTTCACAAACTAAAGGACTATGGGTAAATTGATTGTTCCTAAAATGTTAGTGTACGGACAATGAAAAATCGTCCAATGACATAACGTTATTTTCTTTCTTAACAAATTGCATCATTTTGGTGTACGCTTTTAAAATTTTTACCCTCAATGCTTTCAGTTTATGAAACGGTGAATTATTTGCTGCAACATCAATTAACCCAGTAAAAAGAGGATTTGAGTAACGGAAGGAAACGTTGATTAGATCTTACACCATATAATTAGAAATTAATTTCATTTAGATACATTAGATTCAACACAATGAAATTGACAAATTGAGCTTTAAGTTCACATGTAGTCAGTAAATAATAAATGTGAGTATTCTTTCCCGTCCATTTTTAAATGACAACAACTCAAGTTAAACTTTGTCGATTTATTCTTTATTTTCATATATGAGAAATATATTGAGAACAAAATTCTTCAGACTAAGAATTTTTTGCTTACCTCCCTTCATCTGGACACTTTTCATAGTTGATGTACTATTTCATGTTGTCCACTCGGACAGTATTTATCAATCATATTATGAAAAAGAGTCCAATATTTAGGACACAATTTCATAGCACCGGACACTATTTCATAGCGCAATCTCTATAAAATATTGTCCGGGGGGACACTTTAATATAGGACACTATTATGTCTTATATAAGCACCAAGCCATTTTATTGAATATTGTGTATCATTGTTTCTCCTTGTGTCCTCTTTCTTTTGGTAATTGTATTGTATTGTCTGTCTGTCTGTCTGAGTTATGTCTTCTGATTACCCCTTTGGTATTTTCAAACTTTTCTGACAAATTATTTAGTCTAGACTTATTTTGTTATCCTCAAACTAATGGATTGCAGTTATATATAAAAAAAAAAGAAGCCAAATTGAAATGTAATTCTTACTCTGTAGTAAGTTTGAAAATGGTTTCAAATGAATTGATTTTAATATCTAAAATCAGTCAAATGTGTCTAATAGGTAGCAGGACAAAGATGATAATTAAAGATTTTCCCTAAGTCTATATATTCCAATAATAAATAGCATTTTCATCATCTTTTGATTGGATGCCAATATAACCTGGTGTATACATGGAAAGCTCAAACTAAATCAATAGACTAAATTTATAAATTAACAATCAGACAGAGAGAGAGACTGAAGGTAAGGTTTTGTTTATCCTTCTTGTTTATGGTAAATAAGTTATTTATATACTGATAGTTATTTGTTTGTTGGCGCCTGGCAACTATACATAGGTTTTCTGTATTGATGGTAATTTTTTATCTTGAGGAAAACTACTGCATCACAATCACATGTTATATATATGCAGCTTTTCATGCAAGTTAATTCTTACATGGGGCATTTGGAGTTTTTAGAATGTATATAGATTAACCGAAGATTTTAGACTTTGCCATTTAGATGGAATATATTAATCTATTTTTCAACAGATAATTTACATCAGTTTGTATATAACAATGTAGTTACATCTTAGCTCATATAAACCAAAGGGTCAAACCAACTCTTGCTATAACTAGGTGTCTGTCTTCTTCTATCTGTTGTAAACTTAGGAAAATCTTCTCCTCTCAAACCACTGAAACAATATAAACCAAAGTTAGTCGGAATCATCTATTCTTAAAATTATATCTGATGACCTTGCCAATCATCCAACATAGCTGCTGTTACTATAGATAGATCATAGGAGGTAAAATGCACACACAGAGTCATTAAAGCCACATTTTTGGAGAAAGAAATGAGCTGTATATTCTATTTGAATGAAAGTAAAGACATATGCTACAAGTTTTGCTGAAAGAAGAGTTTGAAGATACCAAAGGGGTAATCAGAATCTGTATATCACAGACAACACAATGGTCTAGAGTTTGAAGATACCAAAGGGGTAATCAGAATCTGTATATCAAAGAAGAACAGACAACACAATGGACAAAAGTACAAAAGGACAAACAATGATCTACAAAACATACACATAAAACTAAAGATCGAATAACATGAACCCCACTAAAAACTGGAGGTGAACTCAGGTGCTTAGAAAGGGCAAGCAGTTCCTGCTCCACTAGTAGCACCCGTCGTGTTAATATAGTTACAAACCCGGTGGTAAGTAATGAATGAGGAAAGGACCAGGAAGTGTTTACGACAGGTGGTACATATCCGTGGTAATTTGTGACACAGATATTCCGTATCAGTTAACCAAGTCATGATGGTGACAGCAAAACATATGAAGTGATGACTTCAACTTAACCAAGAGGAACCCTTGGCTCAGTAGCATCCTTGTTAGCAGCAACCCTCCTATCAAGGAAATCCTGATAGGAACCACCCTAACCCTAACACTGAAACATAATGCATTTTGCCAATATTTGCCGAAAATATTCAAATTAGGCTGATTTTGACAAAAATTCATTTGAAAATCTTCTATAAAACTACCGAGTCAATTTAATAAAAACTAGACTGTGAAGTTTTGTGATGTTTAGCAACATGATTCAGTAATGGTCCATGATACATTTCACTAGTCTGAAGTTGTTTAAGAGTATGTTTACCTGAGTGTTTTGACCAGTGTTTTAATGATATGATTAACCATGAGTTCACTATTTTATATTATTTCTAAGACATTAAGATGATTTATCAGTTGTTCTCAAGTTGATAATTGTGTCCATTTCAATAAACTGTTATTGATTTCCTTAATTTGTAAACTGTCTTATGAGACTAATTCATGGAATTGGCAGTAAAATCAGATTTTATAATGAAAAATGGGTTGGATACCTCAATAAACAGGGGATTTGTTGTGAATTATTAACACCAGGGTGAATAAGAACACTCTAGACAAGTATTAATGGTTGATGTGACACATCAATACCATCAATTATAAATAATTATAAATAGTAATGGTGGAAATTTGAAATAAAATATGTGAAGAATCCTATACTTCTTTTTAATAAATATTTTAATGATATAAGAATAATATGAAATGAGATTGATTTCCTATTGTATGAAATAAATTTAATAAATCTTACACAGCTGAGTGAATTGCAGTTCTAATTCATAAAATCACACAGTATTACATCATTTATTGTCAATTTTTTTACCTCATTAAGTAAAATGATTAGTGGTTTATTAAAGGACAACATTTATTTGAATAATCAGAGATGTTGGTTGTGGTTTATAAGGCGTAGTAGACTCCTTATGATAAGGCATTGTTTTATCTGTATTTAATGCAAAGATTGTTTTTCCATTGTGATATTGATGTATTGTTCTGACCAGGGCTAATATTGAAGATTTATAGTGATGATTCTGAACAGGGCCAATATTGAAGATTTATTTTGATGACCAATATTGACGATTCTTAACAGGGCCAACATTGAAGATTTATACTAATGACCAATAGTGATGATTCTGAACAGGGCCAACAGTAAGGATTTCTTCTGTGAATATCTGATATTGTAGTGTGTTTGTTACTGGTAACTGGTTCAATATTTATTCTGATGAGGTCAAATAGCTAGGATTTGTTCTGACCAGGCCAAATATTGAAGATTTATCTATTCAGTATTTAAGTTTTGTTCTGATCTGGTCCAATATTGACCAGATGAAATATTAAAGATTAATTCTGAATGGATTATATGTTGTTATACACTAGATTTATACTGTCACAAGTGAATACAGTAATAAGAATTTGTTTTATCAGTTCTAATATTGAGTTCCATTCTGACCAGGTCCGATATTGAGGTTTATTTTGACATGATGTAATATTGATTATTTATTGTCTCTGCTGTCATAGTGAGAGTTTATTTAAGATTTATTCTAAACACAGTCTTCTTTTGAAAATTTATTCAGTATTCTAATATCAAGGATTTATTCTAGTGGGATCCAAATATTCAGAATTAATTCTAACTATAGGTTAGTAATATATTTATTCCAACATGGTCCAATATTGACAATTTATTTACCAGGTCCGATATTGATTTTCATACCATGATTATGTCCTAGAAAACATCTTACATTTTAATTACATATCAGGTTCTGAATGTTTTATAAATTTACATAAGAAATATCAGCATTTGAAAAACTAGGTCACAACAACTGTGAGTGAAATCTGAAAGGAAGCTTGAGAATTATCTAATATAGAAATGACATTAACTGTGTGATTTAATCAGAGATCTTTAGAAAGTGACATTCTGTTATAAGGCCACAATTAATACAACTCCTACTGAACAAACTAATTTAGATTATTCCTGGGTCAAAACATGTTAAATAGAATTGATAACAAACCGTCTGTGTTAACACTGCCAGTCTTTTGTACAACTTTAAACTTCTGTTTGTTAAATTGATTTTTAGAATTCAAAGTAATGATTATTAGTTGTTGAACTCCTGGGGTAATTTAATGTTAATTGTACCTCTGTCAATCAAAGAAATAATCAATGTATGATCAGTGTTACCTTTAACACATGGTATTGTTCTGATCAATTATCAATTTTCAGCACAAGACTTCATCACACTTACATCTATAGATAGTTCTGAATGACATGATTGGACAATTCTTACAAGATATACCACAAACAGTGTACATACATTTGCCACACAATTATTGACATACCTGACTGTATTGAAATATACATTCAATAATAGAATATGATGTGTTGTCATAGTTTCAGTAGAACATGGGGGCATCTAAATTTAATGAAACCTATGTTCAGTTTGTTGTAACTACACTCCTCCTTTCATTTCCTTTTCCCTCTCATGACTCATCACAGTAACATGACAGATGCCACTAGTGAAGCAGGAAATACTTACCATTTGGCAGCATATGAGTTCACCCCCAGTTTTTGTAGGGTTCGTTTTTTTAACGAAACTTTTATTCATATGTTCTGCAAACTTGTTTCTGTACTAATATTTTTTTTTTAATGATTTCAGGAAAACATTGAGATGTGAAGAGGATATCTTTAAGAAACATGTGAGTAACAGTGATGATAGAATCAGATTTCTTTTGTAACAATGATGATAGAATCATATTTCTTTTGTTCTGTAGATATACACTCAAACCTGTATTAAAAGGTCGCTTTTGGGAGAGAAAAAAAAGACAAAGTGTCCTTATAAGACAGGTGACCTCTTAAAAGAGGTTCAATTCATATGAAATGTTCTATGACAGGACAAGAAAGGTGTGGCCTTTTAGTACAGGTGACTGCTTAATAGAGGTGATGGTATGGGCAGGTTTGACTGTACTTTGAGATTTTGTACACAGAGAGAACCTGTCTATTTAACAGTTATTTTATATTTGGATGTAAACAATAGTGTTATCCCTGTCTGTTCTACTTGTAAGTTTGGTTACTATTGGGTTTATAAATGTATTATTAAGTTATATACCTCAACAATTTCCAGTTGGTTCCTGTGTGATGGCTTTACTTTCTAGTTGACAGATCATTCAATGATTCTTGGCACTGAGTAAAGGTTGGTATTTATTTGGAGAATTGTAGTTATACCTGTTTCACTGAGTTAAGGTTTGTATTTATTTGGAGAATTGTAGCTATACCTGTTTCCAACCAGAGGTCCTAAGTTGCAAAAATTGTTGTTTGTTATTTGTACATGGAAAGTTTATTTTTAATCTGATTTTAATAAAAAAAATTAACGAGTTCCTTAAGAAAATCCCTTTCAAATAAATGCATTGTGTTATTATATAACTATTACCATTTTTGACATAAAACAGACCCAAAGAGAGAAATATCAAATTTTTTACTTTTTTTTTTCATCCAATCTTAATGCAGTTTTTTGTTTTTTTTGCAAGATGATCATATTCATGGATTATTGATAAGTCATAAAAAATGTTGGTATTTTTTTTCAAAAACTGTCTAAAAGGGGACCAAATTATGAAATTTCGAATATTTGGAAGTACATATTTTTTTTTAATTTTTCATCCATTATGCTTAACATAATTTAACAAGACAAATATACAAAATACACTGTATTAATGCTTAAAATAGTCTAACATTCTGAGTGCACACTTGCTATTAATTATACACTTATTCAACTATCCCTTGTGGACATGCTGTGGTCAGCCTAGCCCTTTATTTAATATCTTAAGTCCATCAGGATCTAGGGGTAAAAAAATATGGAGTTCATTATTATTGGACCAAAAATGCTGGCCTCATGTTGACATTATATGTGATTTGATAAGTAGGAAATGGATATTATTTAAGTGTGAATTAGGTCATAATTATATAGGTATTATAAATACCTGCAGGATAAATGTATCAATACCTGTAATCTTTACCTGTAAGCAGTAGGTATTAGAAGTCACCTTATAATAAATATTTGGACACCATGAAGGATTATATTCTCTTAATAATTAATCTTATTCAATTGTGCATGATAATTGAAATATAAATATTTTCAACCTTTTTGATTTAGACCTCAAAGAGATTTCCTTAGGAATTTAATATTCATTTTCATTTAACAAAACACTATAATTGTATTACTTAAATATAACAAGACATATTTTCAACAACTAAATGGTATCTTTTTTATGGATGATTTATGAGCATGTTTAAAGTACACCAGTATTCCCACACTATATATACATCTAATATAGTCATAAGTTAAAAAATCTGCTTGAAATCTTGAGACACTAGTCTAAAACTTGTCAAATCCTCTAATTCCTGCAATGACTTGTCCTATTTTACCCTTTAATAAATGTCTCTGTACAATTAGTATTTACTATGAAAAGTGACTTTTGTTCTGGTAAATTATAAATTAATCTTATGAACACCAACTTAATAGTATGTAAACCATTGACTCACAACTTTTACCAAAATACATGTAAAAACTTTTGACTTTCTTAAATTCCATCAGGGTCAGGGGTCAAACCTCAACATACCGTATACATAATTATCTAATAAGAAATGTACATGTGTCCCATTTATATTATTTGATTCTGGCTATTTTAAAGGCATACAGACTGTCAGAATTGAATTTTTTATTTATATTAAAAGTTACCAATATTCGATGTTTTATACTAATTGCTATTGAAATTTTTCATAATATCATACGTAAATAGCCTAGAACGAAGGAAATACGTTGCTGTTTGATTTTCTTCCATCCAGGAAAGAATTCAATGTTGACCCGTCCAATATTCATATGACGTGACAGTGAACTCATTCGGAAAAGCATTTGCACGTATGCAAAATTGTTTGTTGATGAAGAAAATGTTGCATGTGCAAAAATCAAATCGTGGAAGAACAAAAACATTGACGGATTATACACGAAAAAGACACAAAAAGGAGGATTCAGCAAGCTTTGTGTAAAAATGAAAAAAAGATGTTATACCAACCTACTCCATTTTTCAACATGTAAGCATAATTTAGTATCTTTTTTCGACCGAATCGTATTTGCATCGTAGTTTTTTATATCATCGTTGCAGTTCCAAAATGTTGTAAGTCAAAATTTGGCGAAATCGTTTATTTCCATTTTAGAATTAACTAGTTGGCATGCATCTACCCATTTATTTCCAAAACCTCGTATGTTGCATGATGCCTCCCGAAAAGGATGGTGAACCTTCAAAGTAAAGGTAAGGCTCATTTGTTTGATTTATTTTAAGGAAACATTTACAAATGAGTCTCACCTCTATTTTGAAAGTCCACCATCCCCCAAAAAACATCATGCAACATACAAGGTTTTGGAAATACATTTTTGGCTTGTTATAGAATAAAAATGTTTTTTGCTTTTACTTAAAACTTACCAAAACTGGCTTTCAACATTTTGGAAGCGCAACGACGATATATTTTTTTCAGGAGAAAATGCTAGGTGATATCTCTTTTAAATTAGAGACTAAACTAATGAACTTCATGTCTGTTTTTTTCTAAAAAAAATAAAATTAAGACAACTCAAGTGTTGTCAATAATACGCAATACAATTTGTTTACAATTTTCCCTTTATCGGGCCCCTTTCCACAGTTTAGGTTTGTTTTTATTGATTTCATCATCTATTTGCGATTTTAAGTGTCATTCTTACTAAACACCATTATCTAATATTTACTGATTACCCCGGGATCCAATTTCATAGATATATTTCTTAAATCATATTAATTCTAATGACTTTACATGCAACATGCTTCCTCGGTTATTTATAGCAGTTATCACATGCTGTTTGGCAAACTTCGGAACTGCAGCCGATTTATAATTAGGTCATGTTAATGGTGGTTCCATAAACAGCATTCAAATTCTTTTCCCTAATTACGACATTATAACAGATTTTTTATACCTGGCTTTTTGTTCAGAACATTTTATTAGTATAAAACATTGAATATTGGCAACTTTTAATATAAACAAAATTTCAATTCTGACAGCCTGTATGCCTTTAAAGCCATTGAAAGTATCAAAGATAATTTTGTATATTTTTGTGAACTCTAAATATAATTTTGGAATCAAATTTGTTAAAAAAAAAAAAGATCAAACAATATGGATCCTTATTCAATAATTTGTTATTCAATGAACAAGTTTTCAGCCATCTCTTATATCAAATAGTCTGAAAAAAAACTTTAATAATGGAGACATATTTGTTATATAAGAGTGACTACACCTACAAATATTGACAGGAAGTAAACAATGTATTATATATAAAATCATAGAAAATGTTTAAAAATCACATGTTTTGACTTTTTTATGTAAAAATATCACTGGACCTGATTCTTATGGATAATTTTATACCAGAACATTGATCTGTACAATACTGAAAGAGTTTATACCAGAACATTGATCTGTACAATACAGAAAGAGTTTATACCAGAACATTGATCTGTACAATACAGAAAGAGTTTATACCAGAACATTGATCTGTACAATACAGAAAGAGTTTATACCAGAACATTGATCTGTACAATACAGAAAGAATTTATACCAGAACATTGATCTATACAATACAGAAAGAGTTTGTTGATAATCTTATACCAGAACATTGATCTGTACAATACAGAAAGAGTTTATACCAGAACATTGATCTGTACAATAAAGAAAGAGTTTATACCAGAACATCGATCTGTACAATACAGAAAGAGTTTGTTGATAATTTTTTATAAGACCATACTGTTAAGTTGTAGATAATTACCGGTATACATCAGTCTGGATCAGTCAAACTCTTTTGTTAACATTATAATAATGATACAGAACTTTAAGTTATACTATTGTTAAGCATGACACATTTCTGTTAAACAAGCACTCCATAAATACATTATCCTTTTATTGTATTCAGACTAACTATTGGATATTGAATAGAATTTGACAATTATAAAGGGTTTATGTGATCTTCAGACATATCCTTGATCAATACAAGCACCTTGTAATCACCATTTCTATTATTAATAATAGAAAACTGTGAAATTTAAATATGGCTATTCAGAATTAGAAGTAATGTATTGTTCACTCTCTCACAAATTATTTCGTAAAATATGATTGTATTTTAATATTAATAATGGTTATGGCCATCCCAATAATAGTAAAAAAAAAATGCATTCATATTTTATTTCACAGATGATTTATCATATTATAAAGAAATGTCTTGACCAATGACAGGGGTTGTATTGTACTTCTGTGTTAACATACCAGGTATTATAGTATAATGCTAAGTGCTTTGGTGAAAATTATCATCTCATTATAAATATTAAAATGTGTTGTATAAAAAGAACTTTCAATATCAGTTCTTTAACCATTCTGTCACCCTTATAGATTTGTTCCATATAATGTTAGCCATGATTATATGTTTAAACCTAGAATTCTATAGAAATAAGAAACCTCACATATAATATATACCTTTATAAACCTTTCTCTTCTAATGATCACTAAATAATGAGCTCAAGAAGACATATATGTTGATACTGGCCATCAACAAGACATATGTTGATACTGGCCATCAACAAGACATATGTTGATACTGGCCATCAACAAGACATATGTTGATACTGGTCGTCAACAAGACATATGTTGATACTGGCCATCAACAAGACATATGTTGATACTGGTCGTCAACAAGACATGTTGATACTGGCCGTCAACAAGACAGATATGTTGATACTGGCCATCAACAAGACATATGTTGATACTGGCCATCAACAAGACATATGTTGATACTGGCCGTCAACAAGACAGCTATGTTGATACTGGCCATCAACAAGACAGATATGTTGATACTGGCCATCAACAAGACATATATGTTGATACTGGTCATCAACAAAACAGATATGTTGATACTGGCCATCAACAAGACAGAAATGTTGATACTGGCCATCAACAAGACATATGTTGATACTGGCCATCAACAAGACATATATGTTGATACTGGCCATCAACAAGACAGATATGTTGATACTGGCCATCAACAAGACATATGTTGATACTGACCATCAACAAGACAAATATGTTGATACTGGCCATCAACAAGACAGATATGTTGATACTGGCCAACAAAAATACATATATGTTGATACTGGCCATCAACAAGACATGTGTTGATACTGGCCATCAACAAAACAGATATGTTGATACTGGCCATCAACAAGACAGATATGTTGATACTG
>MJUT01049433.1:122968-134770 GCA_002080005.1 Gigantidas platifrons | reverse complement strand
TAACTCCACTATGGTCCATGGTTTCTGATTACCCCTTTGATAACTCCACTATGGTCCATGGTTTCTGATTACCCCTTTGGGAACCCCACTATGGTCCATGGTTTCTGATTACCACTTTGGTAACTCCACTATGGTCCATGGTTTCTGATTATCCCTTTGATAGCTCCACTATGGTCTATGGTTTCTGATTACCCCTTTGATAACTACACTATGGTCCAGGGTTTCTGATTACCCCTTTGATAACTCCATTATGGTCCATGGTTTCTGATTACCCCTTTGGTAACCCCACTATGGTCCAGGGTTTCTGATTACCCCTTTGATAACTCCATTATGGTCCATGGTTTCTGATTACTCCTTTGGTGACCCCACTATGGTCCAGGGTTTCTGATTACCCCTTTGATAACTCCATTATGGTCCATGGTTTCTGATTACCCCTTTGGTAACTCTAAGCTTTTCTTTCAGGGTGCAGTAAACAATTAAGAAATTATTCATTGTATTGTCATAAAACTTGGTCAGTGAGCATGACTATAAGTGTACCTGTGCAATCAGTGCCTATCACCATTAAAGTTGTGAGTTCGAACCCTGTTTGATACATCATTATGTGATACAGTTTGTCAGTGACTTGCGACAGGTCGGTGGTTTTCTCCGGGTACTCCGGGTTCCTCAACCAATAAAACTGACCACCACGATATAACTGAAATATTGTTGAAAGTGGTGTTAAAAACCATAAATCAAACCCATATTGCTGAAAACTGAAGTCTTAATTAAACAAAACATGGATTGAATGTTTGCTGTCTTCATCATAAAATAGTAAATTTTATTCATTTTAATCCAAAATGGATTAAAGTGAGTTAAAGTTAAGGTTATTAATGTTTAACATCACTTTCAGCTATATCATGGCAATCAATTTTATTGATCGAGGAAAAAGAAGTATTCTTTGAAATCAACCACCTACAACTTAATGATCAAACGTTTTTGGCACTGGCAGCCCAGCTGAGATTTAACTACATCAATGACCTACAACTTAATGATCAAATGTTTGTGGCACTGGCAGCCCAGCTGAGATTTAATTACATCAATGACCTACAACTTAATGATCAAATGTTTGTGGCACTGGCAGCTCAGCTGAGATTTAACTACATCAATGACCTACAACTTAATGATCAAATGTTTGTGGCACTGGCAGCTCAGCTGAGATTTAACTACATCAATGACCTACAACTTAATGATCAAATGTTTGTGGCACTGGCAGCCCAGCTGAGATTTAACTACATCAATGACCTACAACTTAATGATCAAATGTTTGTGGCACTGGCAGCCTAGATGAGATGTAACTACAACACACAGTAGTAATTATAAGTTGTGTTTGTACAAGTGTACATGAAATATAAACTGAATTATCAATGTGTTGGTGCAAATTGTATTTTTGAAAAATATTATTCTTTGAACTGAAGACCAAGTTGAAACCTTTGTTTTTTCAAGTAGAAGATAAAAGGTCATGTGAGCCTCTGGTTTTGAATCATAATAAAAAGAACATTCATCATGTAAAAATTACTTATATTTTACTTATGGTCATGTGAAGTCAAAGGTCATGGTCACTAAACTTTAGATGATCCATCACTGTGACTACATGACTGTTTAAAACATTAGTACATTATAATGTAGATAAAGACAAATATTACCAAACCTCTTCTATAGATCATCTTACCATTCAAATATCACCAACCTCTTCTATAGATCATCTTACCATTCAAATATCACCAACCTCTTCTATAGATCATCTTACCATACAAAGAGACAATTTATCTAGACCTGTCCTAAACATCTTCTTGTAAACTTTTCATGGAAAACCAGTATTCATTTTTTTTTTAATAAGTTCCTTAGCAACATTTTGTGTCTAGATTAAATATTGATTTACTGTCTTATTGAGTAATAGCTTCTTTTATCTATCATACAAGTGTGGTCAAGTGTCTTTTGTAGTCAGTGTAGAAAAACACCAGATAGTATGTTTGGTTTTTCGTAAGTGGCTGAAATGTACTTTACATTTTGTGTTCTTTGTATGTGAAAGTTCAATGTGTATGAGAATCATAGCCAGAAATATTGAAAAGAGAGAGAAATGAGGGAAGGCATATTAATAAACAAACTTCTTGTCAATCTAGAAACAGGTCAATTCTATTGGTAGAACTCTTCTCAATTTGTGTTTTAAGTATCCATTCAACATTTAACATGGCCAGCAAAGTCAGTAATTAAATTTTCGATTGACTTAGCTTTCAAATCTCTTTTGTTTTAAAGTTTGTATGTGGTTTTAAATGTGATGTAAATAATACTGGAATTGTAATTCATAATGAAGTTTTTGTGAATGTTCAGTTGTTTAGAATGTTAAGAATGATGAATGTTGAGTAGATGAGGAATGTTGAATAGATGAAGAATGTTGAACAGATGAAGAATGTTGAGTATATAAGGAATGTTGAATAGATGAAGAATGTTGAGTATATGAGGAATGTTGAATAGATGAAGAATGTTGAGTATATAAGGAATGTTAAATAGATGAAGAATGTTGAGTAGATGAGGAATGTTGAATAGATGAAGAATGTTGAGTATATAAGGAATGTTGAATAGATGAAGAATGTTAAGTATATGAGGAATGTTGAATAGATGAAGAATGTTGAATAGATAAGAAATGTTGAATAGATGAAGAATGTTGAGTATATGAGGAATGTTGAATAGATGAAGAATGTTGAGTAGATGTAGAATGTTGAATAGATGAGGAATGTTGAGTAGATGTAGAATGTTGAATAGATAAAGAAAGTTCAGTGGATGATCCACTATACCATTATGCCTATTTAGTATTGGTAAGAATCTAAGATGGATACCATTGAATGACAAAGTTTAACACCAGAATATCTTAACAATATTTAACAAATATTAAATCATTGTCAACTTTAACCTATAGGGAAGGTCATTGGTATTTATACCTGTTTTATATATCTTCATAAATGAAAACATAATAAAATAACTTAGATTTTCTTAAGAAATATGAAAATATATGTATTTATCTTAAATTATCTACTTTAAATATCTATCAATTATCATAAAACATGTGTAAACAAATCTAAGTTCCATTTATTTCATAAAAAGCAAAAATGACAATAAAGATCTAATAAGATTGATTGAAGTCAGAGATGTATATCACTGAGTATTATGTTTAACATTAAATCAATTGATTTTGTATTTCATTATTTTGTTGTTTTGTGTTTGTAGTCATTATTTGAAGGTGTAGAATATCAGCCTGTCATCCAGAGACATGGTAGATATTATAAGTTATTTATGTTCCTATCCTGGTAGTCAACTAGCACAAATGATATCCTAACGTGAAAATGTAGACAAATTACAACAAAACTTATTCATTTGAAAAAGCATTATGTGGCTACTGTAATATCTATTTTTATGCCCCCGCCACGAAGAGTCGGGGGCATATTAATTTACTCTTGTCCGTCTGTTCGTCCGTCCATCCGGATATAGATACATAGTTTGTCCGGCTATCTCCTCCTACAGTTTTAGAGCTACAGCTTTAATATTTTGCAGGATATTTATACACATTGGAGGTGTGCATGGCTACAGGATTTTGATTTTCTTCAAATATTCTCAAAATGACATGTAGTTGGACTTAGTCATTTTTTTCGTACTAGCTGCATAAAGGGAACATGGTTTGTCCGGCTATCTCCTCCTACAGTTTTGGAGCTACAGCTTTAATATTTTGTAGGATGTTTATACACATAATGGAGGTGTGCATGTCCACAGGAATTTGATTTTCATCAAATATTCTCAAAATGACAGGTAGTTGGACTTAGTCATTTTGTTTGTCCGTCCAGATATAGATACATGGTTTGTCCGGCTATCTCATCCTACAGTTTTGGAGCTACAGCTTTAATATTTTGTATGATGTTTATACACATAATGAAGGTGTGCATGTTGACAGGATTTTGATTTTCATCAAATATTTGATAATGACAGGTAGTTGGACTTCATTTCCTTCTTACTAGCTATATAATGGAAACATGGTTTGTATGGCTCCTACTACAGTTTTTGACTTGTTTCAGGATTTTTTTTTATGCATTTAGAGGAGATTGAACCTATTCATAAAAGTTGGTACAGAAATTTGTGATGTTTGGTTATACATAGAGTTGTCATACTCAATTAAGGGCCATCATTATTAGATCACATGATATCATAATGAATGCATACTTCCTGTCCACTAAATACATAATTGTAACAATTTGACTTTTTGATGAGCGATTCTGTTTTCAACATTCTTTAGATAGAGTCAATTTGACAAGAAAATTTGACTTAATTTGTCCCAATCTGAGGCCTCTGAAGTCATGTTAAGAAACAAGAACAAAATGAAATAAAAATAAACAAAGTAGATGGTCACAGGTATTGGGTTTTAAATATGAATTAAATTATAACTGTATATCACAAGGATGGAGAACAAGGGAGAATAAATAAGTACAATGTTTTAGAGAATTTGTTATACATGTACCCTTCTACCTCACCATTACACATACATGTAGTAGTATTAATGTAAATCATAACATCTACTTAAATAACTCTGTGATTCCAGTAAGAAGGAGACTGTTGTAATGGTTAATATTTAATTTGACTGCATACTAGAATATATTAAACAGAGGAATGATATTACAATGTAGGAATTTTAAACTGTAAGTCTGATAGAATTATATTTTGTTTCTTGTTTAAATATTTATTATATACGTGTGTTAAGCTAACAGTGAATATTATTGAATTGCTTCTTATGTGTGCCGCTTCTTTTGATAATAAAAATATTTGAATAATATGACACTTAGTTTTAATTAGTTTTATTCTTTTTATAATTATTTTTAATGTTTTATCCACTGTGAAGATTTAATATTTATTGACACATGTCCTAATTTAAAGGATCAAATACAGATGATATTTGATGATCCAATGGTTTAGTTCTTGTCTAATATGGATCCATGCAGGTATGATATTTGATGATCCAATGGTTTAGTTCTTGTCTAATATGGATCCATGCAGGTATAAAACTTTCACAATTCAAATGTCTTTTCCAACAGTCTACAGTAAAGTTTATCTACTGTTGTTGGAATATATGTCCTCATATAACTTTGCTGGAAATCTGTAGGGAAATAAAGATACTTATTTCAAATCACAAAGCATTCCCAGGATATAGAATTTCAATTATTAGAGTATAAGTTTATTTTATGTGTCATATAACTATGTATTTTTTTTGTATTTTTCAGATATTGATGCAAAATGATAAAAAAGATGCAGATTTCTACGTGCCTTGGACATTTAATACTTCGACTAATACTTGTGTTATTCTGGAGTTGTAAAGGATTAGCACAGAGTTCTTCATTATCATCAACAGAATCATCGTTATCATCAACAGTCTCACTTTCATCTCTGCACAGTACACCTTCATCATGGACATTTGTCGGAACGGGATATTTAGCATTTTATCCGACAATATTCTCAAATCAAAAACAGGATTATAGATTATTGTTTCGGACGAGACATTCATTTGGAAGTGTGTTTTGTCATATTCTGAAGGATTATAATACTGGGGAGCATTCATTGTTAGACAGCTATAAATTATGTGCAGAATTACACCATGGAGTATTATATGTTGTGTATAAGCTTAATAAATATACAGAAACAATAGTCATAGGAAAAGGTAAGATGTGTTATATAAACTTATTCTAACATGACGTCCTACTTTCGCTTTGTGAGCAAACGAGGGATTTATCAATTGGGTATAATCTCATTAGCACATGCTGCGGTGCATGTTACTGACTTTCCCGTCGTAAGTGTACAAGTTGATGAATTATCTTCTGCTCGAATTTGGCAGCATAAATTGTGTGCGACATTGTCCGCAAACGTAAATATTAATTACAGTCTTCCAATCAAAGTATACTACCATATTTGTATTCTTAAGCATATCAGAATGGAAATAATTCATGGAAGCCAGAATGTGTTTTGAGTTTGAACATGGGTTGGCAGATAGCCAGAGGTGAGGGATAAAATTTACTAATATCTGCCAACCCATGTAAAAACTGAAAACACATTCTGGCTTCCATGATTTATTTCTTAATTCTAGCATGACGTCCTTCATTGGCTATATAAATAATACAATGATAAAACTCCTGACATATTTTAATTCACACATATTGACAAACAAATCATAAACATCATACCTAAGTAAATGCATGTATTCATACAGAACCGAGGTGCATATATAAAACATAAAAATTCTTGTATTGTTTCTTGACACAATTTTGTTTTCTGGTAAAAATACTTAGACAACATTCTATCAATTTTGGTTTTTGTAATTGTTGTCTTCCGGTGACCTAGTTTACAAGGACGTTATTGTATTATCATTTTATGATTTTGCTAAATTCAAAACACCAAAAATTGGAAACTATCAGTAACTTAATTGCATCACAGGTATGAAGGTTATTGGATTTTGTTATGACCCACATTTCCATTACTCTGACTGACTTCCTAAGATATATGTTTCCTAATAGAATCAAAATAATTCACGGAAGCCATAGTTTGTATATATACTATAGCATTTTAACATGGGTCGCATTATTTTCATTGCATTTTATGGAAATAATGTTACAAGGGATGTACTATTGACTTGGGGTATATTTAGACTATCATAGCATATCAGTTACCTAACTTTCCTAGAAATATCACTTTTGTCAACATTTCTTCAAAAGTAGGGTAGTTACATATCAATTTGATCATAGCTAGAAGTTATGCAAAGCATGCTAAAAATAGGTTTATTAAATAATTTTGCCATTAAATGTAGGTGATAGAAACATTTCTCTCATCTTAGAGATGTGTAATCATTGAAGTAAAAGTAATATTGGTATTGACACCTAATTAAACAAGGTGACCATCACATCATTTATTCACACTGAATTTTCTGCCTTCATCCAAGCCCTAATATTGAAACAATTAAACTACCTATTTGAGAGGTATTATTCATTTAAAATGGATCTCCAATTGGTTTGGTTTGTGTAGAATTATACAATTTATTTAAATGACGCTTTATCTGCTTAGCTAAAGGTAGAAATCTTACCCTCTCTCTCTCTCTCTCTCTCTCTCTCTCTCTCTCTCTCTCTCAAATCAAGTAATTGATGATTGTTTTCTTAAGCCAGTAAGACAGTCTATTTAAGGTATAGCAGTACTGTATTTGAAGAGTTGGAGGTGTCAAATGTGGATTTGACGGTTGCAAATGCCGTTTTACTGGCGACGCAAAGCGGATCCATTAAACCAGATATTTGCGACCGTCAAATCCACAATTGACACCGACAACTCTTCAAATACAGTACTGTTATTCCTTTTCTTATGAAATTCTCCCAACGTGTACACACTAGTTTGAAAACATACAAATAAATGACGATATATATGCACTTTTCAAATTCCTTCCGCTAAAAAAACAGTAATGTAGTTGTTTAAGGATACGCCATCTTGAAAACGTGAAATCCTACATGTCATATATACATCAATGCACAAAAATAATTAAAACGCCTACCTTGAAAACTTATTTTAGTTAAATTCTATCTAAATTGAAGCGTACACGGAGCCAAATAACGTCTGATCTTTACATTTTAAACTGGAAGTCTTCATATGACGTCACATTGTTTATGTGCCAAAGTCGTTCAACAATATTTCCCGGAATTTTGATTTTTGTGATTTTTTGACCCAGGGATATGCAAAAATACATTTTTATGTTCAGTATTGCAATAGAATGGACAGTAAACTCGATTTGCGACTACCAAATCTCCAATCGATGCCGTGAAATTTTCAAATACAATACAGTTATCCCCTAAATAGGTCGTCACCATCAAATTCATGGTCAGAAATATCTGGGTCAGCCATATTGTTTACAAACAAGTGCATTCGGCGAATGAATATAGCATTCCTTCAGGCCTGTCAACTGCAGATTTGACGGCTCTCGATAGCCAATGAAAATACATGTTACATTATAATTGCATTAGAATTATCAATATCATTTCATATACATTTTACAGTAAAAAATAATTCAACCAGACAATCAAAAGATATTTGAAAAATGCATCATGATTTAATAAGATCTTATAATGTGTTTTGTGAGATGATAATAACTACATATTTAAGATATTTTTTATCTATTTTCAGCATTAAATGATAATAAATGGCATTCATTAGAAATTCAACTAGTAGCCTCATCTGATGACCTTATTGTGACCTTAGATGATATATCACAGTCTCAGCCTTTGTCAGTATCATCAACTTCAGTTTTAAAGTTGAAGACATTGTCATCAGTCATATTTTTTGGAGGTATGTTGTTAGGAACATTAAAAATCTTCATCAGTGGTGTAATAGTTAACATGTTTGCCTTGAGTGCAATAGGTCATGGGTTTGAGCCCCAGCCAGGTGATAGTTCGATGGTTTGAGCCCCAGCCAGGTGATAGGTCGAGGGTTTGAGTCCCAGCCAGATGATAGGTCGTGGGTTTGAGTCCCAGCCAGGTGATAGGTCGAGAGTTTGAGCTCCAGCCAGGTGATAGGTCGAGGGTTTGAGTCCCAGCCAGGTAATAGGTCGTGGGTTTGAGTCCCAGCCAAGTGATAGGTCGAGGGTTTGAGTCCCAGCCAGGTGATAGGTCGAGAGTCTGAGTCCCAGCCAGGTGATAGGTCGTGGGTTTGAGTCCCAGCCAGGTGATAGGTCGAGAGTTTGAGCCCCAGCCAGGTGATAGTTTGAGAGTTTGAGCCCCAGCCAGGTGATAGGTCGAGGGTTTGAGTCCCAGCCAGGTGATAGGTCAAGGGTTTGAGTCCCAGCCAGGTGATAGGTCGAGGGTTTGAGTCCCAGCCAGGTGATAGGTCAAGGGTTTGAGTCCAGCCAGGTGATAGTTCGAGAGTTTGAGCCCCAGCCAGGTGATAGGTCATGGGTTTGAGTCCCAGCCAGGTGATAGGTCAAGGGTTTGAGTCCCAGCCAGGTGATAGGTCGAGGGTTTGAGTCCCAGCCAGGTGATAGGTCAAGGGTTTGAGTCCAGCCAGGTGATAAGTCGAGGGTTTGAGTCCCAGCCAGGTGATAGGTCGTGGGTTTGAGTCCCAGCCAGGTGATAGGTCGAGGGTTTGAGTCCCAGCCAGGTGATAGGTCGTGGGTTTGAGTCCCAGCCAGGTGATAGGTTGAGGGTTTGAGTCCCAGCCAGGTGATAGATCGTGGGTTTGAATCCCAGCCACGTGAAGCCAAATACTATAAAGTAGATATTTGATGCTTCTACGCTAAGTACATGTATATAGCACTTTGTTGAAAGAGTAAAGACTGGTTGGCTCTAATCAGAAAAAATGTGTCTGAATGGAGCGTCATGTCTACCCACAGATTGTTGTTTCAGTGACCTAACACTATTCAACTAATCATGTTGGTCTAGTACACAGTGGACATCATCATAATCTAAAAAGAAATGTAATGTGTTCTCATCTAGATATTGCTGAGCTATTGCTCATTTGGCATTAAGCAATGATCACTCACTCACTCTATATATATGTACATTTTACAGGATTTTATTACATCTTAGATTTAATATTTGGCCTGTAGATTTAATATTTGGCCTGTAGATTTGAGTAATCTTCAGTATACATGAAACACATTTAACTAAGACTTAAGTTGGTAGCAATTATTTCAAAACAACTCCCCACCCAGAGATCTACAATATAACAGTGAGTAACAGATTATATGAAAGCCATCTTATCTTCACTCAGACAATAACATTTTGTGGCCAAGGATATCCCTGTACAAGTAGTAAGAAATGATACGGATGTAAATGAACATGATAGACTATCCAATATTACACTTGGACACAAATTAAAGTGCAGGAAAAGTGTTTTTATTGCAGTATGATTGATTACATAATCTAGGGTTAATACTTAACATTAGCTGAAAGTTCAATATATAACTAGGCCACCAGTTTGGGAGAATTCATACCCACAAAGTTTGTGATTAGAATGGTAGATATTTGACTACATAATATTAGCCTTCCAGTATGTAAACTTAATTAAATCATTATAACAATGACTATGTACTTATCTACATGTATGATTGATTAACTGTTGTAACATTGATGTGTAGTATTTATATCCTTTACACAGTGTATTTCATATGTAAAGGTTAACATAGAACTAATACACACCATTACATTTACCTTCTCAGAGGAAAACGACAGTCCATAAGATGTGACAACATTTTGTCCAATCTTGTTGCTGTTTTATTTGCAATAAGATAATATTAAGTTAAACTAAAACTCATACAGACACATGTGAAGGGGAGGGGATGTCTGCTTTATTGTGGTTAAAACTCATACAGACACATGTGAAGGGGGAGGGGATGTCTGCTTTATTGTGGATAAAACTCATACAGACACATGTGAAGGGGGAGGGGATGTCTGCTTTATTGTGGTTAAAACTCATACAGACACATGTGAAGGGGGAGGGGATGTCTGCTTTATTGTGGTTATTGATGCAGTTTGTTTTATCAACTATTATTATTTTACTTCTTTATACCAATATATAAGGGGTGTTAATATTGAATCTGTTTCTACTGTAACAGGAACGCTCCTATACCTAAGGTTATAGGAACCGTAGTCACTGTAACAGGAACGCTCCTATACCTAAGGTTATAGGAACCGTAGTCACTGTAACAGGAACGCTCCTATACCTAAGGTTATAGGAACCGTAGTCACTGTAACAGGAACGCTCCCCTACCTAAGGTTATAGGAACCATAGTCACTGTAACAGGAATGCTCCCCTGCCTAAGGTTATAGGAACCGTAGTCACTGTAACAGGAACGCTCCCCTACTTAAGGTAATAGGAACCGTAGTCACTGTAACAGGAACGCTCCCCTATCTAAGGTAATAGGAACCGTAGTCACTGTAACAGGAACGCTCCCCTACCTAAGGTTATAGGAACCGTAGTCACTGTAACAGGAACACTCCCCTACCTAAGGTTATAGGAACCGTAGTCACTGTAACAGGAACACTCCCCTACCTAAGGTTATAGGTACCGTAGTCACTGTAACAGGAACGCTCCCCTACCTAAGGTAATAGGAACCGTAGTCACTGTAACATGAATGCTCCCTTACCTAAGGTTATAGGAACCATAGTCACTGTAACATGAATGCTCCCTTACCTAAGGTTATAGGAACCGTAGTCACTGTAACAAGAACGTTCCTATACCTAAGGTTATAGGAACCGTAGTCACTGTAACAGGAACGCTACCCTACCTAAGGTTATAGGAACCGTAGTCACTGTAACAGGAGCGCTCCCCTATCTAAGGTAATAGGAACCATAGTCACTGTAACAGGAACACTCCCCTTCCTAAGGTTATAGGAACCGTAGTCACTGTAACAGGAATGCTCCCCTGCCTAAGGTTATAGGAACTGTAGTCACTGTAACAGGAACGCTCCCCTAACTAAGGTTATAGGAACCGTAGTCACTGTAACAGGAACGCTCCCCTACCTAAGGTTATAGGAACCATAGTCACTGTAACAGGAACGCTCTCTACCTAAGGTAATAGGAACCGTAGTCACTGTAACAGGAATGCTCCTCTACCTAAGGTTATAGGAACCATAGTCACTGTAACATGAACACTCCCCTACCTAAGGTTATAGGACCCGTAGTCACTGTAACAGGAACACTCCCCTACCTAAGGTTATAGGAACCGTAGTCACTGTAACAGGAATGCTCCCCTACCTAAGGTTAT
>MJUT01049433.1:87591-108547 GCA_002080005.1 Gigantidas platifrons | reverse complement strand
CAGGTTAAATGGTTCACATTTCACACCTAACATTTTGTGTTAAGCTAAGCAGATTAAATGGTTCACATTTCACACGTAACATTTTGTGTTAAGCTAAACAGGTTAAATGGTTCACATTTCACACCTAACATTTTGGGTTAAGCTAAGCAGATTAAATGATTCACATTTCACACCTAACATTTTCTGTTAAGCTATGCTGGTTAAATGGTTCACATTTCACACCTAACATTTTTGTTAAGGTAAGCAAGTTAAATGGTTCACATTTCACACCTAACATTTTGGGTTAAGCTAAGCAGATTAAATGGTTCACATTTCACACCTAATATTTTGTGTTAAGCTAAGCAGATTAAATGGTTCACATTTCACACCTAACATTTTGTATTAAGCTAACAGGTTAAATGGTTCACATTTCACACCTAACATTTTGGGTTAAGCTAAGCAGGTTAAATGGTTCACATTTCACACCTAACATTTTGTGTTAAGCTAAGCAGGTTAAATGGTTTCACATTTCACACCCTAACATTTTGTGTTAAGCTAAGCAGGTTAAATGGTTCACATTTCACACCTAATATTTTGTGTTAAGCTAAGCAGATTAAATGGTTCACATTTCACATGTAACATTTTGTGTTAAGCTAAGCAGGTTAAATGGTTACATTTCACACCTAACATTTTGTGTTAAGCTAAGCTGGTTAAATGGTTCACATTTCACACCTTACATTTTGTGTTAAGCTAAGCAGGTTAAATGATTCACATTTACACCTAACATTTTGTGTTAAGCTTAGCAGGTTAAATGGTTCACATTTCACACCTAATATTTTGTGTTAAGCTAAGCAGATTAAATGGTTCACATTTCACACCTAACATTTTGTGTTAAGCTAACAGGTTAAATGGTTCACATTTCACACCTAACATTTTGTGTTAAGCTAAGCAGGTTAAATGGTTCACATTTCACACCTAACATTTTGTGTTAAGCTAAGCAGATTAAATGGTTCACATTTCACACCTAACATTTTGGGTTAAGCTAAGCAGATTAAATGGTTCACATTTCACATCTAACATTTTGTGTTAAGCTAAGCAGGTTAAATGGTTCACATTTCACACCCAACATTTTGTGTTAAGCTAAGCAGATTAAATGGTTCACATTTCACACGTAACATTTTATGTTAAGCTAAGCAGGTTAAATGGTTCACATTTCACACCTTACATTTTGTGTTAAGCTAAGCAGATTAAATGGTTCACATTTCACACCTAACATTTTGTGTTAAGCTAAGCAGATTAAATGGTTCACATTTCATACGTAACATTTTGTGTTAAGCTAAGCAGGTTAAATGGTTCACATTTCACACGTAACATTTTGTGTTAAGCTAAACAAGTTATTTTGTTGTGTACTAACACTGATCATATATAATTATTATAGGAATGAGAAGGGGTAAGGTTTCATTCTAATCAAGTCTGTTCCTATTTGATGCATGTTCCCAGCATGTACTTCCTTGCTTATGAATGAATCATGCTTCTTAATATGAAATAAAAAAGTGATATCAGTACATGTACAATATATAGCTTGTTATCAATATCAGTCTTCTCTTTGTTGTACAAATATAAGTATCATATTCCTTATCTTTGTTGTTATCTCTCTTATATAACTACCATTCTCTATCCAGAGTTGTCGTTCCTGCTACGCTACACAACATCTCTGTCAANGCTCATTTTACAAGATTCTTGTAAAACTTAGAAACAGTAAAAAAAATGTACTAAAATTGTTTTAATTATTGTAAATATCAATAAAGACGAAAATAAATCACTCATTTCAAATCAATTCTCTCTTAAAAATTATTTTACCCCCCACTTCTTGGAGAACTATTTTGCGGAGGTAAAAATTAAAAAGTTAAAAACGATCACAAATCATTTTTAAGAGGGAATTGATTTGAAATGATTGATTTATTTTCATCTTTATTGATATTTACAATAATTAAAGCAATTTTAAGTAGACTTTTTTTGCTGTTTCTAAATTTTACAAGAATCTTGTGTAATAAGCGTTGATGGAGATGTTGTGTAGCGTAGCAGGAACGACAACTCTGGATAGAGAATGATAAAAAAATCTACATGTACTAATATTTATTACTGTTTGTTAATAGCTGTCTGAAAAAATAAATATTGTCTAAATTCTACTTTCAAATTTACTGAAAGTTTTAAGAGCTAACTGAGATATGAAATATAATTTACATTATCTAAGTTAATGATATGAAAGGTATTATTTACTATCTTTTTAGATTAAAACAAAAACTATGTGTAAAACATAAATTAGACAAAACATAGTCAGTGTTGTCAAGAAAATAAGAATTGTTTCTCATACATGGGAATGGATTATTGTAACATTACATTAAAACTTTCTAGTAAGGAATATTTTAGAACTGGATCTAAGCTTTTGTTCTTCTGTATTGATATTAAACAGAAACTGAAATAACATTGATTCTCTATCTGAGGAACAATAAAACAGAGAAAGCTTAACAATAATGTGATGTTACCATTATATACCTTTATTTAGTATGATAAACAATATATATTCTTATCAATAATGTGATGTTACCATTATATACCTTTATTTAGTATGATATGTTACCATTATATACCTTTATTTAGTATGATAAACAGCCAACATCCCCCCACGAGCCCCTACATATATTTTTATCAATGGTGACAGTAGCAACTAAACATTGAAACATTTTTTTATTATATTCTACCTATTTTGCTGAACATAGAAACTGTTTTTATTCTGCCTTTTCTGTTGAACTGTTCCATAGATTGCGGTATTGTCATTTGGTCTGATGTCATTCATTGTATGTCAGGCAGAGGAAAGAAGAGTTTGAAGATACCAAAGGGGTAATCAGAATCTGTATATCATAGACAACACAATGGTCTAGAGTTAGAATATACCAAAGGAGTAATCAGAATCTGTATATCATAGACAACACAATGGTCTAGAGTTTGAAGATACCAAAGGGGTAATCAGAATCTGTATATCAAAAAAGAACAGACAACACAATGGACAAAAGAAAAAGGACAAAAGGACAAACAATGATCTAAAAAACATACACGTAAAACTAAAGATCGAGCAACACGAATTGCACTAAAAACCGGGGGTGAACTCAGGTGCTCCGGAAGGGTAGGCAGTCCTTGCTCCACTAGTGGTACTTGTCGTCTTAATCTAGTTACAAACCTGGTGATAAGTCATGAATGAGGAAAGGACCTGGAAGTGTTTATGACAAGTGGAACATATCCGTGGTCATTTGTGAGTCAACCAAGTCATGGTGGCGACCGTAAAACTTTCGGAGTGATGACTTCAACTTAACCTTGGTTCAGTAGCTTCCTTGTTTCATATTTTAATCTTTTTCTCAGAATCTGTTCAAATTGTAGCAAACTTGGAATAAATGTTGTTAATTTGATGGCCCTCAACATTGTGCATGTATATAATGATCAATATATGTCAATTTCTAGGGCAAATTATTAAAAACAATTTTTATCTGAAATTGTAAGACTACAGGTGAGACTTCTAGGATCATGTGAGTCATATAGACTCAGGTGAGACTTCTAGGATCATGTGAGTCATATAGACTCAGGTGAGACTTCTAGGATCATGTGAGTCATATAGACTCTGGTGAGACTTCTAGGATCATGTGAGTCATATAGGCTCAGGTGAGACTTCTAAGATCATGTGAGTCATATAGACCCATGTGAGTCATATAGACTCAGGTGAGACTTTTAGGATCATGTGAGTCACATAGGCTCATGTGAGTCATATAGGCTCAAGTGAGACTTTTAGGATCATGTGTTATATTGGCTCAGGTGAGACTTCTAGGATCATGTGAATTGCATAGGCTTGTGTGAATCATATAGGCTCAGGTGCGACTTCTAGGATCATGTGAGTTATATAGGCTTAGGTGAGACTTCTAGGATAATGTGAGTTATATAGGCTTAGGTGAGACTTCTATGATCATGTGAGTCACATAGGCTCAGGTGAGACCTCTAGGATCATGTGAGTTACATAGGCTCAGGTGAGACTTCTAGGATCATGTGAGTCACATAGGCTCATGTGAGTCATATAGGCTCAGGTGAGACTTCTAGGATCATGTGAGTTATATAGGCTTAGGTGAGACTTCTAGGATCATGTGAATCGCAAAGGCTGATGTGAGTCATGTAGGCTCAGGTGAGATTTCTAGGATCATGTGAGTTATATAGGCTTAGGTGATACTTCTAGGATCATGTGAGTCACATAGGCTCATGTGAGTCATATAGGCTCAGGTGAGACTTCTAGGATCATGTGAGTTATGTAGGCTTAGGTGAGACTTCTAGGATCATGTGAGTTATATAGGCTTAGGTGAGACTTCTAGGATCATGTGAGTCACATAGGCTCATGTGAGTTATATAGGCTCAGGTGAGACTTCTAGGATCATGTAAATCACATAGGCTCAGGTGAGACTTCTAGGATCATGTGAGTTATACAGGCTCAGGTGAGACTTCTAGGATCATGTGAATCGCATAGGCTCATATGAGTCATATAGGCTCAGGTGAGACTTCTAGGATCATGTGAGTTATATAGGCTGAGGTGAGACTTCTAGGATCATATGAGTCATATAGGCTCAGGTGAGCCTCTAGTTAATATATTAAATGCAATCTTTCTTGATAACTTTTATATTTGCTTCACTACATCTTGCATTTTCATTTTGTTTTTCCTGGTTTCACCAAGATTTATTTTGTTCATATCTATAATAGTATAATTTTGATATTAACTTTGAATATTAGGGGAGCATTTAAAGTGAATCTGATAATCAAAGTGATCTATGCAGAATAAAAATATCCACTATTTGTTTTTATTGGTAATTAAATAATTGAAATATAAAAAGTATAAAAAAATTACGACAATTGCAATATTTGTTATGTATTTTTGCTATGTATTTATATGAGAATGAGAATAATTGGTGTGTTTTTTTGGTTATTTGTTATTGGGTATAAATAACATATCCTTGTATGTTGTAAAGTGAGATTTACCTAGTATAGTAATTGGTCAAAAGTCTTTCTTTCCCCATATATTCCATACAAAAACTTGATATTTTACTAAATTATTTTCAACTCATTTTTTACTAGATTTAATAGACCATGCTTTTCTACAAACTCATTTTTAAGCTGAATAATAAATAAAGCATCAAAGGGAAAAATGTCATTGATGTTACAAATATAGTTTACTCTTTACAGAATTCTTAGACAATTAATGGGGGCTATCATAGCCGTTATCATATGATAATTGGATTTATAACTACCTATGCAATCAGTGCCTATCACCACTAACGTTAAGAGTTCAAATCCCACTCAGAGGGGTGTACTTGATACAACATTATGCGAGAAAGTTTGTCAGTGACTTATCGTTGAAAGTGGCATTATACACCATAACCCTAACCCCAACCCTACCCCAAACCCTAAAGAATATGTTACATGATAGAATAACTTGCTGTTCTTAGTGATTATTTTGTAGTTTGTTTTGCTTTCAGATGGCACAATTTGACTATTGTACACGACAAGAATACAGTAACATTTTATCTGGATGACAAAACAGAGGTGAGGAAGACTGACTCCAGTGACTATTACCTTGACCTTGATCCACAGATCTTCTTTGGAGGAGGAAATAATTTTGTAATCACAAAAGGTCAGC
This sequence comes from Gigantidas platifrons, assembly GCA_002080005.1. Taxonomy (NCBI): domain Eukaryota; kingdom Metazoa; phylum Mollusca; class Bivalvia; order Mytilida; family Modiolidae; genus Gigantidas; species Gigantidas platifrons. The sequence goes on along the minus strand of MJUT01049433.1, from coordinate 102,843 downwards.
AATATATGTGTTTTAATTTCATTAAGGAATTGTTGATGATGAGACTTTTTTAGAAGGATTAGTTTCAAAAATTTAACCTCAGTCAAATAAATTCATGATCGATTTTGATATATTTTTTTGGTCAATAAAACTTGAAAAGTATGTAATTCAGAAGCAGTTATTTTCAGATTCCAAATGGGTGACCAGAAGCCATAAATTGAAGGAAGGTCTAATTGCCAAAAGAAAGAGTAAAACAGGACAAACAATGTTCCACAAAGCTCTACACAGAAAACTAAAGATTGAGCAAGAACAATCACACTAAAAACCGGAGGTGACATCAACTAATTTTGTATTATGTTTTGAATGAAATTTATACAGGTTTTATATTTAAGAAGAGTTTGAAGATACCAAAGGGGTAATTATACCGCCTGCAAACAAAGTTTGGAGGGTATATAGGAATCACCCTGTCCGTCCGTCCGTCCATGTACCTTGTAAGTGCAACTCCTCCTAAACGGCTTATTGGATTTTTATGAAACTTTACACACTTGTAGTACACTACCTGCAGATGTGCATGAAGGAATATGGTTACTGTCCAAAATTTAAAAGGGGAGATAATTCAACTTATACTTTCACGAAAAGGGGGGGGGGGGCATGTACCTTGTAAGTGCAACTCCTACTAAAATGCAAGCGGGGGGTATCACTCAGTGAGGTCACTCACAGTTCTAGTTAGAATCTGTATTTCGAAGAAGAACAGACAACACAATGGCCAAAAGAAAAAGTAAAAAAAGACAAACAACGATCTACAAAACATACATATAAAACTAAAGATTGAGTAAACACAAAACTCACTTAAAATCGGGGGTGAACTCAGGTGCTCCGGAAGGGTAGGCAGTTCCTGCTGCACTAGTGACACTCATCGTATATTGCAATAATAGTGTGAAACTGTATTTAATTCTGCTTTTGTTTGATAATTTTTTTTTATAATAGGACACGGTATTGTCTTAAGGATGATATTTTGAAAAATTGCAGAATCATCTGAATACATTTGTCAACTGTCTGTAGGTTACATGTACATCTACCAGTGAAATCATACATTACTGTCTGTAGCTGGTTACATCTACCAATTAAATCAGACATTACTGTCTGTAGGTTACATCTACCAATGAAATCAGACATTACTGTCTGTAGCTGGTTACATCTACCAATTAAATCAGACATTACTGTCTGTAGGTTACATCTACCAATTAAATCAGACGTTACTGTCTGTAGGTTACATCTACCAATTAAATCAGACATTACTGTCTGTAGGTTACATCTACCAATGAAATCAGACATTATTGTCTGTAGGTTACATCTACCAATTAAATCAGACATTACTGTCTGTAGGTTACATCTACCAATGAAATCAGACATTATTGTCTGTAGGTTACATCTACCAATTAAATCAGACATTACTGTCTGTAGGTTACATCTACCAATGAAATCAGACATTATTGTCTGTAGGTTACATCTACCAATTAAATCAGACATTACTGTCTGTAGGTTACATCTACCAATTAAATCAGACGTTACTGTCTAGGTTACATCTACCAATTAAATCAGACATTACTGTCTGTAGGTTACATCTACCAATGAAATCAGACATTACTGTCTGTAGCTGGTTACATCTACCAATTAAATCATACATTATTGTCTGTAGGTTACATCTACCAATTAAATCAGACATTATTGTCTGTAGGTTACATCTACCAATTAAATCAGACATTACTGTCTGTAGCTGGTTACATCTACCAATGAAATCAGACATTACTGTCTGTAGGTTACATCTACCAATGAAATAAGACATTATTGTCTGTAGGTTACATCTACCAATGAAATCAGACATTACTGTCTGTAGGTTACATCTACCAATGAAATCAGACATTATTGTTTGTAGGTTACATCTACCAATGAAATCAGACATTACTGTCTGTAGGTTACATCTACCAATGAAATCAGACATTACTGTCTCTAGGTTACATCTACCAATTAAATCAGACATTACTGTCTGTAGGTTACATCTACCAATGAAATCAGACATTACTGTCTGTAGGTTACATCTACCAATGAGATCATACATTACTGTCTGTAGGTTACATCTACCAATTAAATCAGACATTACTGTCTGTAGCTGGTTACATCTACCAATGAAATCAGACATTACTGTCTGTAGGTTACATCTACCAATGAAATAAGACATTATTGTCTGTAGGTTACATCTACCAATTAAATCAGACATTACTGTCTGTAGGTTACATCTACTAATGAAATCAGACATTATTGTTTGTAGGTTACATCTACCAATGAAATAAGACATTATTGTCTGTAGGTTACATCTACCAATTAAATCAGACATTACTGTCTGTAGGTTACATCTACTAATGAAATCAGACATTATTGTTTGTAGGTTACATCTACCAATGAAATCAGACATTATTGTCTGTAGGTTACATCTACCAATGAAATCAGACATTACTGTCTGTAGGTTACATCTACCAATGAAATCAGACATTACTGTCTGTAGGTTACATCTACCAATTAAATCAGACATTACTGTCTGTAGGTTACATCTACCAATGAAATAAGACATTATTGTCTGTAGGTTACATCTACCAATGAAATCAGACATTACTGTCTGTAGGTTACATCTACCAATGAAATAAGACATTATTGTCTGTAGGTTACATCTACCAATGAAATCATACATTATTGTCTGTAGGTTACATCTACCAATTAAATCAGACGTTACTGTCTGTAGGTTACATCTACCAATTAAATCAGACATTACTGTTTGAAAACCATGCTAATGATATATTTTGGTTGTCCATTTGTTTAGTAAATTTATTACAGTTGTAATTTTGATTGTTCTATAATTCAGGTTTGCAAGTTACACAGAATTTAATTGGTTGTTTGAAGAATGTCTATGTAAATGATGTTTCTCTAGTCTATGAAATGAAGCATGGTAATGCCCGTGTAATACACAGTAGTAGCAGTAACCTTCAGTATTCAGACAGTGGGAGTAGCAAGCCTCAATATGGTTGTTATGCAGTAGATAATATCCCAATATCCTTCCCTAAATCAGGAACCCAGATAGTGTTGGACATTCCATTAAGAACAGATCTTCAAGTCGAGTTTGGTTTTCGAACAGTTCGTGATAGTGCACTTATTTTCTATGCAGAAGTTATTTCCCTTGAAGATTATGAAATTGGTTTCTTTGAGGTAAGTTTTAGTTCATATTTCTGATTTTATAATAAATTCTTATTACTTCTTGTCAAGGTTTTCATAGGTGCGATTTGACAATTAGTCTGAATGAAGGATAGGGTATTTTAGCACCAATCATTAAAGTTATTTGACTTTGAGCATACCTGATGAAGGTTATTTCAGAAACATGTGGTGCAGCGTACCTGATGAAGGTTATTCCAGAAACATGTGGTGCAGCGTACCTGATGAAGGTTATTCCAGAAACATGTGGTGCAGCGTACCTGATGAAGGTTATTCCAGAAACATGTGGTGCAGCGTACCTGATGAAGGTTATTCCAGAAACATGTGATGCATTCTAAATTAGATATCTACGTGTTTATTGATACTAAGCAGTGTACTATATAAGTTTTACACTTATAACAGTGAAGAATTGTCTATAAATTTCATACTGATCATTATCATACTAGAATTATTTATAGATAATTTATTTGGGTCAAAGGTTAACAAATTGTACTACTCACTGTCTTTCATTTTTATAATTTTATTTTGATTTGTAAAGTAACTGAATATTGATTTTTGGGGGCAGTCATGGTCTTGATCATATGGTATATATCATATACCTATGCAATCAGTGCCTATCACCACCAACACTGTGAGTTGGAATCACGCTCATGGCGAGGTGTATTCGATGCTACATTATGGGATAAAGTTTGACAGTGACTTGCGACGGGTAGTTTTCCTAGGATACTCCAGTTTCCTCTACCAATAAAATGACTTCCACGATAGAACTGAATTATTGTTGAAAGTGGCGCTAAACACTTTAACTCTCCCTCCCTCAATATTGTTTTGAACTTCTAATATATCCCACAGTTGATCTTTGACCTAAAAAACAAGTTTGAGATATCAAAGGCTAACTGTATTTGTATTTTATCATCTGACAAGATTAATTGATGAAAAAATGAAGTTTATTTATTTTCATTTTCAGATATGGATAAGAAATCATCAAGTTATTTTACACCTCATGCCCTCGACCAGAAATCCTGACTTATCAACAGACATGATTATTGATCGTGTTGTCAATAACAATCAGTGGCATACTCTACTTCTTCATTTTAATGAAAAGTTTGTATTTATTTAACAATATTACTGTTGTGTTTATTTTACCTCATATTTAAGAGATCAAAGGTGTCTTATGCGATTTATTTTTTAAATATTATTAGCTGGGGTAAAACTTCTGAGGAGAAATTAGGTTCAACAATAAGTTATAACTAAGACAGTAGGAATCTACCATTCAACAATAAACAAGGATCATTAAGAGCAAAGACTGATTGCCTCAGAATCTGGATAATGTGTCCGAGTGGAGTGACATGTATTGCCAAATAAAGGAGCATGAAACCCTAAAGGCCTAAACTGAGAAGGGAAAATTGAAAATAAGAATTATGAAGCATTGTCTTATTTTAATTTGTTAAGGTTTTTTTACAAGCAGGTATTACTCAAGATACATCTGTATCATTTCCACACCAGTAGATAAACGTTTTGATTCTTTTATAATTACAGCACAACCTACATAAAGATTGACCATTTGTCAAAAGTAATAAACCATACAAGAATATTGGAATTAACAAAACAGATGGTGATTGGTTATGGAAGAAAAGCTTATGATGGTATGTATCATCAATGTAATGTCACGGTAACTGCAGTGCAATGGATTAATCAACACTTTACTTAGGTAACTGCAGTGTAATGGACTAATCAACACTTTACTTAGGTCACTGCAGTGTAATGGACTAATCAACACTTTACTTAGGTCTCTGCAGTGTAATGGACAAATCAACACTTTACTTAGGTCACTGCAGCATAATGGACTAATCAACACTTTACTTAGGTAACTGTAGTGTAATGGACTAATCACCACTTTACTTAGGTAACTGCAGTGTAATGGACTAATCAACACTTTACTTAGGTCACTGCAGTGTAATGGACTAATCACCACTTTACTTAGGTAACTGCAGTGTAATGGACTAATCACCACTTTACTTAGGTAACTGCAGTGTAATGGACTAATCAACACTTTACTTAGGTAACTGTAGTGTAATGGACTAATCAACACTTTATGGTAGGTAACTGCAGTGTAATAGACTAATCAACACTTTACTTAGATCACTGCAGTGTAAAGGACTAATCAACTATTTACTTAGGTCACTGCAGTATAATGGACAAATCAACACTTTACTTACGTCACTGCAGTGTAATGGACTAATCAACTATTTACTTAGGTCACTGCAGTATAATGGACAAATCAGCACTTTACTTACGTCACTGCAGTGTAATGGACTAATCAACACTTTACTTAGGTAACTGCAGTGTAATGGACAAATCAACACTTTACTTAGGTCACTATAGTGTAATGGACTAATCAACACATTACTTAGATCACTGCAGTGTAATGGACAAATCAACACTTTACTTAGGTCACTGCAGTGTAATGGTAAAATGAGCACTTTACTAAGGTCACTGCAGTGTAATGGACTAATCAGCACTTTACTTAGGTCACTGCAGTGTAATGGACTAATCAACACTTTACTTAGGTCACTGCAGTGTAATGGACAAATCAACACTTTACTTAGGTCACTGCAGTGTAATGGTAAAATGAGCACTTTACTAAGGTCACTGCAGTGTAATGGACTAATCAGCACTTTACTAAGATCACTGCAGTGTAATGGACTAATCAGCACTTTACTAAGATCACTGCAGTGTAATGGACTAATCAACACTTTACTTAGGTCACTGCAGTGTAATGGATTAATCAACACTTTACTTAGGTCACTGTAGTGTAATGGACAAATCAACACTTTACTTAGGGCACTGCAGTGTAATGAGAAAATCAGCACTTTACTTAGGTCACTGCAGTGTAATGGACTAATCAACACTTTACTTAGGTAATTGCAGTGTAATGGACAAATCAACACTTAGATCACTTCAATGTAATGGACTAATCAACACTTTACCAAGATCACTGCAGTGTAATGGACTAATCAACACTTTACTATGGTCACCGCAGTGTAATGGACTAATCAACACTTTACTTAGATCACTGCAGCATAATGGACTAATCAACACTTTACTTAGGTCACTACAGTGTAATGGACAAATCAACACTTTACTTAGATCACTGCAGTGTAATGGAAAAATCATCACTTTACTAAGGTCACTGCAGTGTAATGGACTAATCAATACTTTACTTAGGTCACTGCAGTGTAATGGACTAGATCAACACTTTACATAGGTCACTGCAGTGTAATGGAAAAATCATCACTTTACTTAGATCACTGCAGTGTAATGGACTAATCAACACTTTACTAAGGTAACTGCAGTGTAATAGACTAATCAATACTTTACTTAGGTCACTGCAGTGTAATGGACTAATCAACACTTTACTAAGGTCACTGCAGTGTAACGTACAAATCAACACTTTTCTTAGGTCACTGCAGTGTAATGGACTAACCAACACTTTACTAAGGTCACTGCAGTGTAATGGAAAAATCAGAACTTTACTTAGGTCACTGCAGTGTAATGGACAAATCAACACTTTACTTAGGTCACTGCAGTGTAATGGACTAATCAACACTTTACTAAGGTCACTGTAGTGTCATGGACTAATCAACACTTTGCTAAGATCACTGCATGTAATGGAATAATCAACACTTTACTAAGGTCACTGCAGTGTAATGGACTAATCAACACTTTACTTAGGTAACTGCAGTATAATGGACTAATCAACACTTTACAAAAGGTAACTGCAGTGTAATGGACTAATCAGCACTTTACTTAGTCCACTGCAGTGTAATGGGCTAATCAACACTGTACTTAGGTAACTGCAGTGCAATGGACTAATCAACACTTTACTAAGGTCACTGTAGTGTAATGGACTAATCAACACTTTACTTAGGTCACTGCAGCGTAATGGACTAATCAGCACTTTACTTAGGTCTCTGCAATGTAATGGACTAGTCAGCACTTTACTTAGGTCACTGCAGTGTAATGGACTAATCAACACTTTACTAAGGTAACAGCAGTGTAATGGACTAATCAACACTTTACTTAGGTCACTGCTGTGTAATAGGACTTTACTAACTACATCTATATTGAATACATAGTTTATTGTAGTTGGTAAGTATAGATAAATCTATGATCTTCTTACTTGCAAAGTATGAACATATTATTTAAGTTTATATATTTATTTGTAGCTAATGATGGATTTGTTGGTTGTATAAGGAACCTAGTGATAAACAGTGAAGATGTTGATGCTATAGAGTTACTACAGGACCATTCTTCTGTGTATGGTGTCCTTAAAGATGGCTGTAATCTTATCTCTCACTGTGATGGTGGACCACACTGTGAGCATGGTGGGAAATGTTTGTCAGACTGGGCTGGGATTACATGTGATTGTAGGAATACAGCTTATGAAGGAAAGGCTTGTCACTTTTGTATGTATTACATAAGATCCCAATTCTCTTCCATAGCTTTATGAAATCACAATTCCTTTCCATAAGATCATAAAATTACGATTTCCTTCCATATACTAATAAAATCACATTTCTCTTACATTTGCTCATGTAATCAATTCCCTTCCATAGATACATGAAATCCCACATTTTTCCATAGGCTCATTCCAATGCCATCTTTTCATTTCAGGAGGCTCATTTCAATGCTGCGTTTTCACTTCAGTAGGCTCAATTCAATACTACATTATTCCATAGGCTCATCCCAATGCCTCCTTTTCACTTCAATAGGCTCATTCCAATGCCACCTTTTCACTTCAGTAGGCTCAATTCAATGCTACATTATTTCATAGGCTCATCCCAATGCCACCTTTTCACTTTAGTAGGCTCATTTCAATGCCATCTTTCCACTTCAGTAGGCTCATCCCAATGTCACCTTTTCACTTCAGTAGGCTCAATTCAATGCCACATTTTTCCATAGGCTCATCCCAATACCACCTTTTCACTTCAGTAGGCTATTTTCAATTCTGCATTATTCCATAGGATCATCCCAATGCCACCTTTTCACTTCAGTAGGCTATTTTCAATTCTGCATTATTCCATAGGCTCATCCCAATGCCACCTTTTCACTTCAGTAGGCTATTTTCAATTCTGCATTATTCCATAGGCTCATCCCAATGCCACATTTTCACCTCAGTAGGTTCATTTCAATGCCACCTTTTCACTTCAGTAGGCTCATTTAAATTCCCCTCTTTCACTTCAGTAGGCTCATCCAAATGCACCTTTTCACTTTTGTAGGCTCATTTCAATGCTACCTTTCCACTTCAGTAGGCTCATTTCAAGGCCACCTTTTCCCTTCAGTAGGCTCATTTCAATGCCACCTTTTCACTTCAGTGGGCTCAATTTAATGCCACCTTTTCACTTCAGTAGGCTCATCCCAATACCACCTTTTCACTTCAGGAGGCTCATCAATTCAATACTACATTATTCCATAGGCTCATCCCATTGCCACCTTTTCACTTCAGTAGGCTCATTTCAATGCCACCTTTCCACTTCAGTAGGCTCATTTCAATGCCACCTTTTCACTTCAGCAGGCTCAATTCAATACTACATTATTCCATAGGCTCATCCCAATGCCACCTTTTCACTTCAGTAGGCTCAATTCAATACTACATTATTCCATAGGCTCATCCCAATGCCACCTTTTCACTTCAGTAGGCTCATTTCAATGCCACCTTTTCACTTCTGTAGGCTCATTTCAATGTCACCTTTTCACTTCTGTAGGCTCATTTCAATGCCACCTTAACACTTCAGTAGGCTCATTTCAATGCCACGTTTTCACTTCTGTAGGCTCATTTCAATGCCACCTTTTCACTTCTGTAGGCTCATTTTAATGCCACCTTTTCACTTCTGTAGGCTCATTTCAATGCCACCTTTTCACTTCAGTAGGCTCATTTCAATGCCACCTTTTCACTTCAGTAGGCTCATTTCAATGCCACCTTTTCACTTTAGTAGGATCATTTCAATGCCACCTTTTCACTTCAGTAGGCTCATCCCAATGCCACTTTTTCACCTGATTTATTGTTTGGTATGGATATGTTTTTGTAAATGAAATACTTCACACTTGATAACAATCAATCAGTTATTAAATGTCTTCACATCTAATTTTGGTAAATGTTGATGAAATTTATTGCTATGCATTTAGGATAATTTGAAAATTAGACTTTAATTTCAAAGCATCTTTTTTTAATCTAAATTTAGCAAAGTACAGACAGTCTTGTGACAGCTACTACCAGGTAGGGTATAGGCAATCAGGAGCATACCAGATAGACTTGGATGGGACTGGTCCAATAAAACCTGTTTATGTATGGTGTGTTATGGACTATAAGTATCAAGGAGAGTTGTATGGCATGACTAACATAGACCATAATCTAATACCTGATACACAGATTAGAGGTCATGGCATGTATGACATGAGAAAGATATTATCTTACAGGTAATGAACTTTATATAGAGGTAGAGTTTAGTCACCTCATAAATTAATGGTTTGGTTTATGGTGTTTAATGCCATTTTAACAGTATTTCAGTTATATCATGGCGGTCAGTTTTATTGGTCAAGGAAACAGGAGTACCCGGTGAAAACCACCGACCTGTCGCAAGTCACTGACGATCTTTATCACAAAATGTTGTATCGAGTACACCTCACCATGAACGGGATTGGAATTCACAACATTAGTGGTGATAGGCACTGATTGCACAGGTAGTTGTAAATCCAACTACCATGTGATCACGACAACGTCACCCCCCATAAATTAATGTTAAATTTAATCACATAAAGTAATATGAATCACACATTGATTTGGACAAGAATCTAACTCACAAACGTCCAGTAGTGACAAGAGCCACTGATTGGACAGGTACACATTTTATTGTAAATCTAGCTAACACATACTGTTATTGTCAGACAAATATAAATTATTGTATGACTTAAGTTTTTAAATGATGCAAAATTTTGTTATGCACATTTAACAAAGGCAACAAAATATTTATAAGAAATGGTTAAAGCATGCTAAATAAACAGTGTATTACAAAACTTACATAGCCTTTGTGTTAACCTTATGACTTTGTAACTTACAGAGGGCTAGATAGACAAGAACTTGTAAAATTAACAGAGACATCCACCTGGTGTGAACAGCTTGTAGAATATGATTGTTACAGAGCTCCTTTAAAGTAAGATATACAAACTGGCATGTGATTATTTATATAAACATTGAATACCTTCAATTACATGGCCATGTATTATTAACCATAACTCTAAGCATGATGATATAGCTGTATCTGTGGTTATGTATAATTTTCCTGTACTGGTTCTATCTGAGCTGTCAGCGTTGACTGTGTAATCATGTAGAATGAAGAGTAAGAAACCTCAACAGTATAAGTGTGATAGCGGACACCATTGAAAACGATAAAAATTACACTGGTTTCTGATCTTTTCAGACAATATTCAGTTGTTTTTGACTTTTTAACATTGTAGGATAAGCACAATAAATGTACATTGTCTATAGCTATAAAATATATTGTTCAAATAAACGTACATTGTCTATAACTATAAAATATATTGCTCAAATAAATGTACATTGTCTATAACTATAAAATATATTGCTCAAATAAACTATATATTTTCTATACTTGAGTTATTCATGAAGCCACTAATCAAATATCTAGATAATATTAAACTGTTTATGAATAGCTATGAGATTCTTTACATTTCATATCATTTACATTACAGACTTGGGAAATCTACAATATTTACCTCAGCCAGTGGTAAAATATTAGAGCTTCACTACAATACAGATGATGATAGTTTGTGTTCCTGTAGGAAAGGCACATGTCCTGAGAACAGGTGTAAATGTGATCAAGGTAATGACGTGTATCTTTGATTGGTCAAACATGGTTTGTGTTCCTGTAGGAAGGGCACCTGTCCTGAGAACAGGTGTAAATGTGATCAATCTTTGATTGGTCAAACATGGTTTGTGTTCCTGTAGGAAGGGCACCTGTCCTGAGAACAGGTGTAAATGTGATCAAGGTAATGATGTGTATCTTTGATTATTCAAACATTGTGTTCCTGTTAAAAGGTCAAACATTGTTTGTGTTCCTGTAGAAAGCTCATGCATGGTTTGTGTTCCTGTAGAAAGGTCAAACATGGTTTGTATTCCTGTAGGAAGGGCACCACCTGTCCTGAGAACAGGTGTAATAAAATGAAACACCAAACAATGCAACACTGTTGGTGTAAATGTGAACAAGGTAATAGTTTGTATCTTTGATTATTCAAACATTGTGTTCCTGTAGAAATGTCAAACATGGTTTGTGTTCCTGTAGAAAGTTCATGCATGGTTTGTGTTCCTGTAGAAAGGTCAAACATGGTTTTGTTCCTGTAGAAAGGTAAAACAAGGTTTGTGTTCCTGTAGAAAGGTCAAACATGGTTTGTATTCATGTAGAAAGGTCAAACATGGTTTGTATTCCTGTAGAAAGGTCAAACATGGTTTGTGTTCCTCTGGAAAGGTCAAACAGGGCTTTTGTTCTTGTAGAAAGGTCAAACAGGGTTTGAGTTCCTATAGAAAGATCAAACAGGGCTTGTGTTCCTGTAGAAAGGTCAAACGGGGCTTGTGTGCCTATAGAAAGGTTAAACATAGTTTGTGTTTGTATAGTATTCCTGTAGAAAGGTCAAACATGGTTTGTGTTCCTCTGGAAAGGTCAAACAGGGCTTTTGTTCCTGTAGAAAGGTCAAATAGGGTTTGAGTTCCTATAGAAAGATCAAACAGGGCTTGTGTTCCTGTAGAAAGGTCAAACGGGGCTTGTGTGCCTATAGAAAGGTTAAACATGGCTTGTGTTCCTGTAGAAAGGTTAAACATAGTTTGTGTTTGTGTAGAAAGGTCAAACATGGTTTGTGTTCCTGTAGACAGGACAAACATGGGTTTGAATTCCTGTAGAAAGGTCAAACAAACATGGTTTGTGTTCCTATAGAAAGGTCAAACATGGTTTGAGTTCCTGTAGAAAGGTCAAACAAGGCTTGTGTTCTTGTAGGGAAGGGTCTTCTCCTGCAAACATGTATTTATGTAACCATTGTTGTCTATGTATTTTGTGGGTTTTTGTGTTTGTCTTAATTTTTCCTGTCATTACATGTGTAAATGTTATCGTGGTTATATCATATAACTCTGTTTGAACCAGTCAAACATGATATTGGTTCTGGTGGTGAGTGGGGATGTACATACACAGGAACAAGTAGACATGAAATTCATATTTGACTTTTGTTTATTGTTTAGTTACAACTGGACTTCAATTAAACATGGTTTATCTGTATAAGTAATTAAATATTAAATAATTTTATTTTCAGGATTTTCCCAATGGGAGAAAGACAGTGGATACATAAGATATAAACAACATCTCCCTATAAAGGAGGTCCGAATAATCCAATCAGAGACCCCAGGGCAATATACCAAAGCTAATTTGACTCTGGGTCCCCTACATTGCTGGGGGGATGGTAAGTGATAGTTAGTAATACACAATTTATTTAAGGTTATAGATCAGTAATACACAATTTATTTGAGGTTATAGGTCAGTAATACACAATTTATTTTAGGTTAAAGGTCAGGTTTGTTGTGACTATTCAATTGAAATTACAGTCTGAACCCTAATTTGGCTTTTTTTTTTTCATTCTCCAATTTTTTTTATGTTGAAAAAAGAAAAATTCAAAAGTAGATAAAAAATTCAAAAGTAGAGGATTATCTGTATATATTTCTAACTGATAGTAAAATATAGGTAACTAGAAATATTGTTTATTGAAAACAATGATGTATCTTGACTGCCCTGATAGAATCACTGTAATGATCAGCACACCCACTTTACAACATACAGTAATATGGGGTTTGATCCTATGAATTTCTACTAATGATTAAAGGTGGTTTGGTTGATGGTGTTTAATGCCACTTTCAACAAAAATGATTAAAGGAATAATTAACTAAATAGTGTAACTTAATTAAAAAAAAGAAAATATAAAAACAACTTCCATATTATAAGCTACATTTTACTGTTTAAAAAAAAAAAAATTGAAAGTTGTTCTTTTTATACATATAAGTATACAGGATATATTGTTTTGTTGTATCAGTCTTAGAAACATAGAAATGCAAGGTTTACATAACATTATAGTGAAGACTGCATTTGGTGACCACTCTCTCTGTCAGAAAATAATGTTAGACATATAGTCTTTCAATGAAAATTTTATTCATATAGACGATAAATAGTTGTTACTTTTAAACCTGTCTTAAAATGAGGGTTGTCTCCCTTCTGCATGATTTACATGCAATTTGTGGATACTGATTCTCATTATTATTTATGCTCAGTTCTCTTTTTTTTTCAGAAACAAGTAAAGTTGACAATTCTGTGACCTTTTTAACTACCTCTTCCTACCTCCATTTGAGGCCATGGACATCCTCAAATCTATATTTTATGTTTAGAACTCATGAGAAGGTAGCACTGTTGTTGAACCAGACACAGTCAGCTGATAACTACAACAGTCTACTTATAATACTGAACACAGGTCAGTCTACTTATAATACTGAACACAGGTCAGTCTACTTATAATACTGAACACAGGTCAGTCTACTTATAATACTGAACACAGGTCAGACATTATGTTTACTTTCTACTTATTACAGCCCAATATAAGTATGATTGCCATTCCATCACAGGCACTTCTCTCCATCAACATATATGTACTAGTCACACTAATATTCAGTAGTATATAAGATAAGTTGATTGATGCAGGTGCTTGTCCATTCCATGTTTAATTGTCCAAAAAATCCAGTTTGAAATTGATAGTAAATTTACCTTTATTTATTCTGCTGAGATAAGACAAACTATATGCACATTGTATGATTTGATTTATTGTGTTTAACACCATTTTCAGCAATATTTCAGCTATATCATGGTGACCAGTTTTAGTGGTGGAAGAAGCTGGAGTACCCGGAGAGAACCACCGACCATGGGCAAGCAACTGGTAAATCCTGATAAAACTGGTAATCCAACTACCTAACTCATTGAGCCACCCGGGCCCTCACATTTTATGCATATTATGTCAACACATTTATGCATATATAATGTTTATCTCACATTATCAATGGGAAAATATGGTCTTTGTTCGGTTGTTGTTAATATATTTATTATTTGAAAAAATTAACGTTATGACTCAAAATAATAAGAGATAAATTGTTTTCTTCATTACTTGAATATAAAACTCATTGTTGATTGTTGGTTTAAATTTTCTAGAATATTTTGAATATTCACCTTATTATTTATTGCCTTGTGGTATTATAAATCTTGTAGTGTGTCTATAATTAGAGATGTCTGGGTAATGTGTCTATAACTAGAGGTGTCTGGGTAACTATAACTAGAGGTGTCTGGGTAATGTGTCTATAACTAGAGGTGTCTGGGTAACTATAACTAGAGGTGTCTGGGTAATGTCTCTATAACTAGAGGTGCCTGGGAAATGTGTCTATAACTAGAGGTGCCTGGGTAACTATAACTAGAGGTGTCTGGGAAATGTGTCTATAACTAGAGGTGCCTGGGTAATGTGTCTATAACTAGAGGTGCCTGGGAAATGTGTCTATAACTAGAGGTGCCTGGGTAATGTGTCTATAACTAGAGGTGTCTGGGTAATGTTTCTATAACTAGAGGTGTCTGGGTAACTATAACTAGAGGTGTCTGGGTAACTATAACTGGAGGTGTCTGGGTAATGTGTCTATAACTAAAGGTGTCTGGGTAACTATGACTAGAGGTGTCTGGGTAACTATTGCTAAAGGTGTCTGGGTAATGTGTCTATAACTAGAGGTGTCTGGGTAACTATAACTAGAGGTGTCTGGGTAATGTGTCTATAACTAGAGGTGTCTGGGTAACTATAACTAGAAAGTTTCTGGGAAATGTGTCTATAACTAGAGGTGCCTGGGTAATGTGTCTATAACTAGAGGTGTCTGGG
>MJUT01049433.1:77247-87507 GCA_002080005.1 Gigantidas platifrons | reverse complement strand
TGTGTCTATAACTAGAGGTGTCTGGGTAATGTGTCTATAACTAGAGGTGTCTGGGTAATGTGTCTATAACTAGAGGTGTCTGGGTAATGTGTCTATAACTAGAGGTGTCTGGGTAATATGTCTATAACTAGAGGTGTCTGTGTAATGTGTCTATAACTAGAGGTGTCTGTGTAACTATAAATAGAGGTGTCTGGGTAACTATAACTAGAGGTGTCTGGGTAACTATAACTGGAGGTGTCTGGGTAATGTGTCTATAACTAGAGGTGTCTGGGTAACTATGACTAGAAGTGTCTGGGTAACTATAACTAAAGGTGTCTGGGTAATGTGTCTATAACTAGAGGTGTCTGGGTAATGTGTCTATAACTAGAGGTGTCTGGGTAACTATAACTAGAGGTGTTTGGGTAATGTGTCTATTAATAGAGGTGTCTGGGTAACTATAACTAGAGGTGTCTGGGTAATGTGTCTATAACTAGAGGTGTCTGGGTAACTATAACTAGAGGTGTCTGGGAAATGTGTCTATAACTAGAGGTGTCTGGGTAACTATAACTAGAGGTGTCTGGGAAATGTGTCTATAACTAGAGGTGCCTGGGTAATGTGTCTATAACTAGAGGTGTCTGGGTAACTATAACTAGAGGTGTCTGGGTAATGTGTCTATAACTAGAGGTGTCTGGGTAACTATAGCTAGAGGTGCCTGGGTAATGTGTCTATAACTAGAGGTGTCTGGGTAATGTGTCTATAACTAGAGGTGTCTGGGTAACTATAACTAGAGGTGTCTGGGTAATGTTTATATAACTAGAGGTGTCTGGGTAACTAAAACTAGAGGTGTCTGGGTAATGTGTCTATAACTAGAGGTGTCTGGGTAATGTGTCTATAACTAGAGGTGTCTGGGTAATGTGTCTATAACTAGAGGTGTCTGGGTAACTATAACTAGAGGTGTCTGGGTAACTATGACTAGAGGTGTCTGGGTAATATGTCTATAGCTAGTGGTGTCTGGGTAACTATAACTAGAGGTGTCTGCTACTTTATCAAGCATAATATTGAGACATTCATTGAAGAGAATGATTGTTTGTGTACAAATGTATTTACTGCTGATCTGAACTTTTAAGACTTCTTCAAACAGCTAAGAAATAGAGGTTTATAATAATACAGTTTATTGGTTGAGAAGAATGAGGATGATCTTAATATACTGGTAATATTTATTTTAGAGAGCTCCATTCAGTTTACAATAAGAGTCAATAACAGAACCATTGAAATAGTTTTAAAATCAGAAACAGTGTTGAGTGATGGGAAATGGCATTATGTTTCTATTGAAATGGATATCCACAACATAAAATGCTCTGTCGATAAAAAAAGCCAAATGTTAGACATGCCTGACAACCAGATTCCCAGTTTCCATGGTGATCTTTATATTGGAGGATATCTGAAGTAAGTACAAATAACATGTTATTACATACAGAAGCCATATACCTTCTCTCATTGAACTACGTCATAGGTGTAATAGCTAGCGTACTCAATTTGAATGTGATATGTCATGTGATCGAGTCGGGTCAAACCAAAGACTATAAAATTGGAATTTATTGCTTCTGTGCTAAGCATGTAGCGTTAAGGAGTAAGAGCAAAGACTGGTTATCTCAGAATAAGGTGTACGAGTGACATGTCTACCCACGGAATGTTGTTTCAGTAAGATAGCACTATAACAATCCAACTCAGTGTGTTGGTCTAGTACAACTCAGTGTGTTGGTCTAGTACAAATCAGTGTGTTGGTCTAGTACAACTCAGTGTGTTGGTCTAATAAAACTCAGTGTGCTGGTATAGTACAACTCAGTGTGTTGGTCTAGTACAACTCAGTGTGTTGGTATAGTACAACTCAGTGTGTTGGTCTAGTACAACTCAGTGTGTTGGTCTAGTACAAATCAGTGTGTTGGTATAGTACAACTCAGTGTGTTGGTCTAGTACAAATCAGTGTGTTGGTCTAGTACAACTCAGTGTGTTGGTCTAGTACAACTCAGTGTGTTGGTCTAGTACAAATCAGTGTGTTGGTATAGTACAACTCAGTGTGTTGGTCTAGTACAAATCAGTGTGTTGGTCTAGTACAACTCAGTGTGTTGGTATAGTACAACTCAGTGTGTTGGTGTTGTACAAAGCATCATCATCATCATCTCATGAAAATGTAAGTTGTTCTCATCATATAGCTGAAAATTGTTCATTTGCCATTAAAAAAAACCCAATCACTCACCCACTCACTCATTCACTATGGTCCACTTACAAAAAGACAGAATATCCCACACAAGTGAAAGATATTCCAGCATCTCTTATAACACTTTGGAGAAGAAGCCATCTTTATAAACATCCAAGGGTTGTGGTTTTGTCTTTTCTGTGTTTTGAGTTTGTGTTGTAGTTGTTTCTTATATTGTCGACCATTATGGTTTAAATTCTCATTTTTAGCTCACCTGGCCAAAGGCCAAGTGAGCTTTTGCCATCATTTGGCGTCCGTCGTCCGTCCGTCGTACGTCGTAAACTTTTTCAAAAATCTTCTCCTCTGAAACTACCAGACCAATTGGAACCAAACTTTGTCTGAATTGTCGCTAGGGTGTCTAGTTTCAAAATTGTGTCCGGTGAAGCCGTGCATCAATCAACATGGCCACTGTTACTAAAAATAGAATATATGGTAAAATTGCACGTTTTTGGTAATAACTCAAAAACCGTTAATAATATCAGAAATCTGACATGGGGTAAAACATATCAGCACAGCAGGATCTAACTACCCTGAAATTTTGAAGAAAATCTGATTACCCATCTTGGAGTTATTGCCCTTTTTTCATCAAATTTTCAAAATTTTAATACTTTTCGCTCTTTATTTAAAAAACTATAAGAGATAGATGATAAGTTGAAAATGCAAAAATGTGCAGCATATCAATATCTACATACCCTGCAACACTGAAGAAAATTTGAGTACCCATCTTGGAGTTATTGCCATTTTTTTCATCAAATTTTCAAAATTTTTATACTTTTCATTTTATATTTCAAAAACTATAAGAGATAGATGATACATTTGAACTGCAAACATGTTCAACATGATAAGATTTACCAACCCTGCAATTTTGCAGAAAATCTGATTACCCATCTTGGAGTTACTGCCCTTTTTTCATCAAATTTTCAAAATTTTAATACTTTTCACTCTTTATTTAAAAAACTATAAGAGATAGATGATAAGTTGAAACTACAAAAATGTTCAGCATGTCAATATCTACCTACCCTGCAATTGTGAAGAAAATCTAATTACCCATCTTGGAGTTATTGCCCTATTTTCATCAAATTTTCAAAATTTTAATACTTTTCGTTCTTTATTTAAAAAACTATAAGAGATAGATGATAAGTTGAAACTGAAAAAATGTTCAGCATGTCAAGATCTACTTACCCTACAACTCTGAAGAAAATTTGAGTACCCATCTTGGAGTTATTGCCCTTTTTTTCATCAAATTTTCAAAATTTTAATACTTTTCGTTTTTTATTTCAAAAACTATAAGAGATAGATGATAAATATAGATTCTCCTTCAGTTGCCCGTGGGTTACAATATTTCTCCACTCAATAGAGTTAAATTTAAAAATTTAACCACGAGCCGTAAGGCGAGTGGTTAAAATTTTTAATTTAACTCTCGAGAATGGAGAAATATCGTAACCCACATGGGCAACTGAAGGAGAATTTGTTTCTCCCATTATTTAACATGAACTTTATTTCAAAAGCTGTCAAACGAGTCAAACGAGTCAAATGCGGGGAAAGGCACGAGACATTTTAATCCTCTAGAGGATTACAGATTTTTCCACCACTGGTTCAGCGGGGTTAAAATGACGTTATAATGGGAGAAGTTTGAATAGCAAACATGTTCAGCATGATAAGATCTACCAGCCCTGCAATTTTGAAGAAAATCTAATTACCCATCTTGGAGTTATTGCCCTTTTTTCATCAAATTTTCAAAATTTTAATACTTTTTGCTCTTTATTCCAAAAACTATTAGAGATATATGATAAGTTGAAACTGCAAAAATGTTCAGCATGTCAAGATCTACCTACCCTGCAATTATGAAGAAAATCTAATTACCCATCTTGTGAGTTTTTGCCCTTTTTTTTATCAACTTTTCAAATTTTTAATACTTTTCGTTCTTTATTTCAAAAACTATAAGAGATAGATGATAAGTTGAAACTGCAAAAATGTGCAGCATGTCAAGATCTACCTACCCCACATTTGTGAAGAAAATGTGATTACCCATCTTGGAGTTATTGCCCTTTTTAGCTCACCTTGCCAAAGGCCATGTGAGCTTTTGCCATCAGGTTTCGTCCGTCATCTGTTGTCGTCGTCCGTCATAAACTTTTCATATTTTAATCTTCTCCTCAGAAACCACTGGGCAAAATTAGAACAAACTTTGGTGGAATGATCCTTGGATGGCCCCCTTCCAAAAATGTGTCCGGTGATCCCGACTTCCAACTAAAATGGCCGCCAAGCTAAAAATAGAAAAAGGGGGGGATGAAATTTTAATTGTCCATTACTCCTTTAGTATAAGTCAAAATGAGTTCAAATTGTAACTGCAACTACATGGCAAGGAGTAATTTAACATATATTCCGGGTTTTTCTGTGAAATTTTTCGTTCAGCCGATTTATACCGATTATGCAATTTAGGCATATTTTGATAAAAGATCACATTTAAATCTTTTCCTCTGAAACGGCTGAACCAAATTAAACCAAACCTGGCAGGAATGGTCCCTGGGTGGTCCCTTTCAAAATTGTGTTCGATAGTCCCGCCCTCCATTCAAGATGGCTGCTGTTACTAAAAATAGAAATTTCTTCAATTGTCCATTGCTGCTTTAGTACAAGTCAAAATGAGCTCAAATTTTAGGCATATTTTGATAAAAGATCACATTTAAATCTTATTCTCTGAAACCGTTAAACCAAATTAAACCAAACCTGGCAGGGATGGTCCCTGGGTGGGTCACTTTGGTGGAATGGTCCTTGGATGGTCCCCATCCAAAATTGTGTCCGGTGATCCCGACTTCCAATAAAAATTAAAATAGAAAAAAGGGATGAAATTGAAAAAAAATCTTCTCTGAAACTACTGAGCCAGTCTCAACCAAACTTTGCTGAAATGATCTTTGGGTGGTCCCCTTCCAAAATTGTGTCTGGCATTTCAGACCTCCGACCAAGATGGCCGCCACAGCCGAAGTTAATTTAATTTAAGCATATTTTATTCATAACTAAATGAAATGGATTGGATAGCAGGCAATAGCCTATATAAATCCTCTCCATACACAAGGTAACAGCAACAATCAACAATGCATGTACAGGGGTGTGGAAATACTGAAATGTTCTACTTGTCCCCGGGCAAGTCATCTGAAAAAAGTTACTTGTCCGGACAAAATCCTACTTGTCCTGTTTTTTGTACAAACATTTGATACTTATAAACACAGTTGCTAAATAGAACTTGTTTATATTGTCTATTACATCATTGCGTAAAATTTGAAATATAGTTTTAATAAAGTTAACACAAACATCCCTGCCTAAGTGATCACTGCCCAAATGAAGGCCATTTTAATTTGGATTTCAAATAGGAATATGCAGTCAGAGAATAGCTGGTTGTTTTTAGATACAGAATAAGTTGTGTTGAAAAAAAATCTCATATCAATGAAGTTCATTTTGATTAACCTTGACAATGGATTTATCAATCAAAACAGTCATGTACTAGTATTTAGTTTTAGTGGTGTCTTCATACTTTGCAGATGACTGGTGGGAAGATAGGTATCCATTCTGTCCACGATTTTGCCAATAAACATTAATGATTTCTTGTCAGCAAAATCAGAGTATATTCTGCAGATATTTCAATATGAGACACCATCAGAATCCAGCAATAAACATGAGAAATCGGCTAGCCACTTCGGTCTTTTTCTTCACAATTTGCGTCCTTTTCCGCTAGAGTTTTGCGTTTAACTTTCTCGTGATGTTCATTGTGGCCAGAATCATTCCTAGTCTTTTTTTTATTATCAAATATTTGTCCATTGTAATGACTGCAACCCGATTTGTATTATACGTTCACGGATGGTAGGCCCTGTTTGTTTATGAAAAGCTATGGACAAGCAAGGAAACGTCACATTCGGAACTCCAGTAAAAACCTGTTACACGGTCTCGGTTATGGTTAAGTAAATGCAGTACAATTATCATTGCAATCGGGTCGTAATACTAAACTTAGAACTTGTACAATTCTGGTTATTTTTAGCTGCTTTTGGAACACTAACGTGATCGTTTCCAATAAAAAACAAAAACATTTATCGATATAACCGTCAATATTTACGATATAATATCATTTGAGGAATTGTCTTCCCAGAGTACTTTAATTAGAAAATATTTTTATTTGTTTTATTTTTACTTGTCCCCGGACAAGTTAGCCAGGAAAATCTACTTTTCCGGCAGGTTCTATGTACGAGTCGGACGAGTCGGGCATGGCAATTCCACACCCCTGATGTAGTTAATAATTTACAATACACAATATTTCATACTCAAAGGGAAATAACTCGAGTATACAATAGCAGTCAGAAATCTCATATATTCAGTTATTGATAAGTAATTAACATTTTTTTTTTAATACACTTAGTTGCCATCTAAAGGTGTTACAAGTGTAAGATGTTGCAAGATTTATTACCTCTTAATCTAATTTAAATACTTAAAGAATTCATTTCAGAATTATTATTTTATTTTATTTTATTTTATTTTTTTTAATTTAGCATGCAGTAGGTAATCATAGTATAAATATAAGATTTATGATAATATATATACATGTAATATATTTATAAAACAACATAAATTATAAATAGAATATCAATAAGTTAATTTAGTCATGTGAGAGGTAGAGTACCGATATTTGCAATCATGGTCCATCATTTGTGAAAATACTGTTACAGTTTAAAATGTTTAAACAGTTTAGGATTTGTATTACTATATTATTATTCAAATCGTTTGCTCCGCTTAATAAAGGAATGTACTGCACAAAAAAGTTTTACATTCTGATTGTAATCAGAGGTTTCACTTCCATAAAGAATGGTTTGAATAGTAAATTCTATGTTAAGTTCATTAAAGGAATCAACAAGTTGTTGCCTATGAATATTATATAAAGGGCAGTGCATAAAATAATGGGAGGGGCTTTCACAGGGATCATTGCAATGTGGGCAAGATGATCTGTCAGATAAGTGATGATGCTGCAAATGTAGATTTAGATTGCTAGCATCATTCCTCATCTGACAGTGTAGGATATTTTCTTTTCTATCACCTATATGTAAATATTTACGTGAAGCATTTGTACTAGAGTTCAGTCTTGTCTTAAATATATTAAGAGAAGGACTTGACTTTGTTGAGGCAGGCAGACTATTCCAGAGTCGTAACGTACTAGGGATGAAACTTTTGTTATATGAGACAGTATTACAAAAGGGTAGTCTAAAATTGTCCCCCAATATTTGTTGTCATAAGTTATAATCATGAATATTTTCTGTATATGGTTGGATCATATCATTCATATAGTCCGGAGTTAAATCATTTATTATTGTATAGAGTAGAATCAACTTTTGTTTCTTTCTTCTTTTATAAAGGGGTTCCCAGCCATGTTCACTGTATAATTTAGATCTGGATGAATTTACTCTCAACCCTGTAATTTTCCTGCCTGCCTCAACCTGAACACTTTCCAATAGATTAGCTTCATTTTGGGTACAATTGTTCCAAATTACATTTCCATATTCTAGTATAGGTCGGATGAATGATAAATATATACTAATCAATACATTTCTCTGAACTTGATATTTGAGCATTCTAAGAATTTTCAGTCTGTCACATGCTTTCTTATAAATTTTACTGACAAAATCGCCCCATCTACAATTACTTTGGAGATCCAGACCCAGATGACAGTGAGTATTAACATCTGTCACTCTGTTGTCCATATCTCCAAAGTAAACTGGAGGGTTATTTATATTTCGTCTAGTAAATAAAACTGATTCAGTTTTATTAGGATTAAATTGAATAGTCCAGTTTTGTGACCAGTTATAGATATGAGACCAGTCTGTCGATAGCATATCTGCAGCTTGTATATATTTTTTTCATCGACTATTACATACAAAGATGTATCATCAGCAAAGAGTTTGATATTACAATCAAGATCATCAACAATATCGTTTATGTGATATACTAAATAAGGGTAATAACAAAATTACCGAACACCGAGCAATCTTCGAAAGGGAAAGTCAAAACTCATAAATCAACAAACAGACAAAATCAGTCAACAACCGGAAAACTGGGAAAACAGCAATGGTCCTAACTTGGTACAGGTATTTCTAAAGAAATGGTGGGTTGAATCAGATTTTACGGCGCCAAACCTCCCGCTTTCATTACGGCATTTATAACAATACTGGAACAAAATAGGTAAAATAGTAGTCACCTCAGTACTAAATTCAGTTAGGAGAGTAGAACATTTCTTGTGAACCATCTCCATCAATAACTATGAGTCCTTTGAAGTATTTTAATTACGAAAGTAAATGTCAAAAACATTTTTACGTCACACATTCACAAAAAATATCCTTGACATTGTAGTTGACTCCCCGCTTAAACCATGTATACTAAATCTTTATCATTGTTCACCATTGTCTCTGCAGAGACAGAATATATTTCAACAAGATCTTGGTATCGGAATATAAATTTTTTAAGAGATTGAATAAGGCGAATCTTTTTATAGCACTGGTCCAGTAGCCTGTTTCTCAGATAAAGATGACATTTCAAGAAATCAGAATAATTGCTACTGGCCCTTGCATAATGAATGAATTGCGATATGTAAACACCATAAGCAGGAGAAGCTGGTATATTGCTGCACATATTTGGAAAATTTATGATAATCTGTTTATCATAAATTTTAGTACTGAGTCAAATTCAAGGTATTAGTCCAAAATGATGCTGATGAAGCTGTATCTGTGGTCTCTTTAATTTCCAGCTCTGGAGAATATATCAATGGAAGAAATTCTGCAAATCTAGAATTATTGATAGATAAAACGTCATCAATATACCTGTATGTGAAATTAAAGGCTCTAGTTTCATGAATCTTCTTATCTTTTACAAGCTTTTGAAGAAACTCCAACTCATATGAGTATAAAAATAAATCGGCTAGAAGAGGGGCACAATTCGTACCCATTGGTATGCTGACGACACACACTGATTTGTGTGACATAGTAAATACACTCTGATTTGTGTGACATAGTAAATACACTCTGACCTGTGTGAATTATTTTTCAGTGAAGATACCATGCAGGGACTTAAGGGTTGTATAAGAGGATTCAATTATAATGACAAAGTTGAAGATCTATCAAAAATAACAGACCCCAGGTATGTATTCCTATATATATATATATATTTGTAGAGATATATTGTCTATTGTTTTACATGATGTTGACAAGGAATAGTTTTAAAGCTATACTATATATATTTGTAGAAATATATTGTTTTACATGATGTTGACAAGGAATAGTTTTAAAGCAATGATACCCACTAGCTTTTATCACAGTAACAACAAAAATGTGTTATCATCTCTCCAGTACACACTTAAAAGGATGAAAACGTAAACTCACAGCTTTTGTGAAAGTTACTATAAATAGAATAAAGAACCCTCCCTCTTCACACTCGTCTCATGTACACTCACAATGTAAAGAAATATTGATAAGTAAAGAACCCTCCCTCTTCACACTCATCTCATGTACACTCACAATGTAAAGAAGTGTTGATAAGTAAAGAACCCTCCCTCTTCACACTCGTCTCATGTGCACTCACAATGTAATGAAATGTTGATAAGTAAAGAACCCTCCCTCTTCACACTCGTCTCATGTGCACTCACAATGTAAAGAAATGTTGATAAGTAAAGAACCCTCCCTCTTCACACTCGTCTCCTGTGCACTCACAATGTACAGAAATGTTGATAAGTAAAGAACCCTCCCTCTTCACACTCCTCTCATGTACACTCACAATGTAAAGAAGTGTTGATAAGTAAAGAACCCTCCCTCTTCACACTTGTTTCATGTGCACTCACCATGTAAAGAAATGTTGATAAATAAAGAACCCTCCCTCTTCACACTTGTTTCATGTGCACTCACAATGTAAAGAAATGTTGATAAGTAAAGAACCCTCCCTCTTCACACTCGTCTCATATACACTCACAATGTAAAGAAATGTTGATAAGTAAAGAACCCTCC
>MJUT01049433.1:62605-74701 GCA_002080005.1 Gigantidas platifrons | reverse complement strand
AAAGAAATGTTGATAAGTAAAGAACCCTCCCTCTTCACACTCGTCTCATGTGCACTCACAATGTAAAGAAATATTGATAAGTAAAGAACTCTCCCCTCTTCACACTCGTCTCATGTGCACTCACAATGTACAGAAATGTTGATAAGTAAAGAACCCTCCCTCTTCACACTCGTCTCCTGTGAACTCACAATGTAAAGAAGTGTTGATAAGTAAAGAACCCTCCCTCTTCACACTCGTCTCCTGTGAACTCACAATGTACAGAAATGTTGATAAGTAAAGAACCCTCTCTCTTCACACTCGTCTCCTGTGCACTCACAATGTAAAGAAGTGTTGATAAGTAAAGAACCCTCCCTCTTCACACTCGTCTCATGTGCACTCACAATGTAAAGAAATGTTGATAAGTAAAGAACCCTCCCTCTTCACACTCCTCTCGTGTACACTCACAATGTAAAGAAGTGTTGATTTCTTTCGTGTTCACTTGAATCCTCATCAATACTGTTTCAGTGTTGTAAATATTTAATCTTTATGCTGTTTTATCTTTCAGTAAACCTGGTGTAAAAGTTGGTTGTAGAGCCTCATGTCAGAGTAATCCCTGCCAGAATGAGGCTAGATGTGTTGAACATTGGGGCAGCTATACCTGTATCTGTACAAATCAGTGGGCCCATTGGGGAGATAGTTGCGAAATAAGTAAGACATTAATAATTTCTTCAAAGATGAAATTAACCATTATTTGAGCTTTTACCAACTTTTGGCATCCGTCATCATTTGCTGTCTGTCCATCATTGTAAAGACTTTCTTCTCTGAAATCATAGGGCTGATTTGAGCCAATGTTGGGCTATAGCATCCTGAGGGCGTCTGCTTTTAAAAGTATGACTGATGATCATGTCAATCATTCAATATGGTCATTGTTACTATAAATAAAACATTGAGATGCAATACATATACAGAGCCAGTCAAATCACATTTTCCCACCAAAACAGTTGTTACATTCTAAAAAGTAGTATGGCATATATGATGGGTTTTGCTGAAACATAATGCATAATCGTAATAAACATAACTTTTGATGAAAATATGCTAACATAGTTGATTTTGACTAGAAATCATTTGAAAGTCTTTTCCTCTAAAACCACTGAACAAAATTAAATAAAAACTCTGCTGGGATGGTCATTGTGTAGCCCTCATAATAGCTCGCCATGCCAGTGGCTCAAGTGAGCTTTTCTCATCACTTCTTGTCCTTTGTCCATCATCCGTCGTCCCTTTTCCGGTAACTTCTTTCATTCTGATTTTCTTTTCTAGAGCCACACTTGGTTGTTATGCTCATTAGTTGGTCTTTGAAAACTATGTCTGGTACCTTGCCCTACATCCAAGATGGCTGTCATGGTTTTTAATTGCATGAATTATTGGAAATCTTTGACAAATCTGCTAAATCAGAACCAGTGAAAGGAATGAAATTTGGTCCAAATAGTTTAATTTTAATTGACAAAATGAGCTCAAATTTAAACTCAAATCATGCGATTTATGCTGGTTTTGCAAATTAGGCTTATTTGATAAAAAATACATTCAAATCTTCTTCAACACATTAAATCAAATTGGGCTGAGACTATCTTTGGGTTGTCCACTTTCAAAAGTGTTTGTGATAGCACAGATCTCCATCCAAGATGGTTGCCAAAAATAGAACTTGCAATTAGTTATTAATTATCTGTACATCAGATATTTTGATGAAATTTTTGTATTTAATGTTAATATGTACATGTATTCATACACATATCAGCCATTTTTATCAGTTACAAGATTAGTTTTTTTAAAAAGCTGAGGTCAGCCATTATCATTATTCCTAGCTGTAAAACAATCTATCTTTTGATATGTAGTTGCTTACATATTAATCTCCATGCAAACATAGATTAACTTAAGTCATTCATGCATAGAATATAGGTCATGGTTAACAATTGTTTGCATGATTTGTCAGTGATATATGTATGCAAAAAAAATATTGATTGAGTTTTTTGCATTTAGATTTACATATGTATTGCAGTATAATATTAGTCATTACCAAGCACAATAAATCTTTAGATAAACATAACTATCATTATAGTCATTTAAGCTATTATTGGTTGAGGAGGGTTTACAGAGACCAACTGATTTCAAATTATTTGAACTTTGAAATATTTTGCCAGATCACAATGCCAGCTTTGTTTCTATAAGGATCTTTGTCATGTCATTACAGACATAACAAAATTAAATAAAATGTCATTACAGACATTAAAAATAAAATGAAATGTCTTATATATTTTAGATATAAATAAAGATGCCATCTCATTTGATAGCAGTAACACTTCCTATCTGGACTTGGATGGTTTTAAAGAAGACAGACTTCTGGATTCCACGATCATTCTTAGTTTCCGTACTCGTACAACCAAAGCCATGTTACTATACATCCATGATGCACTCAACAACTTCCTACAGCTTGAGTTAGAGAAAGGAGACAGACTTAAACTGAGCTATAATCATTTTAAGACTATTGTATCTGATTATCTTACACTTAAAAGTAAGTCAGACTTAAACCAAACTGTCGTATCTGATTATCTTGCACTTAAAAGTAAGTCAGACTTAAACCAAACTATCGTATCTGATTATCTTACACTTAAAAGTAAGTCAGACTTAAACAAAACTATTGTATCTGATTATCTTACACTTAAAAGTAAGTCAGACTTAAACCAAACTATTGTATCTGTTTATCTTACACTTAAATGTGAGTCTGACTTAAACCAAACTGTCGTATCTGTGATTATCTTACACTTAAAAGTAAGTCAGACTTAAACCAAACTATCGTATCTGATTATCTGACACTTAAAAGTAAGTCAGACTTAAACAAAACTATCGTATCTGATTATCTTACACTTAAAAGTAAGTCAGACTTAAACAAAACTATTGTATCTGATTATCTTACACTTAAAAGTAAGTCAGACTTAAACCAAACTATTGTATCTGTTTATCTTACACTTAAATGTGAGTCTGACTTAAACCAAACTGTCGTATCTGATTATCTTACACTTAAAAGTAAGTCAGACTTAAACAAAACTATTGTATCTGATTATCTTACACTTAAAAGTGAGTCAGACTTAAACAAAACTATTGTATCTGATTATCTTACACTTAAAAGTAAGTCAGACTTAAACAAAACTATTGTATCTGATTATCTTACACTTAAATGTATTAAGTCAGACTTCAACCAAACTATCATATCTGATTATCTTACACTTAAATGTGAGTCTGATTTCATCCAAACTATTGTATCTGATTATCTTACACTTAAGTGAGTCAGACTTAAACCAAACTATCATATCTGATTATCTTACACTTAAATGTATTAAGTCAGACTTCAACCAAACTATCATATCTGGTTATCTTACACTTAAATGTGAGTCAGACTTGAACCAAACTATCATATCTGATTATCTTACATTTAAAAGTGAATCAGACTTAAACCAAACTATCATATCTGATTATCTTACATTTAAAAGTAAGTCAGACTTGAACCAAACTATCATATCTGATTATCTTACATTTAAAAGTATTAAGTCAGACTTGAACCAAACTATCATATCTTATTATCTTACATTTAAAAGTGAGTCAGACTTAAACCAAACTATCATATCTGATTATCTTACATTTAAAAGTAAGTCAGACTTGAACCAAACTATCATATCTGATTATCTTACATTTAAAAGTGAGTCAGACTTAAACCAAACGATCATATCTGATTATCTCACACTTAAAAGTAAGTCAGACTTCAACAAAACTATCATATCTGATTATCTTACACTTAAATGTGAGTCTGATTTCAACCAAACTATTGTATCTGATTATCTTACACTTAAAAGTGAGTCAGACTTAAACCAAACTATCATATCTGATTATCTTACACTTAAATGTGAGTCTGACTTCAACCAAACTATTGCATCTGATTATCTTACACTTAAAAGTGAGTCAGACTTGAACCAAACTATCATATCTGATTATCTTATACTTAAATGTGAGTCTGACTTCAATCAAACTATTGTATCTGATTATCTTATACTTAAAAGTGAGTCAGACTTAAACCAAATGATCATATCTGATTATCTTACACTTAAATGTGAGTCTGACTTCAACCAAAAGGACATACGACAGAATCTACTCTGTCAATATAAGACATAAGACAGAATCTCCCCTTTGTGTCAATACAAGATGTAAGACAGAGTCTACCCTATATGTCAACACAAGATGTAAGACAGAGTCTACCCTATCTGTCAACACAAGACATAGACAGAGTCTACCGTTTGTGTCAATACAAGATGTAAGACAGAGTCTACCCTATATGTCAACACAGGACATATGACATAATCTACTCTATATGTCAATATAAGACATATGACAGAATCTACCCTTTGTGTCAACACAAGACATAAGACAGAGTCTACCCTATATGTCAACACAAGATGTAGGACAGAGTCTACCCTATATAACAACACTACACATAAGACAGAATCTACCCTATATGTCAACACAGGACATCAGACAGAGTCTACCCTATATGTCAACACAGGACATATGACATAATCTACTCTATATGTCAATATAAGACATATGACAGAATCTATCCTTTGTGTCAACACAAGATGTAAGACAGAGTCTACCCTATATGTCAACACAAGACATAAGACAGAATCTACCCTATATGTCAACACAAGACATAAGACAGAGTCTACCCTATATGTCAACACAAGACATACGACAGAATCTACTCTATATGTCAACACATGACATAAGGCAGAGTCTACCCTATATGTCAACACAGGACATACAACATAATCTACTCTATATGTCAATATAAGACATAAGACAGAATCTACCCTATATGTCAACACAAGACATAAGACAGAATCTACCCTATATGTCAACACAAGACATAAGGCAGAGTCTACCCTATTTGTCAACACAGGACATACGACAAAATCTACTCTGTCAATATAAGACAGAGTCTACCCTTTGTGTCAACACAAGATGTAAGACAGAGTCTACCCTATATGTCAACACAAGACATAAGACAGAGTCTAACCTATATGTCAACACAAGACATAAGACAGAGTCTACCCTATATGTCAACACAAGACATAAGACAGAATCTACCCTATATGTCAACACTACACATAAGACAGTCTACCCTATATGTCAACACAGGACATATGACAGAATCTACCCTATATGTCAACACTACACATAAGACAGTCTACCCTGTATGTTAACACAGGACATACAATATAATCTACTCTATATGTCAATATAAGACAAGACAGATTCTACCCTATATGTCAACACAAGATATAAGACAGAGTCTACCCTATATGTCAACACAAGACATAAGACAAAGTCTACCCTATATGTCAACACAAGACATAAGACAGAATCTACCCTATATGTCAACACCAGACATAAGACAGCATCTACCCTATATGTCAACACAGGACATACAACATAATCTACTTTATATGTCAATATAAGACATAAGACAATCTACCCTTTGTATCAACACAAGATGTAAGACAGAGTCTACCCTATATGTCAACACAAGACATAAGACAGAGTCTACCCTATATGTCAACACAGGACATATGACAGAATCTACTCTATATGTCAAAGGGCGACCAAACGAATACACATTTTACGAAAACTTAAATACTTATTAAGTAGATCCCATTTGAGCAAGATTTATAAAACATATATTTTACCAATATTAGAGTATGGTTGTGAACTATGGGATGACTGTTGTATTCGTGATACTCAAAAATTAGAATGTTTGCAACTTGAAGCAGCAAGGATTGTAACGGGTCTACCTATTTATTCCAGTGCTGAAAGTTTATATTTTGAAACTGGGTGGTCAAAATTGGAAGACCGTCGAAAGTCTAGGAAATTAAATTTATTTTATTAAATTGAAAATAATATGGCTCCCTCATACTTATCTGATTGTTTGCCAACTACTATTGGAGAAACAGTAACATATAATCTCTGTAATAATGATGACTATCGCACTCAGAGGTGTCGTCTGCAAACTAGTTCCAAGTCTTTCTTTCCTTCCACTATAAAGTTGTGGAATTCCTTACCTGATAGTGTTAAATCTCTACCCACTTTTTCCAAATTTAAAAAAAAAGTTCAACCTGTCCAAATTCCGGTGGCTTCATTTTATAATATTGGTGATAGGAAAATTAACATNACACATACTAAGCTAAGACATAGATGTAGTGGCCTTAATGCCGATTTATATAGAGTAAATTTGAAGAATGATCCACGTTGTGTATGTGGTCATTTATTTGAGGATGCTATTCATTTTTTTCTTGAATGTCCACTTTATCAATACGATAGAACTTCTTTGTTTAAATGTTTTAATAACATTGTTCCCATCTCTATAGAATATATACTCTTTGGATGTAACGAAATTAGTGAAGACTTGAATACTTTATTGTTCAAATCAGTGCATAAATTTATTCGACAAACTTGTAGATTTAATAATTAATAATTCCCAACCCTGATATTATCTCAACACAATTTGCTAGTTTTTACCCCACCCCCTTTTTTATGTTAAATAATAAAACAATATTTAATATGTATACTTAGTTTGACATTGTTTTGTTTAATTTACTAATTATAATTGATATAGCCTGTACATTTGCTGTCATTTGATTTGTTTTATTTATGCTATTAATGTATTTGTATGGAGAGGGACTAGTAAGTTGTAAAAACTTGTTCCCAATCCAATTGTATAAATTTTATTGACAATAAAATCATTATAAAGTAAATATAAGACATAAGACAGAATCTACCCTTTGTGTCAACACAAGATGTAAGACAGAGTCTACCCTATATGTCAACACAAGACATAAGACAGAATCTACCCTATATGTCAACACAAGATGTAAGACAGAATCTACCCTATATGTCAACACAAGATGTAAGACAGAGTCTACCCTATATGTCAACACAAGACATAAGACAGAGTCTACCCTATATGTCAACGCAAGACATAAGACAGAATCTACCCTATATTTCAAGACAAGACAGAGTCTACCCTATATGTCAGCACAGAATATACGTCAGAATCGACTCTATATGTCAACACAAGACATAAGACAGAGTCTACCCTACATGTCAACACAACACATAAGACAGAGTCTACCCTATGTGTCAACACAAGACATAAGACAGAGTCTACCCTATGTGTCAACACAAGATGTAAGTCAGAGTCTACCCTATGTGTCAACACAAGATGTAAGTCAGAGTCTACCCTATGTGTCAACACAAGATGTAAGTCAGAGTCTACCCTATATGTCAGCATTAAATGTAAGTAATA
This sequence comes from Gigantidas platifrons, assembly GCA_002080005.1. NCBI lineage: Eukaryota > Metazoa > Mollusca > Bivalvia > Mytilida > Modiolidae > Gigantidas > Gigantidas platifrons. The sequence continues at coordinate 67,317 of MJUT01049433.1, read as the reverse complement.
CAATTAATAAGCAATTTATTTCAGATGTCAAATATTAATTATCAGGACTTAAACATTATAATTTCTTATACCATAAGTAACTCTTTGATTTGTCAAAAAAAAATGTTATTTTATACTTCAGACTTAAATAATGGTGAATGGAAACAAATTGTGATCCACGAAGAGAAAAACAACAACAATCAACAGACCAGGATGTTTGTAGACTCACCAGATAATAGTCTTATAATACCTTACAGTAGACTTAAGCTTCACCAGTATTCCCCGTTTCCATTTATATATGGTATGTAATATATAACTAGCAGTAGACATGAATATAAATAAACAGTGTTATCATTTTATAAATGGTGTCGTCGTGGCCGTGATCATATGGTAGTTGGATTTACCCATCTTCCCTTATGTTGTGAGTTTGAATCCCGCTCATAGCGATGTGTACCAGGTACTCGATACAACATTATGTGATAAAGTTTGTCTGTGACTTGCTTCAGGTGGGTGGTGTTCTTGGAGTATCCTGGTTTCTTCCACCAATAAAACTGACCGCCACGATATAGCTGAAATATTATTGAAAGTGGCATTAAACACCATAACCCTAACCCCTAACCCTTTTACAAACTTCATACAATTTTTACAAAACCTTTTGAGTGATAAATGTATGGTGCCTTTCCATTTTAAAGAGAGGGCCCGGGTGGCTCAATGAGTTGGGTAGTTGGATTACCTAACAACTCATACAAACATATCACCAATACGGCATGGGTTCGCGCCCGGCTTTGTAAATTACAAAAAAGGGTGCACTCAACTTGCAGCCGCAAGTGATAAAGTTTACCAGTTGCTTGCCCATGGTCGGTGGTTCTCTCTGGGTACTCCGGCTTCTTCCACCACTAAAACTGGTCGCCATGATATAGCTGAAATATTGCTGAAAGTGGCATTAATACACCAAAATAAAAATCAAATTAAATCATTTTAAAGACTTCAACAATTGCTTTTCCAGAGGAATGGGCCTTTGTTCATGAAATAAATAATGTTTTTCCACATTGCGTACTATAACATCAGTCTGATTTGAGAAAACTCATGAATTTCTTATGCAATGTAAAAATTGATCAAATTAAGTTTTCTGTCTATTTTAATGATTTTCACTTTTGTCGTTCCATGGTTATAAAACTTTGTATATTTAAATGGGCACTTATTCAGATTTGACAACTGTTAGGGGACTGGTGTATCATCTGCATTGTTGTTTATTTAATTTATTTTACCTTATGAATCAGTAACATCTCACAATATACCCAATCTGTTCACATTAGAGATAACAATTAAAAGTAACCAATCAGTGATAAACCTACATAATGTTTAGGTATGAAACAATATAGCTGTGTTTGAGTGAAAAAGAGTAGAGAGCTTCTGAACATGGCTTTAGGGTCATATCACTGTGACTCTCTATGGAATGTCAATAGATGTTAAGGGAATAGTAAATACAAAAAGACACATTACATATTTTTGTTCAAATTCTATCTGCTTGTAAAATTGTTTTATGCTGTTTCTGTAGAACAAACTTACTATGATAAGTATTTTTTGTAAACAATATGAACCTATTTTATATTATAGAGAATGTAAAACCTCCACGATCAGAGGGAACCTCTAACACTTACATGAATGAATACTACAGAGTGTTTGTGGGAGGTACTCCAGTGAACCGTTCTGTAGTGGAACAGTTGTCAGGATGTGTGAGAGGGCTAAAGATTGGAAATAAAGTATATTCATTACAACAAGAAGCACTTCATAATCCAGGTCAGTTATATCACAGAATTAATGTTCTTTTTATCTCACTTTGCCAAAGGCAATGTGAGCTTTTGCAATCACTTGGCATCTGTCGTCTGGCGTCCGTTGTCCGTTAGCTTTTTACATTTTCATCTTCTCCTCTGAAACACCTTAGCCAATTGAACTGCCACTTGGTAGGAAACATCTATGGAAGTTCGTCTATAAATTGTAAATATGATCTTGATATTTGATACTCAGATATTTGATATTGGTGATATATTGGTTGATATTTGATACACAGATATTTGATATTAATGATATCTTGGTTGATATTTGATACTCAGATATTTGATATTAATGATATCTTGGTTGATATTTGATACTCATATATTTGATATTGTTGATATCTTGGTTGATATTTGATACTCAGATATTTGATATCTTGGTTGATATTTGATACTCATATATTTGATATCTTGGTTAATATTTGATACTCAGATATTTGATATCTTGGTTGATATTTGATACTCAGATATTTGATATCTTGGTTAATATTTGATACTCAGATATTTGATATCTTGGTTGATATTTGATACTACTGAAGCAGCTTGTCAGTGCAACTCCTCTGAAACTACTGAACAGAATTTTATGAAACTTGGTAGGTAGTAAGGACACCATATGTAGTTGTGCATATTACCAGGAAATATTGATCCCCTAAATTTTGTGGGAGTTATGCCCCTTTGAACTTAGAAATTTCCCGAAATTTACTACTGAAGCAGCTTGTCAGCACAATCCCTCTGTAACTACTGAACAGAATTTCAGGAAACTTGGTTGGTAGTAAAGACACCATATATAGTTGTGCATATTACCAGGAAATTTCTATCGCCTGAATTTTGTGGAAGTTATGCCCCTTTGAACTTAGAAATTTCCCAAAATGTACTACTGAAGCAGCTTGTCAGTGCAACTCCTCTGAAACTACTGAACAGAATTTCATGAAACTTGGTAGGTAGTAAGGACACCATATATAGTTGTGTATATTACCAGGAAATTTCTATCGCCTGAATTTTGTGGGAGTTATGCCCCTTTGAATTAAAAAATTTCCCGAAATATACTTCTGAAGCAGCTTGTCAGCACAACTCCTCTGAAACTACTGAACAGAATTTCATGAAACTTGGTAGGTAGTAAGGACACCATATGTAGTTTAAAAAAATTTTTTTTTGTTATTCATTGAAGCTTAATTTTATTTGTTACCTAAATAGATTTTTTACCTTTGACTACAGTTTGTGGGATGGGGGGAGATATCCGTTTTTGTGGGCAAAAACAAACTTTAATTCTTGATTCTGATTGGATGACTCTTTAAACATCTTCTCCTCTAAAACTACAAGTCTAAATGATGTACAAATATTGTATGTGAAGTCCTCCTTAGAAATTCTTCATATTGTATGGATCTTGGGAAAAACAGGTCCTCATGGGCGATAATTATTATGATTTTCTGAAATTATAAGAATCTTTTATGACTAAACTGCAAATTCCAATTATTTGTAACTTGGTAAAACTGATATATATGAGATCCTCTATGGAGATTCATCTTTTTGTATTAATTGTGCATAACAAATGGTCCTCATGTGCATTACTTGTTTGGAAAGGCTAAATTAGAAGAAAAAAAATGCTACTCTTAAACTAAGAGAGCAAATATTTTATAACTTGATAAAATGATGTTTGTTGAGTTGTCTACAAAGAGTCCTTATTTCACTATGATGAGACAAAAATAGTTTTCAAATAATCATCTTTGCAAACCTAAGCCCCCTGGGAGACAAAACTCTAATAGAGAAATAAATTTCTAAGAAATGAGAAAATATATACAAAGTTGAAATTATAAATGATATTAGATTTTTGTTTTGTAGCCATTGCCAAGATGTGTTCTAAAGGATGTTTACCTAATCCTTGTCAACACAATGGAGTTTGTATAGAGAAGTGGGGGTACAGTCAGTTCTACTGTGATTGTGCCAAGACTAATTATGCTGGCAGTAAATGTCAGATTGGTAAGACTTTATAATACTTATAGAAATTAGGACTTTATAATAACTATAGAAATTAGGACTTTATAATAATTATAGAAATTGTTTTCTTTTTATATCAGTTGTTTTCGCAGGTTTCCTGGCTTGGTACCTGACCACTCACTTACTTGCCTTGGTACATGACCACTCACTTACCTGGCTAATGGTACATGACCACTCACTTTCCTGGCTTGGTACACATATGCATGACCACTCACTTACCTGGCTTGGTACATGATCACTCACTTACCTGGCTCAGTACATGACCACTCACTTACCTAGCTTGGTACATGACCACCCACTTTCCTGGCTTGGTACACATATGCATGACCACTCACTTACCTGGCCTGGTACATGACCACTCACTTTCCTGGCTTGGTACACATATGCATGACCACTCACTTACCTGGCCTGGTACATGACCACTGACGTTCCAGGCTTGGTACCTATATGCATGACCACTGACGTTCCAGGCTTGGTACCTATATGCATGACCACTGACATTCCAGACTTGGTACCTATATGCATGACCACTGACATTCCAGGCTTGGTACCTATATGCATGACCACTGACGTTCCAGGCTTGGTACACATATACAGTGAAAACTGTCTAAACTGAACCCTGAGTAAAGCGAACACCTGCCTAAATCAGACAGACGTTATAGTCCCATCTTCTAAATGTCTATGTAATTTGAACCTGTGTAAAACAAGCACCTGTCTTAACTGAACAAATAATTCTGTCACAAAGGGGTTCTGTTTAGACAGGTTTTACTGTCCATGACCACTGACTTTCCTGGCATGGTACACATATACATGACCACTGACTTTCCTGGCTTGGTACACATATACATGACCACTGACTTTCCTGGCATGGTACACATATACATGACCACTGACTTTCCTGGC
>MJUT01049433.1:49744-60416 GCA_002080005.1 Gigantidas platifrons | reverse complement strand
GAGAGGTGTGTGGATTCAAAAGGTCATATAATTATTAATTAGAATGAAATTACAAATTTAAGAGTTGATATTTCACACCTGCAGTGCATGTATTTCCCAGGTGAAAATGCCAGAGGCGTTTGTTTACATACATGTAGATGATTTCTTGTTTATTTGTCCTAGAGTAAATTATTGAAAAAAAATGCATTTATTAAATATGTTTTCCCTTATTGTAAATAAAGGAAATGCATGTTTGTATATGTAAATTTTTTTTTAGTAATAGTAAGATTGAAATTGTAGTAATTATTTTAAACTGGAAAACGTACATGTAGTTGATAAGTTCCACACGATCTGGTGAAGCGTGTGTTCGTTTTGTGTATCGTTCGTTTTGTGTATCGTTCGTTTCGTGTATTGTTCGTTCGTATTTCGTTTCGTGTGTTCTTCTAATTAAACTGGCGAACGATACACGAAACGAACGAACAAATTACACGCACGAAACGCAAACGAACGGAAAACGAAAAACGAACGAACGATACACGCAAACGAAACGAACGAAAAACGCAAACGATACAAAATATCTGTTAAGTTAAACGATCCAGGGTCTGTACATGACCACTCACTTTCCTGGCTTGGTACACATATACATGACCACTCACTTTCATGACTTGGTACACAAACATGACCACACACTTTCTTGGCTTGGATCACACATACATGACCACTCACTTTTATGGCTTGGTACATGACCACTCACTTTCCTGGCTTGGAACCTGACCACTCACTTACCTGTCTTGGTACATGACCACTCACTTTCCTGGCTTGGTACACATATGCATGACCACTCACTTACCTGGCCTGGTACATAACCACTCACTTTCCTTGCTTGGTACCTGACCACCCACTTAACTGGCTTGGTACATGACCACTCACTTACCTGGCCTGGTACACATATACATGACCACTCACTTTCCTGGCTTGGTACATGACCACTCACTTACCTTGCTTGGTACCTGACCACTCACTTAACTGGCTTGGTACATGACCACTCACATACCTGGCCTGGTACACATATGCATGACCACTCACCTGGCTTGGTACATATATGCATGATCACTCACTTACCTGGCCTGGTACATAACCACTCACTTTCCTGGCTTGGTACACATATACATGATGACTCACTTACCTGTCTTGGTACATATATGCATGATCACTCACTTAATGTGCCTGGTACATGACCACTCACTTACCTGGCTTGGTGCATGACCACTCACTTAACTGGCTTGGTACATGACCACTCACTTACCTGGCCTGGCTTGGTACATGACCACTCACTGGCCTGGATTGGTACATGACCACTCACTTTCCTGGCATGGTACATGGCCACTCACTTACCTGGCCTGGCTTGGTAGATGACCACTCACTTTCCTGGATTGGTACATGACCACTCACTTTCCTGGCCTGGTACATGACCATTCACTTACCTGGCCTGGCTTGGTACATGACCACTCACTTTCCTGGCTTGGTACATGACCACTCACTTTCCTGGCTTGGTACATGACCACTCACTTACCTGGGTTGGTACATGACCACTCACTTACCTGGCTTGGTACATGACCACTCACTTTCCTGGCTTGGTACATGACCACTCACTTTCCTGGATTGGTACATCATGACCACTCACTTACCTGGCCTGGCTTGGTACATGACCACTCACTTACCTGGCTTGGTACATGGCCATTCACTTACCTGGCTTGCTACATGACCACTCACTGTCCTGGCATGGTACATGACCAATCACTTTCCTGGATTGGTACATGACCACTCACTGTCCTGGCATGGTACATGACCAATCACTTTCCTGGATTGGTACATGACCACTCACTTACCTGGCTTGGTACACATATACATGACCACTCACTTACCTGGCTTGGTACATGACCACTGACTTTCCTGGCTTGGTACATGACCACTGACTGGCCTAGCTTGGTACATGACCAATCACTTACCTGGCTTGGTACATGACCACTCACTTTCCTGGCTTGGTACATGACCACTCACTTTCCTGGCTTGGTACATGACCACTCCCTGGTCTGGCTTGGTACATGACCACCCACTTTCCTGGCTTGGTACATGACCACTGACTTTCCTGGTTTGGTACATGACCACTCACTTTCATGGCTTGGTACATGACCACTCACTGTCCTGGCTTGGTACATGACCAATCACTTTCCTGGATTGGTACATGACCACTCACTGGCCTGGCTTGGTACATGACCACTGACTTTCCTGGCTTGGTACATGACCACTCACTTTCCTGGCTTGGTACATGACCACTCACTTTCCTGGCTTGGTACATGACCACTCACTTTCCTGGCTTGTTACATGACCACTCACTTTCCTGGATTGGTACTTAATCACTCACTCACCTGGCCTGGCTTGGTATATGACCACTCACTTACCTGGCCTGGCTTGGTACATGACCACTCACTTTCCTGGCTTGGTACATGACCACTGACTTTCCTTGATTGGTACATGACCACTCACTTACCTGGCCTGGCTTGGTGCACGACCACTCACTTTCCTGGCTTGGTACATGGCCACTCACTTACCTGGCTTGGTACATGGCCAATCACTTTCCTGGATTGGTACATGACCACTCACTGTCCTGGGTTGGTACATGACCACTGACTTTCCTGGCTTGGTACATGACCACTGACTTTCCTGGCTTGGTACATGACCACTCACTGTCCTGGCTTGGTGCATGACCACTCACTTTCCTGGCTTGGTACATGACCACTCACTTTCCTGGATTGGTACATGACCACTCACTTTCCTGGCTTGGTACATGACCACTCACTCTCCTGGCTTGATACATGACCACTCACTTTCCTGGATTGGTACATGACCACTCACTTTCCTGTCTTGGTACATGACCACTCACTTTCCTGGCTTGGTACATGACCACTCACTTACCTGGCCTGGCTTGGTACATGACCACTCACTTTCCTGGCTTGGTACATGACCACTCACTTTCCTGGCTTGGTACATGACCACTCACTTACCTGGCTTGGTACACATATACATGACCACTCAATTACCTGGCTTGGTACATGACCACTGACTGGCCTAGCTTGGTACATGACCAATCACTTACCTGGCTTGGTACATGACCACTCACTGGCCTGGTTTGGTACATGACCACTCACTTTCCTGGCTTGGTACATGACCACTCACTTTCCTGGCTTGGTACATGACCACTCACTTTCCTGGCTTGGTACATACATTTTGGTGCTCAAGTGTAAATTTAAGTCATTTCAGTAACAATATCTCTATGGTGGACCCCTTAGCAAATTATTTGTGTTCATCAAATCTTGAATAAAATCTATATCTAATTTGTTTATTGATTATAAATAATTCTGTATATGTACTATATAAGTGTATTATATTTACCATTACAGAAGCCACTGGTAACTTTACTGGTAACTCAGTTCTGGAGTATAACTTTGAGCTGATTACGACTGCCATGTATACAACTAGTGAGAAGTTGTCCTTGACCTTCCAAACTAACCTTGACCTTGGTGATAAACAAGTTGTCTTAGCTGTTGTTATGAGTTCTAAGTAAGTTTAATACAGAAACTAGGTAGTCACAAGGATATGTATCAAAATGATGTTATGTCTTGGTTCACATATACATGACCACTGACTTTCCTGCCTTGGTTCACATATACATGACCACTCACTTACCTTGCTTGGAACACATACATGACCACTCACTTTCCTGGCTTGGTACATGACCACTGAGTTTCCTGACTTGGAACAAATATACATGACCACTCACTTACCTGGCTTGGTACATGACCACTCACTTTCCTGACTTGGTACACATATACATGACCACTCACTTTCCTGACTTGGTACACATATACATGACCACTCACTTACCTGGCTTGGAACACATATATATGACCACTCACTTTCCTGGCTTGGTACATGACCACTGACTTTCCTGACTTGGAACACATATGCATGACCACTCGTTTTCCTGACTTGGAACACATATACATGACCACTCACTTACCTCGCTTGGAACACATATACATGACCACTCACTTTCCTGGCTTGGTACATGACCACTGACTTTCCAGACTTGGAACACATATGCATGACCACTCGTTTTCCTGACTTGGAACACATATACATGACCACTCACTTACCTGGCTTGGAACACATATACATGACCACTCACTTACCTGGCTTGGTACACATATATATGACCACTCACTTTCCTGGCTTGGTACACATATGCATGACCACTCACTTTCCTGCCTTGGTACATGACCACTCACTTACCTGGCTTGGTACATGACCACTCACTTTCCTGACTTGGTACACATATACATGACCACTCACTTACCTGACTTGGTACATGATCACTCACTTACCTGGCCTGGTACATGACCACTCACTTTCCTGGCTTGGTACACATATACATGACCACTCATTTTCCTGGCTTGGTACACTTATACATGACCACTCACTTACCTGGCTTGGTACATGACCACTCACTTTCTTGACATGGTACACATATACATGACCACTCATTTTCCTGGGTGGGTACATGACCACTCACTTTCTTGGCTTGGAACACATATACATGACCACTGACTTTCCTGGCTTGGAACACATATACATAACCACTCACTTTCATGACTTGGTACACATACATGACCACTCACTTTCTTGTCTTGGAACACACATACATAACCACTCACTTTCCCACTTTGGAACACATATGCATGACCACTAAGCAAATTATCAAATAGTTGTTAATCAGTATTTTATTTTATTATTTTTATTTTTAGACATCCTGATCATGATTTATTACTATTTGTATTAACACGACATGGGGTGAGAGTCAAACATTACCAAAAAAGGGTTAGCCGTAAGTATGATTTAAAGATATAGTTTTTATTATACAAAGCTCTACTCATATGAAAATCACATTAAGTTTAAATCATTTTTAAAAACTAATATGGCTACTAATGGACACTAATATGGCTACTAAGGGACACTAATATGGCTACTAAGGGACACTAATATTGCTACTAAGAGACTAATATGGCTACTAAGAGACACTAATATGGCTACTAAGAGACACAAATATTGCTACTAAGGGACACTAATATGGCTACTAAGAGACTAATGTGGCTACTAAGAGACACTAATATGGCTACTATGGGACACTAATATGGCTACTAAGAGACACAAATATTGCTACTAAGAGACACTAATATGGCTACTAAGGGACACTAATATGGTTACTAAGGGACACTAATATGGCTACTAAGAGACTAATATGGCTACTAAGAGACACTAATATGGCTACTAAGGGACACTAATATGGCTACTAAGAGACACTAATATGGCTACTAAGAAACGCTAGTATGGCTACTAAGAGACACTAATATGGCTACTAAGAGACAGTAATATGGCCACTAAGGGACACTAATATGGCTACTAAGGGACACTAATATGGGTAATAAGGGACGCTAAAATGGCTACTAAGGGACACTAATAATGCTACTAAGAGACATTAATATGGCTACTAAGAGACACTAATATGGCTACTAAGGGACACTAATATGGTTACTAAGAGACACTAATATGGCTTCTAAGCAACACTAATATGGCTACTAAGAGACATTAATATGGCTACTAAGAGACTAATATGGCTACTAAGAGACTAATATTGCTACTAAGAGACACTAATATGGCTACTAAGAGACACTAATATGGCTACTAAGAGACCAATATTGCTACTAAGAGACACTAATATGGCTACTAAGAGACACTAATATGGCTATTAAGGAACACTAATATTGCTACTAAGGGACACTAATATGGCTACTAAGGGACACTAATATGGCTACTAAGAGACACTAATATGGCTATTAAGGAACACTAATATTGCTACTAAGGGACACTAATATGGCTACTAAGGGACACTAATATGGCTACTAAGAGACACTAATGTGGCTATTAAGGAACACTAATATTGCTACTAAGGGACACTAATATTGCTACTAAGGGACACTAATATGGCTACTAAGAGACACTAATATTTCTACTAAGGGACACTAATATGGCTACTAAGAGACACTAATATGGCTACTAATGGACACTAATATGGCTACTAAGAGACATTAATATGGCTACTAATAGACACTAATATGGCTATTAAGGGACACTAATATTGCTACTAAGAGACACTAATATGGCTACTAAGGGACACTAATATGGCTACTAAGAGACACTAATATGGCTTCTAAGCAACACTAATATGGCTACTAAGAGACAATAATATGGCTACTAAGAGACTAATATGGCTACTAAGAGACACTAATATGGCTACTAAGAGACTAATATGGCTACTAAGAGACCAATATTGCTACTAAGAGACACTAATATGGCTACTACGAGACACTAATATGGCTATTAAGGAACACTAATATTGCTACTAAGGGACACTAATATGGCTACTAAGAGACACTAATATTGCTACTAAGGGACACTAATATGGCTACTAAGAGACACTAATATGGCTACTAAGGGACACTAATATTGCTACTAAGAGACATTAATATGGCTACTAATGGACACTAAATATGGCTACTTAAGGACACTAATATGGCTACTAAGGGACACTAATATGGCTTCTAAGAGACACTAATATGGCTACTAAGGGACACTAATATGGCTACTAAGAGACAGTAATATGGCTACTAAGAGACACTAATATGGCTACTAAGGGACACTAATATGGCTACTAAGAGACAATACTATGGCTACTATAGGACAATAGTATGGCTACTAAGAGACATTAATATGGCCACTAAGGGACACTAATATTGCTACTAAGAGACTAATATTGCTACTAAGTGACACTAATATGGCTACTAAGGGACACTAATATGGCTACTAAAAGACACTAATATGGCTACTAAAGGACACTAATATGGCTACTAAGGGATACTAATATGGCTACTAAAAGACACTAATATGGCGACTAAGTGACACTAATATTGCTCTTATGTGGTCACTATATAGTACAGCATTTTAAAAATGACAAAACTTATTTAAAAATGTCATAGATTTCAAGCAGAAATTCAACATTACCAGGTTAAAAATGCATACTGCATATTGTTAAGGGATTTTTTTTTTACCAAAAACCAGTAGTTGAAAAGTGATGATAGTTGATATTCAGAGGGTCTGGTTATATTTTATATATCCTAACATTGTCATTTTTGTAAAATCTAAATATTCAATCAGAAAGTAAGAAATAATTTCAATCTATATGATTTTACAGATGGATTATTAAAGGAGGGTAACTATGCAGATGGTAAGCCACACCAGCTACAATACTGGAGATCACGTGGTGAAATGTTACTGACGGTAATTACAAATATATATATCTGTAGTGACGATATCTTCTGTAGGCTTATGTACACAAAATCTTCCTATACATAGCTGATTTTTATAGTTGACTACACAAGTGTGTTTTTACATACACATTGTAGTTAAAATCTTTCTGTCTTTCTGAAATAAGTCAAAACTAGGAATAAATATTTCAAAATTATATAACTGTAACATCCCTTTCCTGTAAGGATTAAAAATGAAAAAAGTATTTTCTGTTATTTTGTTTGTTAAAATATTAAAAAAAATAATAATACTGACTAAATCTTGCAAATAGTCCAAAGAAAGACGTATAGTCTTATGTTAAGATAATAGTCGAAAGAAAGACGTATAGTCTTATGTTAAGATAATAGTCCAAAGAAAGACGTATAGTCTTATGTTAAGATATACATTTGTATTACTATACTTTCTATATAATTAAAATTAGATCTTTGTTAGATATTATTTTAATCTGGTGATACACCTTCATCTAACAACATCTCATTACTGGTAACATAAGACATGATATTCCTAGTGAACAGAGATGAGTAGACACCATCTTTAAGTTTGAACAGCCATGTTATGAAGGTATAGAGAGCTTCCGAATGTAATACAAGGTTACATGACATAACTCAGTAGAGGATGATAGTGAATCACTGTATAAATAATAAAGTACTATGTAAGAAAGATCTAGTTTTAATTGTCTACACATGTTTCTCTGTATTGTATTGATGTGTGTCGTGTAAACCTAATCAACAGGTCATTCCTCTTGCAGATTCTGTAAGTATCCAGCACTAACCTCTATCTTCTTCTTTCCTTGCTTTACACAATAAAATATGATTATAACAGACTGATATAGTGAGTGGATGTCACTCTGTAGAAGACTTCATGTGTTTCATGTTTGTTGATATTGAGTATTTTTTAATGAATTTAACAAAGAAGATGATTAATTTTTTTTACTTTTTTCTGAAGATATAAGAAAGATTTATTTCAAGTTTTATTTTATTTTAACCCACACATTTTGTTCTGTACCTTATTTTTACTAGAAATTAGACAGATTTGAATGAAATGTTGAATCAGTGTATACCTATTATCATGGACATTGTGGGAATGATCACCAGCATGTGCATGTTTGTCTTCATTAACATTATATTATTTTACTTAAGGTTTTTTGTTCAGTTTGTTTATTTTCTAAGGGAGAGAAGTACCATCTTCAAGAATATTTTATTAGGCTTGGATTCTAGATAGACACATATCAGGATATATTTTTAGAAGTTAGGATTGATGTGACATTTGACCTTTGTGAGACATGACAAGTCCTTTTCTTTCATAAATAAAGCTTTTACATGGGAGACAACCCATAGGAGACCAGGTGACAATGATAAATGTCCAATCAAAAACTTGCCAACTTGTTCAAAGTCACAGTTGTAACCATAAGAAACGTCATTAATGATTGGACTTCACAAGTTAAATTATCCACAAAAATGGCCAGTTTTGCCTTCCGTCCTTTGGTTTGTAGAGTTTTATCGTTGTACTTTATGGAAGAAATAGGTTCTTGTATTCGAGCAAAATTGAAGATGTATAAGGTCTAATACCGGGAGAGGTGCAAGATTGTACAATCTGTGACACACCTTTCAGGGTGTGTGTTTACTTAGAGAAAATATAGAGTGCTCTCCCTTGTTAGTAACTAACGTAAATAAAAAAAATTACCTCCTTTTGACCCACGTCAGATAACTTTATATAAGTTTTTATCACTGTTGTAGTATTTTAAAGATATTGTCTATATATTTTATAATGAAATACATTTACAATACTGCCAAGACACAGATTTATACAGTATTGATAAAACAACAATTTTCTTGAACAATGGAAAGCAATTTTGTGCAGCTTGACTTACCCAGTAGCCTGGGTAAAATAGAAAAATCTGTTTCACCTAAATTAACAGACTACTTTATCCAAGGGGTTAGAATGGGAGATCTTCCACTTGTGTGAAAAATTCTATGTCTTTTATACTCGTTCCAATCCATTTGGGGAAAAGACAAAAATTCTCACGCTTGTGGAAGAAACCCAAATCTTCAATATGGACTCATGTAAGAACATATTAGTCTTGCATGGATTGTCTCATAGGACTCATGTAAGAACATATTAGTCTTACATGGATTGTCTCGTAGGACTCATGTAAGAACATATTAGTCTTACATAGATTGTCTCATTGGGGAATGGAACTTCTTGCTCTGAGAAATTTGTCTCCACAATGAATTGATTATTTTAATGTCATAAACTCCTACATTAGTATAATTAAAATATAATTTAATGTAGTATTAAGTGATTGTTGGCTGAGTTTTATTTTGCTGTAAACAACTTGATTTATAAAGAACAATATTGTAAATTAAGGACTGTTTTATATTGTGTTAATTATAAATGCTTGTTGTTCCTTATTTTACTGCAGATGTATTTGTTTATATACAGTTATTCCCCAAATATTACAGTAAATAGTTTGTGTATTCCCTGTTTATTTATTTCATTTAAGTTTTATTTTATAAATTTTGCCCATATTTTATAGAATACAAGAATAAATGTGGCTAGCCACTGGTAAAATTGAACAAGATTTATTCTGAACTGCTGATATGTAACATCTTTTTTATTGATTTTCCCTCAGTTTCCATTGGTGGTGTAATGGTTAGCGTGATTGCCTCGAGTGGGCTAGATTTTGTGTTCGAGGTAATGGTTAGAGTGCTTGCCTCGAGTGGGCTAGATTTTGTGTTCGAGGTAATGGTTAGCGTGCTTGCCTCAAGTGGGCTAGATTTTGTGTTCGAGGTAATGGCTAGAGTGCTTGCCTCGAGTGGGCTAGATTTTGTGTTCGAGGTAATGGTTAGCGTGCTTGCCTCGAGTGGGCTAGATTTTGTGTTCGAGGTAATGGTTAGCGTGCTTGCCTCGAGTTGGCTAGATTTTGTGTTCGAGGTAATGGTTAGCGTGCTTGCCTCGAGTGGGCTAGATTTTTGTGTTCGAGGTAATGGTTAGCGTGCTTGCCTCGAGTGGGTTAGATTTTGTGTTCGAGCTAATGGTTAGCATGATTGCCTCGAGTGGGCTAGATTTTGTGTTCAAGGTAATGGTTAGTGTGCTCGCCTCGAGTGGGTTAGAATTTGTGTTCGAGGTAATGGTTAGCGTGCTTGCCTCGAGTGGGCTAGATGTTGTGTTCGAGGTAATGGTTAGCGTTCTTGCCTCGAGTGGGCTAGAT
>MJUT01049433.1:10020-20857 GCA_002080005.1 Gigantidas platifrons | reverse complement strand
ACTCATGGTGAGGTGTTCTTGATACAACTGTATGTAATAAACGTCGGTAGTTTTCTCTGGCTACTCATGGTGAGGTGTTCTTGATACAACTGTATGTAATAAACGTCAGTGGTTTTCTTTGGCCACTCATGGTGAGGTGTTCTTGATACAACTGTATGTAATAAACGTCAGTGATTTTCTTTGGCCACTCATGGTGAGGTGTTCTTGATACAACTGTATGTAATAAACGTCAGTGGTTTTCTTTGGCCACTCATGGAGAGGTGTTCTTGATACAACTGTATGTAATAAACGTCAGTGATTTTCTTTGGCTACTCATGGAGAGGTGTTCTTGATACAACTGTATGTAATAAACGTCAGTGATTTTCTTTGGCTACTCATGGTGAGGTGTTCTTGATACAACTGTATGTAATAAACGTCAGTGATTTTCTCTGGCTACTCATGGAGAGGTGTTCTTGATACAACTGTATGTAATAAACGTCAGTGATTTTCTCTGGCTACTTCAGTATCCTCCTGCTATAAAACTGACCGCCATCATATTACTGAAATACTTTTGAAAGTGGCATTAAACACCACTACCCCAACCCTCTTACAATTATAATATACTTCCAACAAATTTAATTGACTTAGATTTACTTATACTATTATATTACAACATGCCCAAAACAATGAAGGAGAGATATATGATGGTGGGTATTATAACTCTACCCATTCCCAAACAAGAGGCCCTACAGAGCAAACATGGATGTTTCTGTTATTTGTACATAAAGAGTTTATTTTTCATCTGATTTTGATATTTTTTTAATGCATTCCTCAGGAAAATTCCTTTTAGAAAGATACATAGTGTTATTATTATGTTAACTAATACCATATTGACATAAGAGGACAAAAAGAAAGCACAATTTCAAAATTTTAATTTAGTTTATCAATTTTAAAGCATTTTTTTAATGATCATCTTTATGGTTATTGACAGGCCATAACAACTTTTTCTGTTAAATTTTGAAAAGGAACCCCAATTCCGAAAGGTTGCATATTTGGAAGGTACAGTGTATATTTAAGAAATAAATCATGGAAGCCAGAATGTGTTTGGAGTTTTAACATGGATTGGTGGATAAAATTTGCTAATATCTGCCAACCCATGTTAAAGCTCGAAACTCATTCTGGCTTCCATGATTTATTTCGATTCTGATATGTCTAAGAGTACAAATACGGTAGTATACCTTGATTGGAAGACGGTAATTTATATTTCCGTTTGCGAAAAATGTCGCACACAATTTATGCTGCCATATTCGAGCAAACGATAATTCATCAACATGTACATTTACGACGGTAAAGTCAGTCACATGCACTGGCGCATGTGCTAATGAGATTATACTCAATCGATAAATCGCTCGTTTGTCTACAAAGCAAAAGAAGGACGTCATGTTAGAATGAATCTTCATTTTTCATCCAATTTTGGTGCATTTAAAAAAAAAATTTGATAGATTTTGCCGAGAGCTTGCGATAATATGGCAATATAATTCTTCTATCTCTACGATTTCAGAGATAAACTCAACAGAAAGAGAAAAGTGTCATATTCCAAAATTTGAACTTAAAAAAAAAAATTCTCCAATTTTAAAGCAGTTTTATGTACAATGATAATTTTTATGGGTTGTTGATGGGCCATAGCAAAAAGTTGTGCTATTTTATTTTAAAAAGGGGCCTAAATGGGGCTAAAATTCTGAAATTTCACATATTTGGAACGGTATATTACATTTTTTTTTTTTCCAGTCAATTCTAGTATATAGGTTTCTTTGCTTGATTTAAAATATTTTTCTGAAGCACAGATTTTAAATATTCACAATTTCCTTCAAAGGTCCTATATTGTATTGTGTTGAATTGTGAACTCTGAAAATTCTTAGATTATAAAATTATGTTGAAATTACAGTGTAAAACTACATTTAATTCTGTCTTTGTTCATTTTATCAAAATAGAACAAGAATTGACTTTGGAATAATGTTTTGAAAAAAATTGTGATTTTATATGAAATATATAGTAAAAGATGAGTGACAGAATACTTTTTGCAGGTCTCTGTATATTGGCTCTAATCAGTCTCATTCCTTGAGTCCAAAACAGTGTTCTGTGACAGATAAAACAGTCTAACAATACAAATAAACCTGTTATAGTCACCCTAATGTTATTTGTTTGGACAATCCTTTATTTATTTTAAGTAGAGAGAGCATGAGATTTAACTAGAAGATATAAAACAAAGTCTACATTGTGTTATGGGCTAACTGTTTTATCTTATATATAAAAACAAAACAATGCACATCAACTGTTTATCTTATAATACATGTAACTTGTTTTGTATTTCAAGTAACAATGGTGACAGTATTATAAACATACTCCCCTTGGATGAAGGTGTTAGGGTAGATTAACACACAAGGGAAAAAGTTATCACCCGAGACGAAGTCGAAGGTGATAATTTTTTCACAGTGTGTTAATCACTGTATATACTGAATGCATAATTATTCAAGTATGCATTATGTAGAGGAGAATACACTCCAACTGTAGATTTTTAAAAATAATCAACGAGACCCGTCAAGAGTCGAGTTGATTATTTTTTAAGAATCTACAAGTTGGAGTGTATTCTCTCACATAATACATTTCTATCTGCAACAGTGTTTTCATTGTATATTTTTACCTTTTTAATGTTCAGAAAGCTAAATAAGCCACAATTAACAAAAAATAAACAACACATTTTTTTCGGCATCCGTGCTTTCGATTCTCGTTTATATTTAGATATTTCAAGGTCTTTCAAGTGAATAGAATCGTTTATATTTAGATATTTCAAGGTCTTTCAAGTGTCCCAGATGTTCACCTGTGGTCTGTCTGATTTGTTAAGTTGCGGTCGGTTCATTGGTTGTTTTTGTATTGCGAGAATACTCGTCAGTTCTGAACATAACTTATGTCAGAACTCAAATAGTTGTATCATTTCTTGTATATATTGATCAATTGCTTTTTTTAAACAAATTGTTGATATTTTTTTAACAAAGCTGACTATAAAGAGTTATATATACTAATAATATAATTTATTAATGTGGTCGACTTTGCCGAGTGGTATAAAGATGGAAGTTTTGAAAGTCAAAGTAGACTTTAAAAATCCCAGCATTGGTTCGAGACACGAAAGTCACAAAATAAGTAAAACACGTTTTTAAGCCTAAATAGTAGAAGGTTAAAGTTCATATATTCAAGAACAAAAGAATCAACTAGATTCTTAAAAATAATCCACTGTTCGAACAATAGTGTGACGTATTATGTTATTAGAAGGACAATTGTAAAAAAAATAAAAAGTCATAAATTAAGATAGTTTACTTACATTAACAACAACAAAACATCAAATAGCAACAAATTTAACAAGATAATAACATAATGTTTATAACAATTAATGTAAAATGTTAATTGCATATTTTGATAAATATTATCACATGTTTGCTTCTATATTCTGACTATTGCATAAATAATTTTCAAGGTAGGCTATAATTGTTTTATCATTTTTCACTATTATTATTTAAATACATGTCTTAAAATTTTGAAATTTTATGAAAACTTTGAAATTTTTTTAAAAATTTTTGGAAAATTTTGAACTTTAAAACAAATTTTTATTTTTTTTTATTTTAGAATTTTGAAAATCGGTAAACCTCGGGTGTTAATTTTTCCGGATCGGCAAACTTCGGGCTCAACGGGTGTTAATTTTAGGCATTAACACCCATTGCTAATATTATCACATGTTGCTAGGGATGGGCAGGGCATATGAAAGGTTAGTGAAAATTAACAAATGCCACTTGTCCAATGAAATGAATGGATAATATAAGAAATTTGCATAAAGTATAATAATAACATATAAAGGTTTATTGTAAAAATGGCTTGGTCCTTTATTTTGATTATTTAACCCCAAGAATTTTAATAGTACAAAATGTATTGATAAATTTCAAACAATGTGAAATACACTTGTTTTTGATTGGTCTCCATTCTGCCAAATTTCAAACAATGATGACCCAGGAAATTCCTGAATTTAGAATGAATTCTTCCATTGTCAGTTATTATGATCCCTGTTTGATCCCAGTCATATGTGAAAGTATCCATATAGAAATGAGTGATTGAGTGATTGTCATGACGAAGTGAGAAAAACTATATTGCAGTCTTAGACTAAAAACAAGTATGTTGCAGTGTGTGTAATAATTTGCTTTAAAGTGTTCACCAGATTGAAATCAAGCCATTTTTATTTTATTTTATTAGAACCTATTTTATTCCTAGATTTTCCTATGATTTTTGAAAATTAGTTAGATTTTTGTTTTGTTTTTGTTGAGAATAGTAAAAATTGGAAATTTAATATTTGTGGAAAGTGGTTGGATATTTTACACTTTCTGCTGATAATGTGATCCCATATATTGTGATATAAACAGTAAGAATTGTAAAAATGTCAAAAATAACTACCCTTATTTATCAGACATGTATAATCATATAAAAGGAGGGAGACTTTTGTAATTAAATAAATAAATGTTAATGTTCCAAATTCAGAAATGATCAATTAGGAACATCTAGGAGATATTTTGTATTCTTGTCTAACAGAATGTTATTTGGTGTTGTATGCTTTGTAGGGTTTTATTTATAAAATGTTACCCTCGCCTATTTTGAGTGTAATGGATGATATTGAGGAGCTGTCCTTAGAGAGTACTAGCACGTTTGGTACTCTTGGTAGCATGAAGGTCTGTATAGTAGAGCTCATTTGTCATATATTATTCATTGCATGCAATCTGTAAAACCATATTTGTCTATATCTAACACCATGCTTTAACCAGCCATATTGATATTTAACCATGCACTACTTGCTTACCTACCTATTGCAACCATACTGATGTCTGACCATGCACTACCTGCTAACCTGCCTATTGCAACTTTTTTTTTATCTATGTAAAAAGCACATGCTGTTAAATTTAATCATAATTTTGTTTTTATATTTGATGAATAGTAACAAAACACATTTCTTTTGACATTAAGAAAATTATCAGCATGTTTCATGAGCTAAGAAAAGTCAAGTTCACTCTAAAATGGTGGTACAATATCTTTATTAAAGCTAGACCCTGTACTAATGTAAGATTCTGGCCAAATGTTTGCCTTCAAACTTTATACATCAAATATAACAAGGATTTGAAATAAGTCAAACTAAGGAATAATTTTTCAGAAGTGTTTTTGAATGCTTCCATAATAATTTTTCAGAAGTGTTTTTGAATGCTTCCATAATAATTTTTCAGAAGTGTTTGAATGCTTTCATAATAATTTTTCAGAAGTGTTTTTGAACGCTTCCATAATAATTTTTCAGAAGTGTTTCAATGCTTACATAATAATTTTTCAGAAGTGTTAAAATAATGATGACTGTGCCATTCAGTGTTATTTTTGAGTGAACCTGCACACTTATATTCAAAAGTTTTTGTATCATTATGCTAAAAGAATATAATGAAAAATTATGCTATTGGAATAGTTATGGAAATGAATTACCATTTCTGTCAATAGACAGGAATACAGTTAAAGTCAGCCTTTAGATGTAAATTATGTTAAATACTTTGAGTTCCTCCACTACTAAAACTTATCCTTATCTTAATATCCTAAAGTAAATTTAATCTACAAAATGATGGTATGAAATATAAGTATCTGTAGTTTTGTTGATAATCAAAACTGAACACCACAATGTAACTGAAATATTTTTGAAAGTGGAGTTTAACACCATAACCCTAATCACTGATGATTATTACCCTTTTCAACTAGGTTCACGGATATTACTGATTAAAGGTTCACTGATCACTGATATTACTGATTAAAGGTTCACTGATCACTGATATTACTGATTAACGGTTCACTGATCACTGATATTACTGATTAAAGGCTCACTGATATTACTGATTAAAGGTTCACTGATCACTGATATTACTGATTAAAGGTTCACTGATCACTGATATTACTGATTAAAGGTTCACTGATATTACTGATTAAAGTTTTCTTCAAACATCAGTAGTTACTGGGGACAGTAGAATAGTTGTCATTGTTTAATAGTATTATTATACAATGTAGGTTAACCTTTAGGTCATTTCCTCCAGTCACACATGTGTACTTGTTCATGGACAAGTTAGTCAATTGTATAAGTAGGTACACTTTAATTATTCATTGAGAAATAGTTTGATATTGAGTTTTATTTGATCTGTCAAACAATATTTTGTTTCAATCAGTTTCACCACTTTGACATATAATACTAAGTTTTTAGCTCATCTGGCTAAAAGGCCATGTTTAATAAACTTTCACATTTGAATCTTCTCATCTGAAATCACTTAAATGAATCGAAACTTGGTAGGAAGCATCTATGGAAGGTCATCAATAAAGATCGCTCATTTCATCCCAATCCATTAACAAACATGGCTGCCATATGCAATTCTTGTTTCTGGTTGGTCAATTTCTAAAAATCTTCTCCTCTACAACCGCTTAGCCTAATGAAGTGAAACTTGGTAGGAAGCATCTATGGAAGGTCCTCTAATAAGATTGCTCATTTCTTTCCCATCCTTTAGGTAATTCTTGTTTCTGGTTGGTCGATTTCTACAAATCTTATCTGAAACTGCTTTGCCAAATAAAGCAAAATTGTAAAGGAAGCATCTATGGAAGGTCTTCTATAAGATTACATAATTTCATCCTGATGGGACAAAAAACATGATCGCCATGGGCAATTCTTTATTTTTTTTGGCTGAAATTTAAAAAAATCTTCTCCTCTGAAACTAGGAGGCACAATGAATTGTCACTTTATATGGGAATGATGTATGGGAAATCGGAGATCATGTTTAAAATTTCTATATTTCATGCCGATCATACCACTAATATGGCCTCAAAGCAAAATGACCAGTAAGCAACACAACACAGACCACTGAGCCTCTAATTCTTTTTTCACAGGATTAGTGATTATCTGACCTCTGTCAAGCTCAGAAGAAATATGTAGTAATTATACCCATAAAGACAGATTCCAAGAGGGTATAATTGATTTGTACCATGATTCTATGATAGTTTTTAATGACACATACAAAGAGTAAATAATGTAGTTGATATACCTAATGACACATAGAAAATATAAATAAAGTAGTCCATATACCTAATGACACATAGAAAATATAAATAAAGTAGTCCATATACCTAATGACACATAGAAAATATAAATAAAGTAGTCTATATACCTAATGACACATAGAAAATATAAATAAAGTAGTCCATATACCTAATGACACATAGAAAATATAAATAAAGTAGTCCATATACCTAATGACACATAGAAAATATAAATAAAGTAGTCTATATACCTAATGACACATAGAAAATATAAATAAAGTAGTTCATATACCTAATGACACATAGAAAATATAAATAAAGTAGTCCATATACCTAATGACACATAGAAAATATAAATAAAGTAGTCCATATACCTAATGACACATAGAAAATATAAATAAAGAAGTCCATATACCTAATGACACATAGAAAATATAAATAAAGTAGTCCATATACCTAATGACACATAGAAAATATAAATAAAGTAGTCTATATACCTAATGACACATAGAAAATATAAATAAAGTTGTCCATATATTACTATTTATAGTTTTACCACTTTTAATTTCAATTATTCAAATTTCTAATAACATGAATTATAACATTTTTATACGACTGCAAAAACTGTGTAGTTCTATTATGTTATGGCATTGTGAGCTGTCTTTGTTACGCATTTATAGACAAAATGGTTTCCATGCCATATGTTAAGTTCTAGTTGACAGATTCTTAATTTTGATTTTGAACACAATGGTCATTGGTACTGAATAATGGTTTATGTTGATTTTGGGTATTGTAACTTTACCCATTAACAAACAGGAAACCCTGCAGAGCAAAAATTGATATTTCTCTTATTAGTACATAGAGAGCTGATCTTTCATCTGATTTTGATAGGTTTTTTTAATGCATTCCTTAGAAAAAATCTCCTTAAAAAAATGCAAAACATTATTATGAAACTAATACCATTTTTGACATAAAAGAGGAAAATTCAGATGTTAACTTTTTTTTAATTTTTCATCCAATTTTAATGCAGTTTTTTGCAAAATTATCATCTTTATGGGTTATTATTGGAGTGCCATAGATTTTATTTCAAAAAGGGGCCCAAATTTTTGCATGTTTGAGAGGTATTATAAAATTTTTATTTTTCATCCAAATTTGATGTGAATTTTTCTTTGAATTTATTAAGCTGAGAGTTTCTGGTAGTCAAGCAAAATACTTTCTTTTAAAATATATTTGTTCTACTTTCCATTATTGAAATACTGCGGTGGTATTGTGTAGCCTGTGTGTCTTGATACAGACTTGACTAGGTTGACTATTAGACAGGTTTATATGACCATAAGTAATGAGCCAGGACCACAAGTAATGTCTTTATTCTGTATTTATATCCTTTTAAAAAGGTATTTAATTTAACTGTATATAGTGAATAGCATTGATGTCTGTTAAATTTTTAAAGTGATTGACTGAGTTTGGTCATTGACACATGTAAGTGTAAAACGATCTATGATAAATAAGGTCAACATATTTAATATGTGGATTATTGACCTCAGTGTTGCAGTTTAATCTGCAATGTTTTACAGACAAAGAGAAAGTAGACAAACAGACTGATGACACTAACATTAACAAAGATCATGTTAAACTTGATAGAGAATGGTGGGAGGTTCTGTCTAGGTTTTAATCTAAAGATTAAATACTGTTTAAATATCTTGTATCAGAAAAAAAAAAGATTGAACATTTTACTTTATTGGTTTTCTGTTGACAAAGATTTACATTTCAGTACTAGATATAAATATATCATGCTGTCAAGGTGCATCTTTCTCAATCTATTTTTATCCAGTAGTTTGTTCTATAACAAATTCCTCCATTTTTTCAACATATTTATTAAATTTACATCTGTTATATGATGTTTGAAATTAAATTCTAATTAAATTTATATATGTATATATTTTTTTAATTTTAAGAAGGTGCTTGTAGCAACACTTCATTGTTTTATTTCTACCCACTACAAAGAAAATGATATTTGAAGGAAGGTATTCTTATAAGAAGGATTACATGTATACAAGAGACATGATAATGACATGCTTTGATTTTACTGGTTAATTACACTGGCCAATTTTCATAACACTGCTGGTCAAGATCAAATTTTACAGTTCAAAGCAATACTTTTAGCTCTATTGACCAACAGTAGCATGTAAGCTATTGCCATCACTTTGCCACCATTATCCTTCATCTCTCTGTCCATCAGGCATAATATATATTAAAGATCTACTCCTCTCTACAGGACCAATATTAACCAAAGTTAGCTTGAATTATCTTGAAGTTATCATAAACCTTAATGGTCAAGAATAAGTTATCTTTTTTAAGGCAGTTTATGTTACAAAAAATTATATGTGAAGAAAAGATTCTGATGTTCAAGTCCTTTCAACATTTAATCCCTTCTAATTTACGGGTTTCTAAAGACAACCTTTTATATACAAAAAGTGTAAACTTTTCAACAAGTATACTATATTTATAGATGTAGAAAAATAAACTTAAATATTATTAAGGGATAGGGTTGTTGTGTTTAACGCCACTTTCAACAATATAAATATTATTAAAGATTGATTACTCTTGATATTATATTTTTCAGAAGGCAGAGGAGATAGACTCTGAGGCTGACCCACTTCAAGTCCTAGAACAACAAAAAGAATTAACACTGGAAGGAAACGGTGATAGTGGGTATGAGGCTGAATCTCGTAAAGATACAGAGGAAGATGTGATAAACATTACACCTCCTACACCTGAAAAAATATACATGTATGACATTTCTGAGCAGGACTCTCAAAACTGGAGTTCAACTCCTAATCGCAAGTTGTTAGATTATGAGGAGTCAGGCACATAGAACATCAGTTTGATTATATAGTTATTGACTTACAATAAATGATTGTGCCCTCCAATACAGGAGTTTAGTCATTGCTTCTATGACAACAAAAGGACTAGAGCCAGATATAAAATCTTCTGTGGTATATATTATATATTGATTCATGTTATATATAAGGGAGCTAACTCTTATTTTTTGCCTGAAGTATTCTGTTAGTGTGATTTGTTTGTAAGAATTAATGATTGGCGCCAGTATTTTCGTGGATTTAATACTAGTTACAGATGATTTATGTTGCAAGTAACGAAGGGTGTGTTGAAGGTTTTCTTAACTGTGACAAAAATAGAAGTTTTTTGTTGCAATCAACTGAAAATAATGAAGACACATGATAGATGTGTTGTATATATGAGATGTATTTCTGTTATATGGCAGCTATATGTGGTTATATTTCTGTGTGGAGTTTTTTTTTTCATTTTTAACTAATATGTTGCAAGAACATTTATATTGATTTTACTCAACATTCGCTAGTATTTTCTATCTTTTTGTCTTTTCTAAAAAAGAAAATGTAAAATTCATGTCAGTCATGTCCTAACAAAATTCTCATCCACAATTTGTATACAGAAATGTTGCTATAAATTAAAACACTTCCATGTCACATGTCTACTGTACAGAATGTTGATCAAGACTAAAATCTTGTTGATGCCCCCATGTAAAATGTCTACTGTACAGAATGTCGATCAAGATTAAAATCCTGTTGATGCCCCCGTGTAACATGTCTACTGTACAGAATGTCGATCAAGATTAAGATCCTGTTGATGACCCCATGTAAAATGTCTACTGTACAGAATGTCAATCAAGATTAAAATC
>MJUT01049422.1:235368-245519 GCA_002080005.1 Gigantidas platifrons | reverse complement strand
TAATGAATTGTTGATAATGTATCATTTTTAATTTGATAACAATCAGGTTTTCTTCACCATATTTGATCACAAACATAATATCACCTTTATGTTTTTTTTTATTGTGAGAAAGTCAAAAACTCAACAATACATGCAGCAATTGATATATTATGTGTTCGTCAAAAACAGCCATTAACCCTATTAATAATATTTTGTTATTACATTTTTGAGAATGTAATACATTATTTAGAACTATGCGTTTTATTAACAACCAATTACAATATTTGTAAATGAATGTTTGACAATGTATCTTTTTTATTTTGATAATATACAGGTTTTCTTCACTATATTTGAAACCAAATATAGGATAAGGCTCATAATTTCTTTTTGTTAATGGATTTCTTATAATGTACAATTTTTATTTTAATAATCAACGTGTTTTCTTCACTATATTTGATCACTCATACAATATCATATTCATATTTTCCTTTTGTTCTGAGAAAGTCCAAAACTCAACAATGCATGGAGCGACTTGTATATTATGTGTGCGTTTCAAACAGCCATTAACCCTATTAATAATATTTTGTTATTACATTTTTGAGAATGTAATACATTATTTAGAACTAAGCGTTTTATTAACAACCAATTACAATATGTGTTAATGAATTTTTGACAATGTATCATTTTTATTTTGATAATATACAGGTTTTCTTCACTATATTTGAAACCAAATATAGGATAAGGCTCATAATTTCTTTTTGCTTTGAGAGAGTCAATGTAAACTGTGCGTGCAGTGTGTGAAACATTATGTGTTTATCACAAACAGCCATTAATCCTATTATTTTTGTATTAGATTCCTGAGAATTTAATACGATATTTGGGGCTCACATTGTTTTGATAATATAATTTTTTTTCATTAAAGACCTGAAAGAACCATAACGGCAGGAATTGTACCGCACACGAAGTTACGATTATGCACAAGACGTCGCATTCAAAACGTTACATCGTTTTATATTACGACGCTTTCATACGCTGTAATTCGGTGTGAACTATTCAAGATTTCAGATTGCCAATGCATATTCATGAAATTGTCCTGTATAATCACAGCAAAGGTCAAAAGTAGCCAGGAAATAAAATACCAGACAATAGAATGCAAGCCAATAGATTACCAGGCAATATAACACAAGAAATTAAAAATCCGAAACAAAAGTTGAAAATAATATGTAAAACATGTAAAACTTTACAATTAGGTAATAAACTACATTAGTTTTTGTTTCCTTTTGACTTTGATAAGTCCCAAATTAACAGAACATTCCGTCGTAAGATGGTATAGAATGAATGTCGTTTTCCCTGTCTTTAATATGCAGTTAGTATTTTGCAGGCTTTGGTCAAGAAGAGTTTGAAATTACCAACGGGATAATCATAATCCATAAATCGAAGAAAAACAGACAATCCAACCCAATTGGCAAAAGAAAAAAATGAAAGCACCTAAGGTGATGCTAAACGATCGAACTGCTTGTATGTAGCTTTTTAGTATGCTATGCACAATCGCAAAATATCAGTATATTTCTAGAAAAAGATGTCAAACTTTGAAATAGTAAATTGAGAGCAAACTCCAGAGACATCAATATGTTATTCACATAAAACAGCTTTTTATCCAATGTTCCACAATATGTTACATTTTCTTCTATATACATTTGTATATATATAATAGTGACAATTTCGTCAGCATGACCAAGAGTGAAAAACCTTGGTAAGTCTGCTATTAACAGGAAACCTACCTCGTCTGAATTGTCGTTTACAGCTCCTTTACAAAGCTCATTCCCACAAAATAAAACATAATGTAGATGTTCCTTTACCAAAGAATCTAATGGGATTAACTTTTTTAACCACAAGCAAACAATAGCTTGTAGTTTTAAAAGTTACAAGCATAATTCAGTGTTATCTGATATTTAAGAAGCATTGGGCGGGAGGAAGGGGAGGGGGAACTATTAATATAATTATTGAATAGTGCCAAAAATGGAAAGAACAGTTGGTGTAGGAGCTACAACTATAACATTCAACAACTCAGTTTTACATTCTATTACATTATTATTTTATTTCCCATCAACTGTTTACCAGTCACCACATCTGTTTTGAAGGGGCAAGCAAATCAATGTGACAGTCAAAGTGAAATATAGTGCATTCAGAACCATTTGTGGGTGTAATTTTATACCTTGGAAAAGGGAAATATTTTTCTATATGGGGTCTTTTTCGCGGAAAGGGAATGTTACTCTTGAAAAAAAATACAACACTTATTAATAGATTTGACGATGAACTTTTATCCTTCCGAAGACAGCCTCCGTGTCCTTTCCATTTTCATCTTTTTTGTTTCGAAGCCAACATCAACATTCAACTCCCGGAATTCCCTCATCCATTTACGGACACCTACTGGAGTATTATACAGGTTTTGTTTTCATTATTTGTGTCCAAGTTTGCTTGCCGGTTGCCCTACATCGATACTTTCATTTGATGTTTATCTTTAGGTGGAACATACTTTAAAAACATGTATTGTTGACATAAATACGTCAGCAGTGATTCAAGGTTAACAGGTCAAAACCTCTTCGGGATTTTCTAGACTTTTCATTAGATAGTACATCAAACATTAGAACACGTGTTGTCTAAAGCACTGGTTCCCAATCCTGAGCAAAACTACGATGGTCGAGAACTAACGACACTGAAAAACCAGTTGAATTGTAACACCCAGCAGCATATGATATAAATATACTATGTTCTAAATTTATTCTAAAATTAAAAACAGAAAACACACATTTCGGAACAGGACAAAAGTAGGAAGGTACAATTTGTGTACACTTGCTGAAATATCAACACGCATTTCTTGTTGCTCTAATGTAAATTTTCAGACGCAATGCGAAAATCAAAGTCTCTTACATAGTAAACACAATATCAATTTCTAGATATTGAAATATCCATCCGCAAAATCCGCGTTGTAACAAATAAATACTTATAGATGAGTAAAAGTGCATATAAGTACCCGATTTTAAGGGGGATTTATAATATATGAATGTTGCATGCATGCTCTTTCTGATATTTAAGTTACTCGTCCTCTTACAATTGACTCTATATATGGACTATATTTTTATCCGGGCTGAAGGTTGCGACACATGTTGTGAAAGCAGTGTCTTCCGGTTCATATTCCTCATGCATGAGCGCTAGCATTAAACGATATCTTACTATGTTAGATCATTTAAAAATACAAAAGGACAAGCAAGGATCTACAACATACACACCCAAAACCAATATCGGGTAACACCAACGCACTTAAAACATGCGATGAACTCAGGTGCTCCGGAAGAGTTTCAGTTCCTGTATCTATCTAAATCCTGGTAATGAAGTTCAATTCAAGTAAATGTATATTGAGGAATATTGTTTGATCAGAATGATAAGATATTGTTTGGATTCTTTTGGAATGTCGTTATTTCTTTTCGATAACAATTTAATGTGAAATGATTATTGGTCTGTTTAAAAAACTACAGAAAATGGGCACACATGATAATAAAAAAGGGTAATAAAAAAATTACCTAACACATAGCAATCTTCCAAAGGGAAAGTCAAAACTCATAAATCAATTAACAGACAAAATCAGTCAACAATCAGGAAACTGGGAAACCGCAATAATATACTGGATAAGAAATGCAAACGAAAAACCTGTATCATCTCTAACATCATCATTCTTACATAGGCTTCATGTTTTCTTTTTTTATCCTACGAAAGTCCCAAGTCAACAGTGCAAGCAATGATTGATATAGTATGTGTTCGTTTCAAACAGCCATTAACATTATTCATTTTATAGTTTCGTTGAATTCAAAAGAATGTTATACGCTGTGTATAACTAAGTAGTTCATTAACAGTCAACTAAAATATGCATTAATAGATATCTAATGATGCATAATGTTTATTTTGATCACATATACAATATAAACTTATCTTTACCTTTCCCTTTGAAAAAGTCAAAGATCAATATTATGTGTTTTTGGTAAGCAGCCAATAACACTATTATTTTTATTTTGTTATTAATTTCTTGAGATTGCTATGAGTAGTGTATAACTAAATATGTCATTAACAACCAATTAAAATATTTGTTAATGGATTTCTTATAATGTACAATTTTTATATTAATAATCAACGTGTTTTCTTCACTTTATTTGATCACTCATACAATATTATATTCATGTTTTCTTTTAGTTCTGAGAAAATCCAAAACTCAACAATGCATGCAGCGATTGATATATTATGTGTTAGTCACAAACAGCCATTAACCCCATTAATACTATTTTGGTATTATATTTTTGAGAATATAATACGGTATTTAGAACTAAGCGTTTTATTAACAATCAATTACAATATTTGTTAATGAATTTTTGTTAATATTTCACTTTTATTGTGATAACAAACAGGTTTTCTTCACCATATTTGATCACAAACACTAGTTCACCTTTATTATTTATTTTTATTGTAAGAAAGTCAAAAACTCAACAATGCATGCAGCGATTGATATATTATGTGTTCGCTTCAAACAGCCATTAACCCAATTGATAATATTTTGTTATTACATTTTTGAGAATGTAATGCGCTATTTAGAACTAAAGGCTTTATTAACAATCAATTACAATATTTATTAATGAATTGTTGATAATGTATCATTTTTAATTTGATAACAACCAGGTTTTCTTCACCATATTTGATCACAAACATAATATCACCTTTATTTTTTTATTTTTATTGTGAGAAAGTCAAAAACTCAACAATGCATGCAGCGATTGATATATTATGTGTTCGTCAAAAACAGCCATTAACCCTATTATTTTTATGTTGTTTTTAATTTTATGAGATTGCTATGAGTTGTGTATAACTAAATATGTCATTAAGGACAATTTAAACTATATGTTAATGGATTTCTTTTAATGTACAATTGTTATTTTAATAATCAACGTGTTTTCTTCACTATATTTGATTACTCATACAATATCATATTCATATTTTCTTTTTGTTCTGAGAAAGTCCAAAACTCAACAATGCATGGAGCGACTGGTATATTATGTGTGCGTTTCAAACAGCCATTAACCCTATTAATAATATTTTGTTATTACATTTTTGAGAATGTAATACATTATTTAGAACTAAGCGTTTTATTAACAACCAATTACAATATGTGTTAATGAATTTTTGACAATGTATCATTTTTAATTTGAAAACAACCATGTTTTCGTCACCATATTTCATCACAAGCACTAGTTCACCTTTAATTTTTTTTCTTTTTATTGTGAGAAAGTCCAAAACTCAACAATGCATGCAGCGATTGATTTATTATGTGTTCGTTACAGACAGCTATTAACCCTATTAATAATATTTTGTTATTACATTTTTGAGAATGTAATACATTATTTAGAACTAAGCGTTTTATTAACAACCAATTACAATATTTGTTAATGAATGTTTGACAATGTATCTTTTTTATTTTGATAATATACAGGTTTTCTTCACTATATTTGCAACCAAATATAGGATAAGGCTCATAATTTCTTTTTGCTTTGAGAGAGTCAATGTCAACTGTGCGTGCAGTTTGTCACACATTATGTGTTTGTCACAAACAGCCATTAATCCTATTATTTTTGTATTAGATTCCTGAGAATTTAATACGATATTTGGGGCTAACATTGTTTTGATAATATACATTGTTTTTCATTAAAGACCTGAAAGAGGCATAACGGCAGGAATTGTACCGTACACGAAGTTACGATTATGCACAAGACGTCGCATTAAAAGCGTTACATCGTTTTATATTACGACGCTTTCATACGATGTAATCCGGTGTGAACTATTCAAGATTTCAGATTGCCAATGCATATTCATGAAATTGTTCTGTATAATCACAGCAAAGGTCTAAAGTAGCCAGGAAATAAAATACCAGGCAATAGAATGCAAGCCAATAGATTACCATGCAATATAACACAAGAAATTAAAAACCCGAAAAAAAAGTTGAAAATAATATGTAAAACATGTAAAACTTTACAATTAGGTAATAAACTACATTAGTTTTTGTTTCCTTTTGACTTTGATAAGTCCCAAATTAACAGAACATTCCGTCGTAAGATGGTATAGAATGAATGTCGTTTT
Organism: Gigantidas platifrons; assembly: GCA_002080005.1. Classification (NCBI taxonomy): domain Eukaryota; kingdom Metazoa; phylum Mollusca; class Bivalvia; order Mytilida; family Modiolidae; genus Gigantidas; species Gigantidas platifrons. Next base: position 239,363 of record MJUT01049422.1, on the reverse strand, counting down.
CCCTGTCTTTAATATGCAGTTAATATTTTGCAGACTTTGGTCAAGAAGAGTTTGAAATTACCAACGGGATAATCATAATCCATAAATCGAAGAAAAACAGACAATCCAACCCAATAGGCAAAAGAAAAAATGAAAGCACCTAATGTGATGCTAAACGATCGAACTGCTTGCATGTAGCTTTTTAGTATGCTATGCACAATCGAAAAATATCAGTATATTTCTAGAAAAAGATGTCAAATTTGAAATAGTAAATTGAGAGCAAACTCCAGAGACATCAATATGTTATTCACATAAAACAGCTTTTTATCCAATGTTCCAGAATATGTTACATTTTCTTGTATATACATTTGTATATATATAATCGTGAAAATTTGTCAGCATGGTCAAGAATGAAAAACCTTGGTAAGTCTGCTATTAACAGGAAACCTACCTCGTCTGAATTGTCGTTTACAGCTCCTTTACAAAGCTCATTCCCACAAAAAAAAACATAATGTAGATGTTCCTTTACCAAAGAATCTAATGGGATTTACTTTTTTAACCACAAGCAAACAATTTACAAGTTACAAGCATAATTCAGTGTTATCTGATATTTAAGAAGCATTGGGCGGGAGGAGGGGGAGGGGGAATTATTAATATAATTATTAAATAGTGCCAAAAATGGAAAGAACAGTTGGTGTAGGAGCTACTACTAAAACATGCAACAACTCAGTTTTACATTCTATTACATTATTATTTTATTTCCCATCAACTGTTTACCAGACACCACATCTGTTTTGAAGGGGCAAGCAAATCAATGTGACAGTCAAAGTGAAATATTGTGCATTCAGAACCATTTGTGGGTTTAATTTTATACCTTGGAAAAGGGAAATATTTTTCTAAATAGGGTCTTTTTCGCTGAAGGGGAATGTGACTCTTGAACAAAATTACAACACTTATTAATAGATTTGACGATGAACTGTTATCCTTCCGAAGACAACCTCCGTATCCTTTCCATTTTCATCTTTTTTGTTTCGAAGCCAACATCAACATTCAATTCCCGGAATTCCCTCATCCATTTACGTCACCTACTGGAGTATTATGCAGGTTTTGTTTTCATTATTTGTGTCCAAGTTTGCTTGCCGGTTGCCCTACATCGAGACTTTCATTTCATGTTTATCTTTAGGTGGAACTTACTTTAAAAGCATGTATTGGTGACATACATACGTCAGCAGTGATTAAGGTTAACAGGTCAAAACCTCTTCGGGATTTTCTAGACTTTTCATTAGATAGTACATCAAACATTAGAACACGTGTTATCTAAAGCATTGGTTCCTAATCCTGAGCAAAACTACGATGGTCGAGAACTAACGACACTGAAAAACCAGTTGAATGGTAACACCCAGCAGCATATGATATAAATAGACTATGTTCTAAATTTATTCTAAGATTAAAAACAGAAAACACACATTTCGGAACAGGACAAAAGTAGGAAGGTACAATTTGTGTACACTTGCTGAAATATCAACACGCATTTCTTGTTGCTCAAATGTCAATTTTCAGACGCAATGCGAAAATCAAAGTCTCTTACATAGTAAACACAATATCAATTTCTAGATATTGAAATATCATCCGCAAAATCCGCGTTGTAACAAATAAATACTGATAGATGAGTAAAAGTGCATATAAGTACCTGATTTAAGGGGGATTTATAATATATGAATGTTGCATGCATGCTCTTTCTGATATTTAAGTTACTCGTCCTCTTACAATTGACTCTATATATGGACTATATTTTATCCGGGCTGAAGGTTGCGACACATGTTGTGAAAGCAGTGTCTTCCGGTTCATATTCCTCATGCATGAGCGCTAGCATTAACCGATATCTTACTATGTTAGATCATGTAAAAATACAAAAGGACAAGCAAGGATCTACAACATATACACCCAAAACCAATATCGGGTAACGTCAACGCACTTAAAACATGCGATGAACTCAGGTGCTCCGGAAGAGTTTCAGTTCCTGTATATATCTAAATCCTGGTAATGAAGTTCAATTCAAGTAAATGTATATTGAGGAATATTGTTTGATCAGAATGAAAAGATATTGTTTGGATTCTTTTGGAATGTCGTTATTTCTTTTCGATAGGAATTTAATGTGAAATGATTAATGGTCTGTTTAAAAAACTACAGAAAATGGGCACACATGATAATAAATAAGGGTAATAAAAAATTACCGAACACAGAGCAATCTTCCAAAGGGAAAGTCAAAACTCATAAATCAATTAACAGACAAAATCAGTCAACAATCGGGAAACTGGGGAACCGAAATAATATACTGGATAAGATATGGAAACGAAAAACCTGTATCATCTCTAACATCATCATTCTAACATAGGCTTCATGTTTTCTTTTTTTATCCTACGAAAGTCCCAAGTCAACAGTGCAAGCAATGATTGATATAGTATGTGTTCGTTTCAAACAGCCATTAACACTATTTATTTTATAGTTTCGTTGAATTCATAAGAATGTTATTCGCTGTGTATAACTAAGTAGTTCATTAACAGTCAACTAAAATATGCATTAATAGATATCTAATGATGCATAAGGTTTATTTTGATCACATATACAATATAAACTTATCTTTACCTTTCCCTTTGAAAAAGTCAAAGATCAATATTATGTGTTTTTGGTAAGCAGCCAATAACCCTATTATTTTTATTTTGTTATTAATTTCTTGAGATTGCTATGAGTAGTGTATAACTAAATATGTCATTAACAACCAATTAAAATATTTGTTTATGGATTTCTTATACTGTACAATTTTTATATTAATAATCAACGTGTTTTCTTCACTTTATTTGATCACTCATACAATATTATATTCATGTTTTCCTTTAGTTCTGAGAAATCCAAAACTCAACAATGCATGCAGCGATTGATATATTATGTGTTAGTCACAAACAGCCATTAACCCCATTAATACTATTTTGGTATTATATTTTTGAGAATATAATACGGTATTTAGAACTAAGCGTTTTATTAACAATCAATGACAATATCTGTTAATGAATTTTTGCTAATGTTTCATTTTTATTGTGATATCAAACAGGTTTTCTTCACCATATTTCATCACAAACACTAGTTCACCTTTATTATTTATTTTGATTGTGAGAAAGTCAAAAACTCAACAATGCATGCAGCGATTGATATAGTATGTGTGAGTTTCAAACAGCCATTAACCCTATTAATAATATTTTGTTATTGCATTTTTGAGAATATATTATGCTATTTAGAACTAAACGTTTTATTAACAATCAATTACAATATTTGTTAATGAATTGTTGATAATGTATCATTTTTAATTTGATAACAACCAGGTTTTCTTCACCATATTTGATCACAAACATAATATCACCATTATTGTTTTCTTTTTATTGTAAGAAAGTCCAAAACTCAACAATGCATGTAGCGATTGATATATTATGTGTTCGTCACAAACAGCCATTAACCCTATTATTTGTATGTTGTTATTAATTTTATGAGATTGCTATGCGTTGTGTATTATAAACATACTGCCCTTGGATGAAGGTGTTAGGATAGATTAACAGACGATGGAAAAAAATATGACCCGAGACGAAGTCGAGGGTGATAATTTTTTCACAGAGTGTGTTAATCAGCATAACACCTTCATCCAAGGGCAGTATGTTTTTTAGTATACTGAATGCCTAATTATTCAAGTGTGCATTATGTTATTAGAAGGACAATTGTTTAAAAATAAAAAGTCATAAATTAAGATAGTTTACTTACATTAATAACAACAAAACATCAAATAGCAACAAATTTAACAAGATAATAACAATGTAAAGTAATGTAAAATGTTAATTGCATATTTTGATAAATATTATAACGCTTGCTTCTTTATTATTATAATACATGTCTTCACATTTATAAATTTTTTGAACATTTTGAAATTATGAACCTTTTGATTTTTTTTTAATTTTTTTTAATTTTGATTT
>MJUT01049422.1:188045-201792 GCA_002080005.1 Gigantidas platifrons | reverse complement strand
ATCTTTTTTTATATACATGTATATGAAATAACCAATCGATTAATTATCGAATCGATGACAAATGTAGTTTACTTTAATTAAATAAAGGAAAACATTATATCGTTTTCATATTTGCCGCCGATTTAGTTAATAAATATTGTTACCTTCCTTCATCGGTCTGCCAGATCACTTGGGTGTTTTATTGTTTTCGAGATTGATTAAATGATTGAGTACGTACACTTCGACGTGAACGTTCTAGAATATACGTGTCAATAAATTCACAGTTCAAACATATTCACAAAGAGCAGATAATAAAGATATATGATTTTGCTACGAGATCAATGAACAACTTGACAGAAGACGACGATTTACAATTTTACACCACCGACCAACAGGAATCGTCAATTTTCCGCGTTTTATCTGGCCTTATTCTCTATTGTTGGCTGCATAGTAGCTCTCGCAGCACTTTTCTTAAACAAAAACAAATAATCTTCCAGAAAATATCCAGTTTTTAATTCAACTTTCACTCTAAATTCAAGAACTTTTTGAAATTAGTTAAGGCACTGATTATAGTCACGTGACCACCATTTTATCAACAGAAATCCACCTTGACTCGCACAAAGTTCAAACATTTTCACTTTCGAACATGTATTAATAACTAGTTGCAATATGCGTCAACTATTGTTATGTTTTAATCATTTATTTTTATTACATACATGACCCCCCCCTTTTTTTATTACGTGCAATCTTAGTAACAGCCTTAACACACCTGCACGCATAATAATCATGAGTATGGTTATAAAACATATGTAATATACTGGTTTTAAAACCAGGTACTTAACATAGGATTTTTTCTTTAGAAATTAAACAATATATGTATATGTAGTTTAGATCCACTTCCTGTCTGTACAGGTACAAAGAATAAATAATTGTGTTTGTGGATTACTTTACAACATATGTTGAGTTGATAGCTGTACCTAACATTACAGCACAAACAGTAGCAAATTAATTTCTTAAAAAATATCATATGTCGTCATTCAGTACTAACATATTTACACAATGACAGAGGTGGCAATTATGTATCAAACATTGTCAAGGAAGTATGCAAGCTACTTAATATTAAGAAAAACAAACAACGTCCTTCCATCCAATGTGTAACGGACAGTCAGACATATTTAAGTCATTTATTTTGAATTCATTGTCAAAATACATCTCGGACAACAAACACGATGACTGAGACAGACACATACTATTTATTCAATTTGTGTATAACACTACACCTTGTCTTGATTCAACAGACTGTATGCCGTATTTTCTAACTCACGGTCGAAACCCAACGACTTTTATGGACCTGACATTGGATTTACCGGACGACATTCCACAAATCACGACTGAGTACATTTTTCCCTTGGCGGACATACTTCAGAAAGCGCACGATTTAGCTAGTAAAATATTAGACGAAAGGAAGAACATTATGATTAAAAGGACCAACAGAAAAATCAATGAGCCCAAATGTAATGTAGTAGAGACTGTATATTTGTATCGACATGTAGAAATTTCTCCGACCATGGGTTGGTCTGTTTATTGTTGCTGAATAACTCTCGGACATACATGTACAATTAAGGAGAGTATCAGATGGCAAATTAATTGTCAATAGAGTTCATATCAACATACTAAAACATGGGACCACACGATACGTTGATTCTGATGACTCCCCGATACAAAATGTTGACGCACTAGAGCCCGAATTATTAGCTGATTCTGAGGTGCCCCCAGATAATTTAATTGAAAATATAGGAAATGATGTCACTGATAATGAATATGTGGCTAATGACAATGAAACGGACACAGAACAAATGTATGGGGAAGAAAAAAAAATAAGAAAGCGTTTTGTCAACAATTAATGGCAATATCGCGTAAAGTGGATGACATTTGACAGCAAATACAATTCATGGGTAGAATAAGAAGATTTGACAGATGAATGTAAGAACTATGTTGATAAAATGCACATAATATATACCCACTGACAAAAGAAGTAAGAGTAAAAGCTAAAACCCTGTCAATTTAGTTTTATCATTTTTCATTTGCATGCTTGTTTTTACATCTACATGTATTTTTTTAATGTTTTACCAAAAGTACACATATCATAAGTTGAACAAGGGTAATCCAATCTCTGTATTAAAGAATTGATTGGTTCCTAGTGGTTAAATTATCAAATGCGTACTTAGATTTGTTTAATTGTTTATTTTATTTCATGTAACTTGTACCCTGAGCATATTTCAGACATTACGGATTTTTTTCTCCCTTATTTGTCTAATATAAGTAAAAAAAGAAAACGCACAAAATGTATAGCGACACCCCCAAAACAAAAGAAATATCGAGAGACAAAAACACTAAGAAAGCCCGCCAAATAAAGACATACTGTCGACGTTATAGACGTCATAAACGGCTAACGTCGAATTACGCCATCCAATTTGTTCGAGTGCGCGATTAGCAGAAATGGCTGCCGCCCCAGATCGGGTGTGGGTTAGAGTTTATCAACCGGAACCAGATCAGAACAGGCAACCCCTAAGAAATGAACCCGGGTTAAAGAACATTCCAAGAAGAAATTCTTCGCCAATTACATATTTCAACCTGATGTTTACAATGAATTTGTTGAGAAAACTTGTCAGAGAAACTAACAGGTAACCATTACAGGACTTTGTTTCAAAGTGTCATATATCTTGTCCGTATATAAAAAGCATATATAAGTAAGGGAAAGACAACAGAAGCGCAGTTCAAAACGAAGGGAAATCAATGGATGAAGAGAAACCCGGAAGCAAAAAAGACTCACAACGACAAAAACAAACACTGAGCATCAAAAACTAAAAAACAAATGAGAAAAACGGAACCCTAAAAAACTGGGGCGACCGGAGGTGATTCGGAAGGGTAGATGGTCCGTTGTCATTCGGGACACAGACATCCCATAGCGGTCAATCAATTCGTGATGACGACCACATAATTTGTGAAGGGGTGACCTCAATCCTGGCACAACATACCCCCTGTTTGAGTAGTTTTTGCGTCAGCAGCTTAGCCTGTCAAAAAGTCACTTTAATTGCGACAGGCTCTAGAGTAACGTATGAGTTGAGTATAAGTTATGGGATACAAATCAAAGAGATAGCACATATTGATATTAAGGAATATGAAAAACAAAATTCCAATCGGATGTAGACGATAAATGTAAGCCTTATGTTAAACTTACAGAAATGGTGAAATATCTATATAGATATATATATATATATATATATATATATACACAATTATGTTTATGTTGAAATGCCGACGCACAATTTAGAATTTCACGTCAATATTTATTGGTAGCCAAGCTTGAAGAATACTCTCTTTTTAATGCGGAATATAACGATATTGTCTTAAGTTACTAGTATTAAAATTATACTTGATAGTTTCCAAAACTGACTATTTTCCTTTTCTTCTACTTAAATATGCCAAGGAAATGATTACAAGGAAACAACGGACCAATACCCTAGCAAATTCTTATTGGTTTCGCTTATGAGAAAGGCAGGGCAAAGTGCCATTGTCGGAAATGAAAGCCTTCTTAGCTGTAATATTCAACATGGGTTTGGTTCGTAAGCCAAGCATAAAGGACTACTGGCATAATAGGACAATATGTGTAAGATGTAAAAAGGTGTTCATCCTGCATGTTTGTGAAATCATCGCTGTAGAGCAGAACAGTAAATGTTTAATCATGAATCCAATAAATTTAATGAATCTGTTTATATCTTTTTCATATATTGGAGGTCTTAATTACAAAACAGAAAAAGTCTGTATTCTTTATACATTATTTATTCTAATTTGAGGCCCTTAGGTATTAATTTAATAAAATGTGCATTCAGTTCAACTCATCTTAGCTATTATAATAGTAAGGGAAGACAACCGAATCGCAGATCAAGACGAAGACAAAGACAACCCCGGGAACAAGAAAGACACACAACGACAAACAATAAATAGTCAACACCAAAAACTAAAACACACATGACACACACGGACCCGTACACATGAATATTTGATTGTATTTACAAATTGACCATATATTAATCGGTAAAACATTCTTATTCGCGGTTTATGAGGAGTATAAAATACGGATCTAGATCGGAAACTGTTCATTACAAATCAATGCAAAACAGCAAGTGTATTCCCTTCAAAGTCCCATTTTGAAGACGTTGGGATGGCGACGACGTACCGTTATAGATGCCGTCGTCGTTCTGACGTTAGAAAATACACAAGTGTCGTCAAATCCGATATATCGGCTCTTGGCATATTCAGGGTTAAAACACTTTCATCTGTATGAATTTTCACTTGAAATAACAGTTAAAAATAACAACACAGATTTTTCCAGTCAAGGTATTGCCCGTTAAACATTGTCAAAATGTTAAAAAACATACTGTGTATGAAAACTTTATGCTTCAAATTAAACGTTGCAATCAACAAAAATTGACCTAAATATATATTTTTTTTTATTCTTTTCAAGCCTTTGAAATGTGAAACATCAAACTTTGAGTCGCCATTTTGAATTAAAAAAATGGAGTCAAATATTTTTCCAGTCACGATATTTTTTATACACAGTGATCAAAATTTAAAAGCTTCTATATATTATAAAACCTTAAACTCTAACTTAAACATTGATATATGTTTTATTTGCCAGAAATATGCATAAAATATTAAAAAAGATGATTGAAATATTTTTCAGGCAGTCAAAAGAGGTAATTTTTTTTATGATACCCAACTTGTTCTGGTCACGAGTTAAGATAGTAAATACAATTACACAGTGTATATCCATAACGGAACCTTCGGGATGAACATCGACGTCAGGCGATTCTCGGGGAACAAGTAACGGATCCTTGGTAGATTTTTGAAGCAAGTTGAAAAACCAGTCTCTTTAATGTTACGATGTAATAAGATCAAAGATATCTAGGAACTGTATATTACGTGTCACGGAACACAGCTATTATTACATTTGCCATTTCTACAAGATTTATCGCTTCTGTCCATACGCAAGAGCGGCATGTATAAAAACGATTGCAGTTTTCACCGCATCAACATATTGAAAAGACGTTTTTATCACATAATTTGTCTGATATCATCAATTTAACAGTATTCTGTTGTTTCATTATTAGCTAGAGTATATCTTGGATGTTCATTCCAATGCCATGACAAATATGAAAACCAATTAATGTATAATACAATCAATAATGATGAAAAAAATTCATCTCGGCAAAGCAACGGATCTTTATGATTGTGGAACTGCAACCTTCGGGATTGCCAAAGGAAATATTCAAAGCGTTCTTACACTGGTAATTAGGGACCTCATGGAGAGGAGGGATAACAACCATACTTATATATATCATGATCGGTAGTAAAACACTTTTACATTTGGGGACAGTAAGCCATCGACGGACGATAATTCTCCTGTTATTCTTTCAAATATATTGTCTCGACGTACATTCATAGCTTCAATGGAGCTGTTCTTACTTATACTCCTCATTCAAATCAGGTTTCCAAGGCTCGGACGCTGACAAAAAAATACATTTGTCCCACATAATTGCTGGTCTTCGTCTTTTAGGACTCGACGGCTCAAGCTTTAAAGGGCTGCTAAAACTAGCCATTTTCAAAACCATGGGTTGATAAAAAAAACAGAACAGCAAAGACCTATACAACTATTTACATCTGATTGACCAAAATGTCAAACAATAGAAAATAACATCCCAAAACAAGAGAAATAATTCATCATTTATATCTTGTCACAATATTATTTACAACTTATTTACGCACTAACACAAATTGATTAGTGAAACAACGACAACCGGAATAAATTCGATTCCAAAGTGTTTGATTTGTGTATTTAAAACGCTAATACACAAACTCTAAAATAAACACATATTTACAAAATAACTAAGAAAAGGAATTTGTCCTAAAGTAAAATACATTCACATAAAACAATTAAAATATGACAGTGAAACTACAATTGTGTGTATAATTTCAACGATAAGGTACGTTCATAAGTGAACAAATTGTCCTAGTTATTGAACTAATTGAATAACTTATATACTCGATTGACGGAAGGCTATTTTCCGTAATTACAAAGTGGTAAAAAATCATTTTTCGTTGTTGATTTTAAACAAAGCTACTTGATGTTTTACTTTAAAATTTGGCAGGGAATTCGTAAACACAATATTCTTGCATTTTGAATGCAAATCAATATATCGGGTATAATCTTTTTCGTCCGTTAAGAGAAAAACGCCTATAAACTGACAGTAAATTTGATCAATGTTTGGAAGTTTATCATTCGATAATGACATGCGTTTTTGCAAAAGCAATACATTCATATTCATTTTACATGTTTTCTCATTCAAATATAATCTTTATTTTAGTTATATGTGATACAATGATGCAAGGATTTCATTTTCAAATTGACTGGTGAAATACGTGTTTTTGGGGTGGCTCAGTTAACAGACCGATATTGCGCAAACCTACCGCAAAAATCATTGACGACAACTTTAAATGGAAAGAAGACATACTTATCTAAAACTTAAGAGATAATGCAGCTGTGTTTTATTTCAGCACATTAAACTCGAGAAATAAGCGACTTTTCAGTAGCTGGCTGCAATACTATAATCAGAAGTCGTGCATCAAATGAAGGACAAACAACACAATGACCAAAGGTTTGAAAATACCAAAGGAGTAGTCAGAAGTTGTGCATCAAAAGAAAGCCAAGCAACACAATGACCATGGTTTGAAAATACCAAAGGAGTAATCAGAAGCCGTGCACCAAAAGAAGGCCAAACAGCACAATGATCAAGGTTTGAAAATATCAAAGGAGTAATCAGAAGTCGTAAATTGAAGCCAGTAGTCAACAGAAAGTACTACTAATATCAAATTATTCAGGTAAATCATTATTACAAAATTTTTCTTAGAAATATTAATATAATCTGGTTCATTTCCTCTTCTTCCATTAAAATCACCACTAACAATAATATATTTATATTTTGTATTAACTATTAACCGTTAAGAGAAAAACGCCTATAAACTGACAGTAAATTTGATCAATGTTTGGAAGTTTATCATTCGATAATAACATGCGTTTTTGCAAAACCAATACATTCATATTCATTTTACATGTTTACATGTTTTCTCATGCAAATATAATCTTTATTTTAGCTATATGTGATACAATGATGCAACGATTTCATTTTCAAATTGACTGGTGAAATACGTGTTTTTGGGGTGGCTCAGTTAACAGACCGATATTGCGCAAACTTACCGCAAAAATCATTGACGACAACTTGAAATGGAAAGAAGACATACTTATCTAAAATTTAAGAGATAATGCAGCTGTGTTTTATTTCAGCACATTAAACTCGAGAAATTAGCGACTTTTCAATAGCTGGCTACAATACTATAATCAGAAGCCGTGCATCAAATGAAGGACAAACAAAACAACAACCAAAGGTTTGAAAATACCAAAGGAGTAGTCAGAAGCCGGGCATCAAAAGAAGGCAAAGCAACACAATGATCAAGGTTTGAAAATATCAAAGGAGTAATCAGAAGTCGTAAATTGAAGCCAGAAGTGAATAACTTGGCCAACAGAAAGTACATTAATATCAAATAATTCAGGTAAATCATTATTACAAAACTTTTCTTAGAGATATTAATATAATCTGGATCATTTCCTCTTCTTCCGTTAAAATCACCACTAAGAATAATATATTTATATTTTGTATCAAAATTAACTATTTCTTATCCCTTTCTATAACAGTATCAATAGACGAAAGAATTGTAAAAACAGGAGGTTTATAAACGATACTAAAAGATACCACTTAATCTAAACCAAGTTAATCTTTCGAAAATTTAAGCTAAAAACAAATGAACTTTCAGTGTTCAAAATATTATAATATTTTACAAACCATTTTTTAAAAGCAAGCAGAAATAACCCTCATCTTCCCGAGTTTCTATTTGCCAAAGCTTTTCTGCTTTCAACAAATTCAAACTGAGTTGGATCGTCATTCCAAAATGTATTTTTGCGTGTAGAAAACGGAGGTGACTTACAACTCTGTTCGTTGCAGACATATGCCTAAGAAAAAGCACATGTAGCCCCTGTTAGTGTATCAACAGCTGACATATAATATTTAAAAGACAACCATACTACCCCTTTATTGTATATTTGCAACAGTCTTTTCGTCTTTTTTTTTCTTCATAATGAAACGTCAAATAATAATTTCATCTAAATCTGTTTGTTGTTTTTGTTTGTTTGTGTTTGTTTGACACCCTTCTTCTTTATTCCACTGTATTGAGCATATTATTTCACAACATTCTTCTTTATAATTATCGTCTAAATATACTGAAGTGAAAAAGAAATGCAGGGTAACATAATATGCTCTTATTTTTTAACTGCCAAGGCCAATAATATGTTCTGATTGGCTGAAATTTCAAAGATATTCTTCTCTGATACTAATGAACTGACTGAACCCAAACTGTAAATGAATGATCATTGGAATGTCCTTTACCAAGTTTCTGTTTTTATGCCGATCGGAAATCCAAGATGGCCGCCACCACAGGACATAGATTAACATTGGACCGTATGGGAAAATGTTCCAATGCCTTCTCAGAAACTACAAATATGAATAAAGTCAAACTATACATGAATGTTCATTGGTTGGTTCTCTACAAACTTCAGGTTTTTTGTTCTGATATGAAATTCAAAATGGCGACTACGGCAGGACTTAATTTAACTTTGGACCTTATGGGAAAAATGTTTCAAAACGCTTCTCTTAATTCACATGGGCAAATGAAACGAAAATTCCCAGGAATAATCATTTAAATGTCCTCTAAAAAGTTGGGTTTTCTATGTCGATCCGAAACTCAAGATGGCTGCCACCACTGGTCATAGTATTAACACAGGACCATATTGGGAAAATACAGAAATATGTTCTTTTCTGAAGCTATTGCACTGATTGAACCTAAACTGTGCACCAATCATTCGAAGGTCCTTTACAAATTTTGTGTTTTTTTATGTTGATCGGAATTCCAAGATGACTACCACTGCAGGGCATAGTTTTTACATAGGACCAATTGGTTTTTTTTACACCCAGGTGAACGACACAGGTTCTTGAGGGCCTCTGGTTTTAAAAGGGAAAGGATTTCACTAATGTTGCTAAAACTTGTGTACAATCCCATTTGCAACTTTAATGCAAATAAAATATGTTTAAACTAAACATCTAAATCATCAGTTTGTGTTTGTGCCAGACACAAAGCATTATATTGTATTAATACTTCATAAGTGGATAATTTCGTTTTGCTCTATAACAATACCACAACAGTTTATTGTTAAAAATGTATTGTTCAAGTTTAAATGCTGGCTCTATTAATCAACATAGGATCTTAAATTAGGGTATCTTTTTACATCAACGCTCTTTAAAAAGGTATGTCCTTAAGTGCAAGTTTTGACATCCTTTGTGATATTAATAAGTTATGTTACGTTTTTGTCACGATTTGGGCGCATGGTCTTGTCGTACGGACCGAACTTGAAGAGAGCACATGGAGAATAAAAATAATACATAATCCTAGTACTCTATCATGTTAATACCGACATTTTCGTTATTTTTCTTGTAAATATCAAGATGTTTGATGATGCAGTATCTATTTTTGCCACAGACACAATTTAATCAGACCCCCACTCCCCATTTATTTTGCAAGTTGTTGAACACAATTTATACTATTAGAGAGAAGTAATCAATGTAATGATTATAATTTGCTTTCAACTTTTGATGAAAACCATTACCAGTGTTTGAATCTTTATACAAACTATGTCTTGATGGGTTGGGGTCCTGTTAATTTTTAGAATATGCATTTGGTTTTTTTTACAAGTGATGGACATGTACAATCTCCATAACACCTTGGCTTGGAAAGGCAAATTGTCAATTCTAAATACTTAATAATTGACAACCAAAAAGTATTTATATATTATCAGAAAATAACATCCCTTTTCAGAGGTTTTTTTTCCTTCAAAAAAATCCGGTCAAGTGACTGGGGAGGATAACTTCAATTCATAAACATCTAAACGTCTGAAATTTGTTTTGGTCAACATTAATTTACACATTACAGATTTGATGAAATAAGCAATGGGCAAAAACTAATCTGACACAAGTTAATTATTCTCTAAATCCAGTTTGTCTTTTTACTAGCTAACAAAATTCATGGTCCATACAATGTACATAAAACCATAAAACCAAAAAGGGAAATAAAACTATTATCTACATTGTAATATAAATCCAATTTTTAATTAAATGTGGGTGATCTGGTTATGCTACAATATCACATTTTGATCAAAGCAATTTGTATTTAAGCATTGATACCGGTATTGATTTTTTTCTTAGAAGACATACCTGGTTATGTATGCATTGCACACTGTACTGTTAATTCTATTTTTTCAATGCAAAACCTATGATGAATTTATCCTGCATTTGTGTGATTTTGAGTACCAATAGAGAGGTCAAATAAACTTCAGTGTTAGTTAGTACTTGTATGTTTTGACAATATATTTTGTAGGCAAATATACAGTATATATCAGCATTTTCATTGGATTTAGTTCAGTAGCTGATTATCATATTAACTGTCTCTGCACTGAGCTAAGTTCATTGTTATGCATTCAATAATCTTGGTGATATATTAAGGGTATGATAAATGGACATCAAGCCATAATCAAGATAAAATGCTAACTATGCTATACATGTACATATTTATCTATTGATGAAACAAATTGATCTACATATCCCATCTTTTTATTATAAAGTAAATAAACAATTTGCTTGAAATATTTGAATATTTTTATGATGTTTGAAAAAATTGAAATTAAGAAAATTTACTGATTTATAGCTGAACTGGTTCAAAGAGGCTAAATGATGTATTATCATGACTGTGTCTGTCATCTGTTGTCCATATTATATAGGAGATATGCTATGTTACTTGGATAGTTTGTAAAATATATGATTGCTACAAAACTATATCTAATTGTTTCACATTAGTATGCTTCTTTGAGTAGCTTGACAGTCCAAATTTAGTATTTAATGACATATTGCTAATTTCGCAAGGTTCCTCGAGGTTACTTGGTTTGCTATGTTGAGCATATTGCATTTTTTTTAATATATTTGTTTTCTTTTGCTGTAGAATTGATACATATTTTTCATCTCTAATTGCTGGTGTCTAAAACTATTCATAGTTTATTTTGTTGGTTCAAAAGCCCATGGAGATTGATGTGTACAGCTTTTATGTTATTTTGTTTATATGTGTGCAGAATGGAAATAACAATTATCTTGCTACTATTTAATGGGGGAAAAGTTGGTGTAAAGCTACATGTACCACTGTATTTCATTGCCCGTTTCTTCAAGTTTATTTAACCTAGCATACACACATAAAGAAAACAAGATTAAGTAGTACATAGTATTGAACCAAATATATGTAGATATACAGATACTAAAAATGAATCAGTAGACTCAGTGCCAACTCAACGCATGGGCACGCTGAGCAGTTGCCCGTGGAGCGCACAAGCATAGAGGCCCTATGTTAATATTGCGTAGGCTGTGTGCAGCATGTTTTTTAATGTTTAAACACTGATTTTTTTTAATCGACATTTACATTGTTATTCCAGATAGAGGTTGTATAGATAGTCGTCTCAGTGTAAAGCTTTGCCGGGGTCCTATATTGCTGCTAAGACGGCCCTGAGTAGACTTTCTCCTTATTCACAAAACATATACAAAACAATGTAACCCAAGATTAATTTTTATTTAATTAAACAGATTCAATGAATTTAAATATTCCATCAGTTTCATCTGGTTCAAGTTATAGATATGAAAATATAGAGGAATAAAAAATAGATTTGAGGGTTACGAGTGTTATCTGTTTTTTTTTTCACTAAGCAAAGTAGCATTTTATTTTGTAACAAAGAGATGTGAAAGGAACAAAAGAAACAAATCTATCATTACACCATGCACACCCAGATATCTCTATATTTACAAATATATCAATTTTTGCCATTTTTCATCAAGAGTATTTCAACTCAAAATATAATTTATAACAACTTTTTTTTGAACAGAGTTGTCAAATATGAACATCTACTGATATACCCAATGCATGCAAAGACATAAGTGTGCTATATATCTCTGATACATGAATAAGTAATACATGGAGAATCAATGTTTTGTATACGTACATGACTTCCAGGACCAGGACAGGTGCAAGATTGTATGATACTGATACTGATAGTGATATCTATACAAGTTGACATGGATAGTTACACCATTTTACAATTAATTTATAAATAGTCACTTCACAAAAATCTTTTTTATATACATGTATATGAAATAACCGATCGATTAATTATCGAATCGATGACAAATGTAGTTTACTTTAATTAAATAAAGGAAAACATTATATCGTTTTCATATTTGCCGCCGATTTAATTAATAAATATTGTTACCTCCCTTTATCAGTCTGCCAGATCACTTGGGTGTTTTATTGTTTTCGAGATTGATTAAATGATTGAGTACGTACACTTCGACTTGAAAGTTCTAGAATATACGTGTCAATAAATTCACAGTTCAAAACATATTCACAAAGAGCAGATAATAAAGATATATGATTTTGCTACGAGATCAATGAAAACCTTGACAGAAGACGACGATTTACAATTTTACACCATCGACCAACTGGAATCGTCAATTTTCCGCGTTTTATCTGGCCCTGTTCTCTATTGTTGGCTGCATAGTAGCTCTCGTAGCATTTTCTTAAACAAAAACAAATAATCTTCCAGAAAATATCCAGTTTTTAATTCAACTTTCACTCTAAATTCTAGAACTTTTCGTCGAAATTTGTTAAGGCACTGATTAGAGTCACATGACCACCATTTTACCAATAGAAATTCACGTTGACTCATACAAAGTTGAAACATTTTCACTTTCGAACATGTATTAATAACTAGTTGCAATATGCATCAACTATTGTTATGTTTTACTCATTAATTTGTATTACATACATGACCCCCCTTTTTTTTATTGCGTGCAATCTTAGAAACAGCCTTAACACACCTGCGCGCATAATAATCATAAGTATGGTTTTAAAACATATGTAATATACTGGTTTTAAAACCAGGTACTTCACATTGTAGTTTTTCTTTAGAAATTAAACAATATATATACGTAGTTGAGTCGTGCATGACATAAGGCTAAGCGATTGGTGTTGCAGTGTATCAATGGTGTGTGTTCAAAACCTGTCGAGATAGAACACAATTTTGTCAGCTCAAAGATCTAATTCTAACACTGTTGGGTTACATTTTCAGATATATTGTATATATATGTTAATTATTACTACTTAGCACACAATTAAGGATAAAATAATACAAACATCCATCAGTATGGACATATGTCATCATATGCAAAATATATTGGCCTGAAGAACAGTTACTTCAATTAACTTGGCCTGTTCAGTAGGCTTGGACAATTCATAGCCATTTATAAATCAAATGGGAAATATATTCACTTCAACTGAACATATCATCTTTCTCAAAGAATTCATTTCTTATCTGTTCTAACAATTAATTATCTGTAGCTCAAAGATACATGATTTGTTCCTAATATTTATTCAAATGTTGGTTTTTTTATACTAATTTACATTTTAATATTTCAAAGTTAAATAAATATAATAGTCTAATTCATTTCAA
>MJUT01049422.1:174152-186825 GCA_002080005.1 Gigantidas platifrons | reverse complement strand
TTACTTAATTCAACCACATCATGTTAACACATCAAGGTACAGTGATTGAAATACTAGTCATTTAAGAAAGGTATGTAATGTATTTTTACGATAGCATTGCTGGGAGTATTATTGTACAATATAATATGAATATGTCTTATGAATAATGAAATAGAACACATAATATCAGAAATATAGATAAACGCCAAGAAGAAATGGCAAAAATATTAATCTTACCTGAAACATATACACGCCTGATTGTGAATTCCTGTCAGGGTAGTTTCTAAACGCCCAATTTTACAAGGTATGGATCGATTGTAAAAATGTGGGCGGGGGTAGTGAAAGGTATTTAAAAAAAAGGCTGAATAAATTACGCGAATGCATATTTATTTTATTTATTGATGTTACGATCTTAAGATTTTGAAGGTTTTCCTGTTGTGTTTTGGTGGTTAGCTTTTACTATTTGTATCCACTTGTAATTAGTTTATTTCCGTTTTGAATAAGTGTTTTGAAGTTTAGAGGACTTAAGTATTGATTTTTCTCATACTCTATTCGGAATCGTAGTAAACATTAATACAATAGATCAAAAAGGCTAGTTGTACTTTTACGAATGTTACGAAACGGTTAATCAGGCACCTGCTATCAGTTTAAATTTTAAACAAGTGTTCAATGGTAGTAAAAAGATTTTAATATGGTTAAATATATAAAATAAATTGTGAAATTTGGCGGAGAAATGGAATTATGTGTAATTAATAAGATGGAGGATTAAATTGCATGAATTGCCAGTGAAAAGGTAGGCTTCCGGTCAACATTGTGCTTTTATCTAATACCTTAACAAAAGGATATGTATATCAGCAGATAGAGTATAAAATTGTCTTTAAGAATATTTAAACGGTTTTTGACCGGATTCCTTGAAATTTTAGAAATTTGAGATCAAAGTTGAAAATGTGCTCTTGGCTAACTCTGAGAAAATAGACTTCCGGTGAAGATTGTGCTTTTATCTAATATTTTAACAAAAATATTGTTATATCGTCTGATAGAGTATAGAATTCTCTTTAAGAATATCTAAATGGTTTTTTACCGGGTTCTTTGAATTTTGAGGCATTTGATATCAAATTTTATCCATTGCTCGTTCTCATTTTAGACATTTCCGGTCAACTTTTAAGTACCTAAGTAATAAAATATTTTATCTTTTATTACTTGAAAAGATAGATCTTAACAATAGCTTTTAAAACCCGTTGCAATTTGTATCCTAGGTTGAGTACTTTTCAAGATATGACCTTTCAAATACCCATTTTAGGCTTCCCGTGTTTTCCCACTTCCGCGTTTTAGACCCTGTCCATAAAAACTATCAGATATGATTGATGCCTTTTTTTCTTTTTTTCTTTTTTTATTTCAGATAATTTTATTCAAAAGCCCTGCTATATAATAACGAAATGAAAATTGCAGACATACATGACTTGTACATTTAATTTAAATATAGATTCCCCTTGAGTTGCACGTGGGTTACGATATTTCTCCACTCAAGAGAGTTAAATTAAAATTTTAACCACAAGCCGTTAGGCGAGTGGTTAAAATTTTAAATTTAACTCTCGAGAGTAGAGAAATATCGTAACCCACATGGGCAACTGAAGGAGAATGTGTTTCTCCCATTATTTAACACGAACTTTATTTCAAAATGTGAAATTAATGCGGGGAAAGGCACGAGGCATTTTAATCCTCTAGAGGAATACAGATTGTTCCACCACTGGTTCAGCGGTGTTAAAACGCCTTATTAATGGGAGAACATAATTTGTTTAAATTTTAATATATTTGGCCTTTGAATAAGATATCTACTTATTAGTTGGGTTCTATTTTCAGTAAAAAATTCAAAAAAACAGTCACAGCAGCATGGATTTGATATGTTGAATAGGATAATCATAGTGTATTTTAAAAAGATGGATTTAATTCTATATTTATAGATTATTACATGGCATTTTCCATATCGGCCCTGATATCAATCTGAGACTGTCATGTCGACCCGAGGGCTTTAGCTCGAGGGCCGATATGAGTAGAGGGCGGATACCAGGGCAGATTTGGAAAATGACATGTTATAATCTATTTATCATATATTTTCAACTAAGAAGATTTAGCTTGTTGAAAATACGCAGGTGTGTTAAGGCTGTTTCTAAGATTGCACGCAATAAAAAAGGGGGGTCATGTATGTAATGCTAATTAATGAGTAAAACATAACAATAGTTGATGCATATTGCAACTAGTTATTAATACATGTTCGAAAGTGAACATGGTTCAACTTTGTGCAAGTCAACGTGGATTGCTGTTGATAAAATGGTGGTCACGTGACTATAATCAGTGCCTTAGCTAATTTCGAAAAGTTCTAGAATTTAGAGTGAAAGTTGAATTAAAAATGTGATATTTTCTGAAAGATTACTTGTTTTTGTTTAAGAAAAGTGCTATGAGAGCTACTATGCAGCCAACAATAGAGAATAAGGCCAGATAAAACGAGGAAAATTGACGATTCCAGTTGGTCGATGGTGTAAAATTGTAAATCGTCGTCTTCTGTCAAGTTCTTCATTGATCTCGTAGCAAAATGATATATCTTTATTATCTGCTCTTTGTGAATATGTTTTGAAATGTGAATTTATTGACACGTATATTCTAGAACTTTCACGTCGAAGTGTACGTATTCAATCATTTAATCAATCTCGAAAACAATAAAACACCCAAGTGATCCGGCAGACCGATAAAGGGAGATAGCAATATTTAATAACTCTATCGGCGGCAAATATGAAAACAATATATTTTTTTGATTTATTTAATTAAAGTAAACTACATTTGTCATCGATTCGATAATTAATCGATTGGTTATTTCATATACATGTATATAAAAAAAAAATGTGAAGTGATTGCTTATAAAATAATTGTAAAATCCATGTCAACTGTTCTCAATCACTATCAGTATCAGTGTCACACAATCTTGTACCTGTCCTGGTCTTGGGATTGATGTACTTATACAAAATATTGATTATCCATGTATTACTTATTCATGGATCGGAGATATATAACACAAGTATGTCTTTGCATGCATTGGTATATCAGTAGATGTTCATATTTGATTTGAAATACTTTTGATAAAAAATGGCAATAATTGATATATTTGTAAACATAGAGAATATCTGAATGTGCATGGTGTAATGCTAGATTTGTGTCTTCTGTTCCTTTCACGTCTCTTTGTTACAAAATAAAATGTCACTTTTTTATAGTGACCTATAGATGAAGTGAAAAAAAACAGATCACACTCGTAACCCTCAAATCTATTGTTTATTCCTCTATATTTTCATATCTAGAACTTGAACCAGATGAAACTCATGGAATATTTAAATTTATTGAATCTGTTTAATTAAATAAAAATTAATCTTGGGTTACATTGTTTTATATATGTTTTGTGAATCTGGAGAACGTCTACTCAGGGCGTCTTAACAGCGTTATAGGACCCCGGGCAAAGCGGTACACTGAGACGGCTACCTATACAACCACTCGCTATAATAACAATGAAATGTCGATTAAAAAAATCAGTGTTTAAACATTAAAAAACATGCTGCACACATCATACACAATATTAACATAGGGCCTCTATGCTTGTGCGCCCCACGGGCAACTGCTCAGCGTGCCCATGCGTTGAGTTGGCACTGAGTCTACTGATACATTTTAAGTATCTGTATATCTATATATATTTGGTTCAATGATATGTACTACTTCATCTTGTTTTCTTTATGTGTGTATGCTAGGTTAAATAAACTTGAGAAAACGGGCAATGAAATACAGTGGTACATGTAGCTTTACACCAACTTTTCCCCCATTACATAGTAGCAAGATAATTGTTATTTCCATTCTGCAAACATATAAACAAAATAACATAAAAGCTGTAAGCATCAATCTCCATGGGCTTTTGAACCAACAAAATAAACTATAAATAGTTTAGACACCAGCAATTAGATATGAAAAAATATGTATCAATTCTACAGCAAAAGAAAACAAATATATTAAAACAAATGCAATATGTTAAACCTAGCAAACCAGGTAACCTCGAGGAACCTTGCGAAATTAGCAATATTTCATTAAATACTAAATTTGGACTGTCAAGCTACCAGAAGAAACATAATAATGTGAAAAAAATTAGATATAGATTTGTAACAATAAGATATTTTACACACTATCCAAGTAACATAGCATATCTGCTATATAATTTTTCCAATTGATTTGACAACTTCTGAGAAAAAGCAGTAACAGATATGGACAACAGATGACAGACACAGTAATGCTACCCTTTTTGGGCCAGTTCAGCTAAAAATCAGTAAATTTTCATAATTTCAAATTTTTCAAACATCATAAACATATTCAAATATTTCAAGCACATTTTTTTTTACTCTATAATAAGATGACGGGTTATGAAGATCAATCTGTTTCCTCAATAGATCAATATGTACATGTATATCATGCTTTGCATTTTACCTTGATCATGGCTTGATGTCAATTTATCATACCCTTAATATATCACCAAGATGATTGAATGCATAACAATGAACTTAGCTCAGTGCAGAGACAGTTCATATGATAATCAGCTACTGAACTAAATCCAATGACAATGCTGATATATGCTGTATATTTGCCTACAATGTGTAAATTAATGTTGACCACAACAAATTTCAGATGCTTAAATGTTTATGAAATTGAAGTCATCCTCCCCAGTCACTTGACAGGTTTTTCTTAAGAAAAAAAAAACCTGTGAAAAGGGATGTTATTCTCTGATAATACATACATACCTTTTGGTTGTCAATTATTATACATTGGGATTTGGTCCTATACAAGCATTCATAATTGACAATTAACCTTTCCAAGCCAAGGTGTTATGCAGATTGAACATGTCCATCACTAGTTAAGAAAACAAATGTAAATTCTAAAGATAAACAGGACCCCAACCCATCAAGATATATTTTGTATATAGATTCAGACACTTTTAATGGTTATCACCAAAACTTGAAAAAAAAATTATTGTCATTACATTGATTATTTATCTATAGCATCAATTGTGTTCAACAACTTGCAAAACAAAGATGGGGGGGGGGGGTTCTGATTAACTTGTGTCTGTGGCAAAAATAGAAACTGTGTCATCAAACATCTCGATCTTTACAAGAAAAATCACGAAAATGTCGGTATTAACATGACAGGGTACTAGGCTGAAGTATTTTATTTTGATTCTCATTTGCTTCCTTCAACTTTAAGCTCGGTACGTACGACACCCCCCTCCCCTTTGTACTTCAGGAGATTGTCAATATTAATTTAAAACTAAGATTTACCTCTCATCATCATTTGTCTTGAACTGACGATTGGTACATTTTCCTTTTTTTGTGAAATTCTGCTACTTAGGTATCATATTGATGGTAAACATGTGCGTGTATCATTCTGTCAACAAATAAGCTTTTTGGCGATGGAGAATTCCAAATATGGGCATTGAAGGGGTGGAGCTGAGCAAGATTGATAAGTCTAAAAATCATATACTACAATCGACGTATTCAAAATAACGATATATACACAATCTGGATAGTCAATATATATATTTGTTAATCTTACGGTCACAAAACGAACAAGGAATAAGTGCATTAGATCTGCAGAAACACAGTTTTCCTTCGGACAGTTCACCCATGAAGAGTACGTTTCCATGGATGCAACGTCATAACATAATGGGAGCAACTCGTATGAAACAAACCGACGTGAAACAGCCTTAACACACCCGCGTAAAAAATGCCATTAACAACAACAATTGAATGCAACAACTCAAAAACAATGTTTTATAACTTGTGGAATTTACTTCACAATTATAGATTTTTTTAATTTTCACCATAAATGTTTAGAAATTCTAAAGCTTTCAAAAATTTCATCAGATTTCAAAATTTTCCAAAAAATTTCAAAATTTTCAAAAATTTCAAAAAATTTCATAAATTTCAAAATTAATTTTTTTTTTCAAAATTTCAAAAAATTCAAAGATTTTAAAATGTTCATAAAATTTCAGACCTTGTTACTAAAATATTTATTACGATATAATAAGAGGGTTGTGATACTGGTTTTACATTGAAAATCCATATCGGACCTCATATCATCCCCCGTATCAGCCCGTGGCTTGAGAACTGACACTCAGATTTGTCGGTATCAACAAAACAAATTACCCCATAGCATCATAAAATAAATGTTAAAACTGGATTTACTATTGTGTGCAGACAGTAATAATATAAGTACAGTTAATTATCAATAAGAACAATAAGAAGTTGATACAATTGTTAGCCTGGTAGTTGAAGCTAAAATATATAAACAATTTGAACATGCTACAGAATCTTCAATTTCTGGGAGTGTCTACGTAATTATACCCGTGTACAAAATGAATTTTTCAATTCTATAAATGTATCATCATCATAAATAGCAGATAGAAACGACAATTATGTTATTTTCGTGGTGTAAATTTTATCAAAATTATATTTTTGTATTTTAAATGTTTTTAATGTAAATTATATTATTTCGAAACTTTTTATTAATTCAATATGTATATTCTCATTGTCAAATTAGTCATTTGAAGTCAAATGTGTCAAATTAAGGAGTTTAAGTTAAAACTTTGTATAAATTCACACCCGAAATAGTGTAAAAATCAATTTAGAACATAGTAAAGTACTCTCGACAATAAAATGTTGCCATACTTAAACATTAAGACCATGGATTTTCCCCATTGTTCCCCAAAACAAAATTATATTGTCTTGATTACTTTACAATGTTCTAAGTTTGTAAGAACATGATAAACCCTGTCGCCTTCGCTCGTACTTATTCATGAAGACAGGGATTATGATGTTCTTACATATACTAGGAATCCTGATTGAATAGTGTACGGACATCGTACGTGTTGAACATTTTATTGTTATACCGGACATATCGTAATTGTTATACATTTGTTTGCATATTGGACTACCATACGTGAACACTGTTTATTTGTTTTGTAAATTATCATTTGGATTTATCAATAGAACATTTATTATAGCTGAAACCAGTTTTATTTTATATCTACCATCGAGTTTTCACCATGTGTAAATTCGCTACACTTCAATTGGTGCTAGCACGGGAGCATTTGACTACAATGTTCGTAGTTAATTACGTTGCAAGTGTTACAGAGTCAATATTGATATCTTACGGTTGATAATCTCTATCGTTAACGTATGACCCCGTGTGGTCAAGTCTTAGTCTCTTATTTGTTAATGCAATTATATCTGACACATGCATCAATGTTGTCATGTTAATCATTTTACATGATCCGTGAAGAGAGCCAAGCCTACTTCCCCTTTTATTTTCCCACGATATATGATATTGTACTGCATGTATTGTGTCGAATTTATAGACTTGTAGTTTAGAAGTTCAATAATAAATATGTAACACCAGACTGACTCTTTATTTATATACTCAAATGGCTGCTACGGAAACATGAAAATTCCTTCGCAAAACCTGGTGCAGAACCCGGTATTTCTTTGGACTATTTGGATTATTTTGGACTTATTTTTATTTGCCTCCGTGATTCCAAATTTTACAATGTCTCGAATATCGACAAGACCAGCTGAAGACTTAACGGACCTTACAATAGCTTTAAAGGGACTAGTTGGCACCATCAAAGAAAACACGAACTTGATCAACCAATAAACAACGCGAAATTGCAGTGCAAAGTTTTGAATCAGAAAAGTATAACGGAACTGAATCGCCACAAGTTTGGTTGTCCAAATTCAAAAGTTTGTATATCTTCATAGATACGACGATCTAACTCTCATACAACATGCACTGAAACTTTTAATTCCGGATACGGATCTTTCATGGTTTGAGGCATTAGATGTTATATCTATAGATGAATTGTATGATTCTGTTTTGGCATATTTCCATACAGAACAACCATCATGGCTTTTAGAACAAACATTGTGTAATCGACAAATGACAAACAACGAAAATTTAGAGGCTTACATTTCCGACATCCAATTGTTATCGGACAGACTCAGGAAGACCGAAAAGGAGAAGAAGTCAGCTTTTGTCAGAGGCTTAGCTAGCAATATCAGGACCGTAGTTGTACAAAAGGATCCCTACAGTTGGGACGAAACTTGTAATTGCGCGCGCCTGGTGCAGGAAGCGTTGCACATTACTCACCCGACGGAAAGGAAAGTTTCTCCGGACATTCACTCAATTTTGGAGAGTCAAAGCAAAACTATAAACGAACTTGCAAAGGTTGTTATGCGAGTGCAAGATAAATCAGGACAATCCACTATAAATATATGTGCCGCAAACGCATCAGGAAGAGACCCGCTTATGTGCCAGTATTGTTACCGTCCCAATCACAAAGCTAAGGAATGCCCCCGAATACTCCGACAAAGAACAAACGGAGGATCGCGTGATCGGCCTAGACTCAAGAAGTGCGATATTTGAAAAATGAACGAACACATTGCGTAGGATTGTTGGTACCGTGAAAAACATTAAATTAAAGTGACTTGGAGATGGAAATCGAGGTATTGCCAAGTCGAAAACATTATATTTTGAAACCCTTGATGTGGACAATATAAAACTGATGGATATAAATTCTGACAGCGGTAAGACAAACATTAACCTTTTGAAGAATTGTATTCCTTTGACAATAATGCAACACGATGTTGTTGGTATGATTGACAGTGGTTCCGATTTATATGTTGCTAACATAAGTGTCTTATCAAAATACTCAGGGTTGTCAAAATATTTTATTAATAATTCAGATGTTTTATTACTACCGCTGGTAGCAAAAAAGTCGAAATTGACGTTTGCATTATTCTGCCGGTATCAATTGCAGCTTGTACTGTTAAGATACAATTTTATCTTGGAAATAATTTGTTAACAGATTTCATTTTCGGTTTAGACTTGTTAAATAGTCATAATGTTACTATTGACTTCGGAAAAAAAAATGTTCGATTGATCCTTGCAGAACATTACAATGTGAAGAACGTGTTACTGTACCATCAAATTGCGAAGCAGTTATTGCTGCTCATATAGTAGGAAAACCATTACCAAATAGTGTTGTAGGTATAACCTGGCACAATGATTTGACAAATGGGTTGTTGTTGCATTGTAATACATTGTGGAATGTACATAATGATTGTGTGTTTGTGAGAGTAGCAAATTTTAATTCCAAGCCAATTGATGTGCATCCCGGGAGAGAATTAGGTCAATTTGTTTGTTTGTCTACAGCTGGTAAGCTATATGATCTATCAGATACTTGTAATAAAAGTCCCGTTACATCTGATAAGCCATCATGGCTTGCAAAATTAATTCTGAATTAGATGAGAAGAGCAAAGGGTTAATTGAGAATGTTATTGACGAATTTTCAGACGTCTTTGCAAGTTCACTGACAGACTTAGGCAAATGTGACTTGATTGAACACTACATTCACGTAGCTGAAAATGTTACACCTATAGGACAACGAGCATATCGTTTAAATCATACACAAAAGGTCAAAATGACAGAAATACTAAACGACATGCTAGCTTGTGACATTATCCAAGAAAGTACGTCCCCATGGAGCTCCCCCGCAATGCTAGTATCGAAAAAGGGTCACAGTGGTTATAGGTTCGTGGTAGATTATAGGAAACTACACAGTCTGACGGATATGCAAAGCCTGTCCCTTCCCACTGTTGATGAAGCCCTGGATAATTTAGGGGTACATGCTCCTGTTTGGTTCAGTAGTGTTGATCTTCATAGTGGTTTTTATCAGTTGAGCATTAGCAAACGATCAAGGCCGTTTACTGCATTTCGAACGCACAATGACATCTTTGAGTTCAAACGCCTACCACATGGTCTTGTTAATTCCCCAGGTACATTTCAAAGAGTAATGGAAGCAGTGTTAAAAGGCTTACATTTTCAAACTTGTCTTATTTTCTAAAATGACATCATAATATTTCCACGTACAATAGAAAATCATATTAAGCATTTGCGTCAGGTATTTTCACGATTTCGTAGCGCAGGTTTCAAATTAAACCCTTCAAAGTGTTATTTTGGACAGTCTGAAATCAAGTATTTAGGACACACTGTGAGCAAAGATGGCATTTATCCGACAAAGACAAAATGTCTGCCGTACACAATTATGCCTCTCCAAAGAATTTAAAAGAATTAAGAGCCTTTCTCGGTTTGAGTGGGTACTACAGAAATCACATACAAGGTTATTCAGATATAGCAAGCCCACTTTATAAACTCACCAAAAAAGACGTGCCTTTTATCTGGTCCAACGAGGCTGAAGTAGCTTTTGCAAAACTCAAAGCAATTATAATTAATACCCCAGTCTTAGTGTTTCCCAATCTTGCCCAAACATTTCATTTGTACACGGACTGTACAAATGTAGCCCTTGGATCTGTTCTTTGTCAAATACAAGGTGAAAAAGTGGTTGTTATTAATTATTACTCTAGATGCTTGACATCTACTGAATATATTTTTTCTGTTACTGAAAAGGAAGGACTTAGTAGCTAGCGTGGAGCATTTTGATTGTTATTTACTTCATACTAGATTTGATGCAATTGTTGACCATTCAGCTCTTAAATATCTGTTCAGTTTGAAAAACCCAACAGGTAGTCTAGGGCGATGGATTGCGCTCCTACAGAGCTATAACATGACAATTATCTATCGACCTGGAAAAATACACGGTAATGCTGACGGATTAAGTAGATCTAGGTGTGACAATGGCAAACCAAAGACTAAAGTAACGATGGTTTCCGCACTGACGGCGACTGCTGACAAATTTACTCAAGACCTCCAAGTATAAAAATGCATTACCATGGACGAAATAATCGAAAAAAAGAATGACCCACTGATCACACCGTTTATCGATTTTTTCACACAAGGCAAACTGCCAAACGATCAGAAAAATCGACACGAAGTTATGATCAAGAAAGATCATTTTTATATGAAAAGGTGCATTATATCATATTGATTCGAGCAAAAGGCGTAATGTCAATGGAGACGTACGCTTACAGCTTGTAATAGCACACCCTTTGGTTCCAACATTTTTGCATTGTATGCAACTCGAATTATACAGGTCGTCATTTAGGCATTGATCGCACAATTCCAAAAACAAGATTAAAATATTATTCGGAACACATGTGCAGTGACGTTGTTAATTGGATAGAGTCATGCGCCGTATATATACAAAGAAAAATATTAACAATCCGGTACGTGCTCATGTTACTGCCATGCCGATTGGTAGTCCATTTGAAAGGATAAGTACCGACATCTTAGATCCACTTCCTGTCTGTACAAGTACAAAGAATAAATACTTGTGTTTGTGGATTACTTTACAAAATCTGTTGAGTTGATAGCTGTACCTAACATTACAGCACAAACAGTTTCAAATGAATTTCTTAAAAATATCGTCATTCAGTACCAAAATATTTACACAATGACAGAGGTAGCAATTATTTATCAAACATTGTCAAAGAAGTATGCAAGCTACTTAAGATTAAGAAAACACAAACAGCATCCTTCCATCCAATGTGTAACGGACAGTCAGACATATGTATGTCATTTATTTTGAATTCATTGTCAAAATACATCTCGGACAACAAACACGATGACTGAGACATACACATACTATTTATTCAATTTGTGTATAACACTACACCTTGTCTTGATTCACCTGACTTTACGCCGTATTTTCTAACTCGCGGTCGAAACCCAACGACTTTTATGGACCTGCCATTGGATTTACGGGACTACATTCTACAAATCACGACTGAGTACATTTTCCCCTTGGTGGACAGACTTCAGAAAGCGCAAGATATAGCTAGTCAAAAAATAGACGACAGGAAGAACATTATGATTAAAAGGACCAACAGAAAAATCAATGAGCCCAAATATAATGTAGGAGAGACTGTATATTTGTATCGACATGTAGCTTTACCAGGTAAAACAATGAAATTTCTCCGACCATGGGTTGGTCCGTTTATTGGTGCTGAAAAACTCTCGGACATACATGTAAAATTAAGGAGAGTATCAGATGGCAAATTAATTGTCAAAAGAGTTCATATCAACAGACTAAAACATGGGACCACACGATACGTTGATATTGATGACTCCCCGATACAAAATGTTGACGCACTAGAGCCCGCAATATTGGCTGATTCTGAGGTGCCCCCAGACAATTTAATTGAAAATATAGTAAATGATGTCACTGATAATGTATGTGTGGCTAATGACAATGAAACGGACAGAGACAAAAATGTATGAGGAAGAAAAAAAATAGGAAAGCGTTTTGTCAGCAATCATTGGCAATATCGCGTGACGAGGATGGCATTTGAGAACAAATATAATTCATGGGTAGAATATAAAGATTTGTCAGATGAATGTAAGAAATATGTTGATAAAATGCACACAATATATACCCACTGACAAAAGAAGTAAGAGAAAAAACTAAAACCCTGTCAATTTATTTTTATCATTTTTCTTTTGCATGCTTGTTTTTACATTTACATGTATTTTTTTAATGTTTTACTAAAAGTACACATAGCATAAGTTGAACAAGGGTAATTCAATCTCTGTATTAAAGAATTGATTGCTTCCTAATGGTTAAACTATCAAATGCGTACTTAGATTTGTTTAATTGTTTATT
>MJUT01049422.1:138868-150130 GCA_002080005.1 Gigantidas platifrons | reverse complement strand
AAAACAGAAAAAAGTAAGTGTTAAATATATTGCCAAGTATTTGAGAAGTATGTAGAAAGACTGAAAGATCCCATATCAATGTATTAACGACAATATCAACTTCCAAGTTCACAGAAATCAATTGAATTGTCTTTGACGTCACAATAGCGGTGCAATGGGAAATTATACCCGTAAACATTACACTGGTCAAATGCTACGGAAGTCAGATAGAAAACACAGCTGACCATTTTAGCTCCGAAGTGACAATAACAAAATAAATTTAAAAGAAATTTCTATCAAAAATTTTAAAGTAATGATAAAATCCCCCCCATAAAAGTCAATTTTTACAGTGTTTAAAGATTAATGCTCAACACAAGCGGCGTTATGGATGTCAGATATACATGAATTCAATATGTAAAATAACATTTAGTGTTTCATACCAATCAAAATACAGACAAATCATTTCAAAATTTATTCTTATAGTAGTATATGTTGAATACATTTTATTTCTCAACACAATATCACACGTTTTTTCATCTCTTAAGTCGTTACGGAGTTCATAAATCACAATTGTTGCGGATGACAGAAATCTAATAACTGCACATAAGAATAAATATTAAGCACATTTGCACCAAAACAACTTTTGAGCAGTGTCACCAATTCAACTGGGAGTCCGTCTGTCCGTCCGTTGACCATATTTTTTGTAAATTCTTCGTCATATTTTACCTGGGTCGCCGAATGCGAAAGCAGTCTAGGAATCTGATCACTCCTTTCTGTCCGTCACAAACTGAGGGTTCCTCGTTTGTATAATCTGAAACTCAATCAGCTTAAGTTTGGCATTTCTGAAATTTTGCACAGTGAATTCAGATATCAATTGGTCTTGTTTCTGATTACTAGTAACACATCCGTCAATTACAATCTATAGATAGGTATTCTGACCTCCGTAACAAAACAAACAATTAATAAATAGTATGTGTAAAAATATACCTATTATTTTATTTTGCATTTATGTTTATGGATACCCAAAATGTCACACAGAGTGAATAAAAAATGTAACATATATGAATATTATATACTGTTAAATCAGAAATCATGATGTGAAATGGTTATTGAGGACCAATTATTCTCCGAACGAAAATTTTGAACTATTTGATGTGATTTCAGGAAATATTGTACATAAATTCAGCTATCGGGTTCTAAAATGCGAATTCCAATTATTTTGATTCACTCTGTATTGCATTTTTCGTCAGCTAAAACAATTCCTGTTGTCGCAACAAACAACATCGCAAAAATTCGGAATTTACAACAAATTTCTAACTTCCGTAACAAAACTTTAGCTAGTTTGAAGAATGCAAAATTTTGGAAATTGGTGACCAAATCGTTTGGACTTTTGAAATGTTTCACTGGACATCTTCAAGAGTTAATTTAAATCATAAATACTCATCTCAAGAGGTTTTATATTTTATTATGATGTTTGATGTTTATTCAGAAATAAA
The DNA here is from genome assembly GCA_002080005.1 of Gigantidas platifrons. Lineage (NCBI taxonomy): Eukaryota > Metazoa > Mollusca > Bivalvia > Mytilida > Modiolidae > Gigantidas > Gigantidas platifrons. The sequence goes on along the minus strand of MJUT01049422.1, from coordinate 148,655 downwards.
TGTTCGTTATATCCTTAAATATTGTATGTATGTGCCTGTTGTCGCAACAAACAACCAGCTGTTATCAAGGAACTTAATATCTCACCAAGCTTTAATACCTCCCCCATTTCTACTCTTGCTCTGAAAATAGATTTTCATATTAAGGGATTTCTCAGAAATCGATCAGATTATTATTCTGACATCTGTAACGAAAAAAATCGATACTTAAGTTTCAAGTGGTGTAATTTCAAAACTAATACAATTGTGTGTGTGAAAATCTAAAATTAAACGTTGGATATAATCTCTTTGCAAAAAATATCGTCGTTTTGATAATATGAAATACTTTAATTTTTGGAGTTTTCTATTTTTTATTGTGCCCATTTTTTCTCGAATGACTGTGTTGAGCAACACTTAGTTAGTAGATTGTCGCCCTGCATCAATGTACATATGCTAAAGCATGGTGGAATTGCTTCTTTTGGACACTGTGTTACTTTTCCACAAAAAGTTAATGAGCCAGCTCAAATCTTACCCAGACTACATTTTTTACCAAGAAAACTATTCAATAAAATAGGTGTAATCAACTATAATTACTAAAGTTTGTTTTATGTTTGAAATAGAGGGAATTTGTCCAAAAAGAGAAATTTTAAACTACAATTCTTACATGTGAATCAAGGTCATTGCAATGTATTGTTTGAAAATTTAAGTTATTTGTAATTATTGGAAAAAATTGACTGTCGACAGTGTTCAATGTGTTGTTAAATACTGTTTTGTTTTATTGCATGATTTTTTTAAAGAAAAACAATGCTATATTGTAATTTAATAAAAACTACATGAATTGTATCTGAAGGATTTTTTGTGTTTCAATTGCACTTTAGGTTTAAATTTCTCATATAATCATAAAGACCTTTGTGTATATTTGTATATTTAAATGTTCATTTACTATAAATATATATATAAATGTTGTTCAGAGATGTTTATGGAAATATATGATTTCCTTTATACAATCCGATGCAATAATTTACACATTCAGTATACAAAACCACCAGGAATAGGATCTAGTCCTGTGATATTGTATTTTAATTTAAAAATAAATATCATTGTCTTTCAGTAAAGAGATGTTAAAGAACAGAATAATGAGAATTATCCCCCACAACTGATTCATGTAGCATGATACAAATGTTTTATTGACAAATGGAGATATTGTACCTTACCATCAAATTGTAAGTATAAAAACAATTGTATATTGTATTATGTTGTATAGTCTATGGTCATATGAAATACAGAACTCTCTTATTTAAAGAATAGTGTTACTCTACAGTTGGTAAAGGGACATTTCATTTCCAGCATATGATATCACAATGTGATCATTAGCTATACAAACATATATATATTTGCTTCGCTCGCTTTTAAGGTAGCACCTTCATCATATTATATAGTGGATAATCCGGACCTTTGTGAATATCTCTTTTCGTCTCTCTTAGATAATCATCTGGGTTTCGATTTAATACTTTGATTTTCATGTTTTCTTCTAGTTCAAGACTTCACAACCGATAGTAGTATAAATAAAAACCATGCTTGTTTATGTCCCATTCAAGGGACGTAATTCATGTCAAGTGTAGTTTAAATTAATAATATACAGTTTCGACCTTTATGACAATCGAAACAGTGCAAGTAATGTATTTAAAAAACAGTCATCTTTTCCAGTAGATTGTTTATCATTCTTTGTATTTAAAATATATATATATATATATTTGCAATATTTAATAAATAAAAAATAAAAAAAACCCCACAAAAATCATTCTGAATTAGAGTTATTAACACAAAGGGGTTTAAAAATAGCTCAGGGCATGAATCTTGTTCTTCTTCTTCTTCTTCCATCTGGTGGACATGATTCCTTTATGAATGTGAATTGTCCATCTGTTAAGTTTTCAGATTGCAATAAAACTTTGAGTGGCGTGTGTAGAGTGAAACAACAGCTTGAGTACCATCTACATATAAAACTTCTCTATTTTACAGATTAAAACTATATACATATATTTCCTCTCTACTGCCTCTGGAAAACTGCACTGTAATGGTTGGATAGTGCAGTCTGTCCCCATAATGCCTCGATAGTGGGGCTTTCTGTCACTCCAGACGGAAGAAGATTCCACTCATGGATGGTACGTGGATAGGATGATAATTTGTAGACAGTTGTTGACCACAAGTTCTTCTGTCGCTTGGTCTCAAGATGTCACTGGCATCAACATCTACAATCTTGTTCTGTATCTTGTAGAGAATGGAGAGTCGGTGTTTGCGCCTCCTATCTGGTGAATAAAGGTAAACAATGTTCAATGACATATTACAAAACTATAAGTGTAATGTCTTGTGAACTACAGAACGACCCCCAAAAGGATAGAAATATTGGGTAGCGACTGAGGTCATGAGCTTCAATGCCAAAAACTGTTAGCCTAGGCTTAAAAACAAAGGCCAAACATTTAGCAGTTCTAATGGCCATAGGTATATATTAAAATAAGTTTTAAAAAAGCATACCTGGGACTACAAATTTATGGATGCAAGAAATGGACCACCCACATATCAAACGTATAAAACTCAGCACTAAGCTTCTAGGCTAATAATAAATATGTGATATATAAATGGACCACCCACATATCAAACGTATAAAACTCAGCATTAAGTATAGGCTAATAATAAATATGTGATATATAAATGGACCATCCACATATCAAACGAATAAAACTCAGCATTAAGCTTCTATGCTAATACTAAATATGTGATGTAAAAATGGACCACCCACATATCAAACGTATAAAACTCAGCATTAATTCTAGGCTAATAATAAATGTGTGATATATAAATGGACCACCCACATATCAAACGTGTAAAACTCAGCATTAAGCTTCTAGGCTAATAATACATATGTGATATATAAATGGACTACCCAAATATCAAATGTATAAAACTCAGCATTAAGCTTCTAGGCTAACAATAAATATGTGATATATAAATGGACCACCCACATATCAAACGTATACAACTCAGCATTAAGCTTCTAGGCTAATAATAAATATGTGATATATATAGTTCACATTGTAAAAAGAGTTTGAAGATCCCAAAGAGGAAATCAGGGTCAACCGTATATCAAAGATGAACAGACAACGCAATGGCCAAAAAGAAAGGGGACAAAAGGACAAACAACGATCTACAAAACATTACACATAAGACTAAAGATCGAGTAACACTAAAAACCAGGGGTGAACTTAGGTGCTCCGGAAGGATAAACAGTTCCTGCTCCACTAGGGGCACCCGTTGTAAGAAAACTAGTCTATATTTCGCTAGTGCGATCAACGATGTATGGTGCAATATAATGGGACCCCTACATGACTACCAATATCAATAAACTTGGAAGAATCTAACGACAGGCCACAGGCACTTGTTTCATTCAAATAATATTTAGCGAAGGTAGCTTGTTTTATTTTTAAGTCATTGAATCGGATACAGCCACTTCCGGTCCGGTTTAAATTGATTTAGAAAATTTTTAAAAAATGTGCTTTAAAAATCAAATGTCAATAATTTGGAGTTGAACATATTTTTATAATCTGCATTGCAACAATTATCTGTATTTTAAAGGCTTACTTTACATTTGAGAGGAGATAATCACGATGACATTGTTACACACCGCCCGGTCTAGAGAATTCCGAATTTAAATGAAAAATCCAGCGCAAACCGGAAGTGCCTGTATCCGATTCAATGACTTAAAAATAAAACAAGCTACCTTCGCTAAATATTCTTGTCCAATTCATCTGCGGGGGGTCCGGTAGGTATATTTAAATGTGGCAGTCGAAAAGAGAAATATCTCGGGAGTGTAACGATATAAAAGGGTCAGCGAAAGGATCACAAATAAGCAAAAAATATTGAGGCGAAGTAAGGAAGAGGAGGGGGCATATATTGTTTGAATGAAACAAGTGCCTGTGCGACAGGCAGCGAGATTCATAACAGGAGACTACAAATCTAGAGAAGTCGAATCCGTCTCAAACATTAGACAAAAGTAATTACCCAGCTATCAGGTCCATTTCTTACGTGAAAATTGCGTTGCCACAGGTACATTATATGCAAGTGATAAAGATTACCATTTGCTTGCCCAGGGTCGGTGGTTCTCTCCGGCTTCCTCCACTGACTGTAGGTTCCTGGGCCTCCTACAGTCAGAGCATAGAGGGGCGATTTCTGAGTGTGATGGTCCAGAAATCAGAAAGCTGTGTTTGCTAATCCTATATATATATATTTTGTATATATTTCTATGTGTTGTAATATGACAAAATGACTTATTTCTATACTTTATATCTAGCTTCTATGTCTCGAAAGGCTCAACATATAAAGGCTCTTGCTCCATGTGTTCTGAACTTTGACTGAGTTTATTAACATTTGCGTATATGTTTGTTTTCACCATGTGTTTATTTATGCATGTCTTAACTTTAATTTTGTTTTTTTGTTTTTGTATTTTTCTATTAATACCGCTTTAAAAAGCTCAAAAGATCTTGTGTTATTATGTAATATTTATTCATGTACCTACTGGGTCGTTATCAATACATGGAGGAGTTTCAACTGTTTACCAATAAATGATGTGTTGTATCGCATGCTTTTATTTCAAGGAAAATATAGGTAAAATATTGGATATAGAAATCAAGAAATACTTGAAGAATCTGGTATATACAAGAGACCAGTACATATTAAATTCTTAAAAATTATCTCCATAAGTGATTGACTGTATAATTATGTTGTTGTTTTCTTAATATTTAACACACTGTTATATTTTGAATGTACTTATATTGATATTAATTTTAATGCAAGATGTAAATGATGAACGTTAAAAAATTACATTTTTGTTTACTAAAGAAAAGGAAACATTTTTATGCATATTATATTTTTATTGAAAAAAGCTCATTTATAAATAGTAATATACATTTGTTGTTTTTTTTGTTTGGCAAACTGTCATATTTTTAATGTCTGTATGCACGTATACTGATACTAATTTCAATGCAAGATGTAAATGATGAACTTGAAAAATAAAGAAAAAGAAACATTTTTATGCATATCATATATTTATTGAGAAAAGCTCTTTTATGAATTTTATGAATAGCAATATAGTATTTATCTATTTTATGTATTTATTGTTGCTTAATCATGTTATGTAAATATTGCATTCTTTTATATTAAATGTGTATTTTTAGACGCAACTTCTACTACACCGGTAGAGGTTGCCTCCGTTGTAAAGGGGTAGATTTCTAAATAAATATATATAATATATATATACAAATAAAAAAATAATTGATGTCTCATATTTTTTATTCAGTGAATATCAAATACTTGTATAAATATAAGCTTATCTAATTTCATGGTGGAATCAGGTCATGAACCAGTTTATGTCACTGTTGTTACCAAGCTTTGAAAATAGAGAAATATAAATTTACAAATAAACTAAAAAAAATAGCTCCTTATATCTGTAGAGTGATTAAAAAATATGTAGATAAGAATAATAATTCTGTTTTACTTTCTATCAATACGTGAAAGTTGCCATCTTCTCTGACTTGTCAGGTAACGTTTATAATATCTATATTGTATATGGTTTATTCTGAGAATATGGCAAGACTGTTCTTTTAGAGAATATACAAAAAATCAATTTAAAATTAAAATGCTACTTTTAAAAACAAACATGCTGCAGACATGATTAATACAATTCTTTTTCGGAGGGTACCTAGCATCATAGACATCAAGTAACATCATGGATATAAATTAGTAACATCAGAGACATTTCAACTTAAAAAGTACTTGTTCGTGTTATTTTATATGATAAGTAACTGGGACATTTGTATAATTTGCTAATATCCAAATACAATGCCATTACACTATATGTTTAATTAATGCACTCTGAACTTAAATTAACATTAACAACAACATGGTAATATTATATACATAGATGGTTACAGACAAGAAAATGTTCCATCCCTAAAAATAGGAAATGGCCTATCTTTTTAGTGAAAAAATAGCAACATTAGGCACACAAGACACGAGACGTTAGACGACTAGAAAGTAAAAAGAAAAAAACCAGTAAAAAAATAGATAAAAAATAAATAAATAAAAAATAAAGATAAAAATAAAATAAAAGAAATAAACACACCCACACAACTGAATTCAACACAACACAAACAACCACAAAGATGAGAAACACAGACCCCACACAACACTGGTACCCAGGTGTTCGTGAAAGATAGGCAGTTCCTGTCTGTTATAGGACTCCCGCCTTATTAACTGTTGGCGCTTTTTCATACATCGTTCAAGAAGATAGAAATGAACTTTATGTTACTAGATCGTTTGTTTTATATGTATGTTTTGTAAATTTGTTGTTTGTTCTTTGGTACTTTTTCGTTTGGCCATTGTGTTGTCTGTTCTTCGATAAATGGATTCTGATTACCCCTTTGATATCTTCAAGCTCTTTTTTATGACGTTATCGAAACCGGACCACAAACGTAAACAGGAAGAAATACCCTACTTAAATTAAAAGACATACTATATCTAGTATATGGATTTATTGCCTGATCATGATGTGACTATCATGATTTAATACAATAAAATACTTGTAATTGTACTTAAAAAGGCTCTTAAAATATATTGTTTTACAAATAAATCGGAATACTAAATATGTTCATTTAGGAGGTACTAAAACAATTTTGTCTTGGGGAATTTCATGTTAGAGTATTTGTCAGTTATTACAAATAAAAATGTGATTGAATAGATTATAAAGCATATATAAACAATTGTGAAATAAGAACATTTATTATCAAGAACAATGTTGGAATACTATCACCTGGATATTCCCAGAATAATGCTACATTGTAAAACATAGATAGGTGATACGACCCCGGACGCACAGAAAGTATTTTTGACATAATACAATAACATTGGCATTCAGAAACGATTTGACATTGAAGCTCCTTTTTGATGAGTATTTACCACGTGAAATACACATTATTTTAATAAACCGATCTGAAAATATTAAGACTTATTCACAAGAAAATTTTTATTTATTTTCATCATTTCGCCATTTAATCACCGTTGTTTCAAGAAAACAGATTATATGCCACGATCACAGTGACTAGGCCAATGAGTGTAATTATGACTTTATGTTATGCTTATAAAGAGCACGTAGCCGCCACAGGTCGATCATAACGTTGCATTAAACATAGTGAAAATATACTTTGAATTCAAGGGAAATAAAGAATCACGTTGCCATGGAAAAATCGAACGACATACCGATTATTTTGCTTTCACGGAACGATAACATGGGAGAATGGTTTGTTTTTGGTTCAATCATATCTTACCTAGCAGTGTTTGTCAATGTTTTCATATTTTGTGTTTTATGTCAAAAGAGAATTATGTCTCCAGCTACTATTCTACTACAGGGCTTAGCATTAACAGACGGCTTGACGGCACTGTTCACGTTCGGATTCGAACCTTTCTTTTTGAACCAGTTGAAGGATAGTTCTAACGTCATGAACCCTTTTAATGGTACGCACTTCACGCTTATGTCGCCATATTGTGACATGTACGTGTATATCGTGCAAATGTCTTGTGATTGCTTCCATTATATGTCAATTCTACTGACAACATGCATAGGAATTCAAAAGGTCATTGCATTACAATTTCCGCTATGGACACGAACAAGTCTAACGGTTAAGAAGATGCTAGTTTGTTTTTCTGTTTGCTTTATTATCCCAATAGCCATCAACTTTCCTGTATTAATTGCTCATTCTTTTAAAAATGGGAAATTAGAAAATGTTGATATTTGTTTAATGAGCAATAATGACAACCATCTTGAAAGTTATTTTCACAAACACAACCGGTGTTGACTTCCGCTCTTTTGATCTTTCTGTGTTTGTTAATGATAACTGCAAGTGTCTATATTACCTACAAGATCTGCACAAATAAATTTCGTAAGCAACTCGCTAGAAACGAAAAGAAATCAATAGTGATGGTATTTATATTATTAACGATATTTCAAATATCGGAAGTGCCGAGTATTGGTGGAAATATTACATATATTCTTGTTTTTCGAGAAATAGAGTTGACCTTAAATGAACTCGAATTTCAGGTTATTTCATCCGGAAGTCAACCAGACAGGAAGTTCTTCAGTTTTTTGTTTGCTATTCTGAGAAATAGAAAATCTTTAGAAATAACTGACCACGACGTGAATACAGCTAGAATATTCTTCGAAACGATCAAACTACTGACAGTAGTTGCGTGCTTATCTAATATATTTATCTACTTAATGATGAATCAAAGGTTGAGATTGAATTTGAAAGGAATGTTTATTAAAACTAAGCGGAACACGTTCAGAAAAAAATACAATAAATAACACCAGAACGACAAAGAAACACAGATGCAGCGTTTATTGACAGCAGCAAAGAGCACCACTATACTGCAAGCTAGGAGCCATTTAACTCTCATCTTAGGTTATGAGTAATGACACTACTGTGACTGTGAAATGGAAAACATCAATTAAATTAAAAAAAAATATTCTCTCATGTTCATTTATAGCCATGTCTTTTCATACTAACAGGGATCGATGTTCACCACACACGCACATGCCCAAAGAGATGCATACACTTATATTCGTGTCCTCTCTTAATAAAAGGGATGTTTAAATAGACCACAGTCGCTTGAATTTCAATGATTTAAATAAAAAAAGAGGAAACAAAATATAGTATATATATGTATATAGAGGAAGTTATGAAATGGACTTTTGCGCCAAAATGTAAACAATCGTAATTAGGCCTAAACGGGCGCAAAGTGATACGCTTCGTGGATATTTTTCTATACTGGACATGCTTTTTTATACATCCGTATTGTAAGAACCTTCATTCTGAGCATTTAACAAACGTATGGGCCATTTTTTCACTGACGTCCAGCCTCTGACTTCGTTATTGTCGCCATGGTGGAACTATTCCGCACTGTATGATCAATTCTATTTCAAAGTATCTTTAAAGTCATAAATTTAGCGGTAAGCACTTCATATGAATATTAATCGATTAATTAAATCATTTGAGAAACTTAGAAAGCAATATTTGACTGTTCAATTTCTCTTGTACGAACATAAGGGTAGACTCGAAATTAGAAATATTTTCATTCAGTGCGGAATAGTTCCACTATGGCGACAGTAACGAAATGCATTTCTTAACTATATCTATACTATATTTTTTTTTACTCTTTTTTTTTTAAATTTAAATCATTGAAATTCAAGCGACTGTGAATAGATCACCATACACGTACATGCCAAAAAGACTTGAGTTCCGCTATAAACGACGGATGACAAATTATTGTTATAAAACATTACCACAACTATTTATTTATAACTCGCTATTAAAATAATCAAGTATGGAGGATATTGTGTGTTTGTCATAAGGACATATTTCAACAGGAAGTGTATATTGTTTTGTCTTAATGATTCATAATATCTGATAGCTGGTTCTTTTATCTGATATTTGCTCTAAAAATCAATAGTGTTATGCCCTTACATGTAATGTATGACATACAGGACTATGTATTAAATACGAAAATTGGTCTTTGTTGCTTCTTCGTTAATCATGCCACTTTAAGGAGTAAGAGCAAAAAAAGACGGGTTTGCTCGGAATCAGGACAATGTGTCCGAATATCCCGTCAGGACTATCCGAGGGCTGTTTTTCAGTGTGTTATCGCTATAAAAAATCCAACTACTCATGTTGGTCTAGTACGGTGCGGACCTCAACGTCATCTCATC
>MJUT01049422.1:114465-131771 GCA_002080005.1 Gigantidas platifrons | reverse complement strand
ATCACTTCCGGTTCCCTCAGGGCCTATTCCGAGTACATGACAGGCGCCACTTCCGGTGACGTGACTTCAGGTAACGTCACTCCCGGTCATGCGCAATCGTCAGATCCCCATCGATCCCCACAAATGCTAATTGAACTCTACCCATATACTACTTTGCATTGTCTGTACTTCTTTGACTTGTGGCTTCGGGAAAGACCTTTGGTATATATAAGCATTTCCATTTACGATAGAAAGAAAATATTCCCCCAAAATATAAACAACAAAACAGTAAAGCAGAATGCATTGTATCTACCTGCCCTGTGGTGTACCAACACACTCACTTAGCAGGTTCTTCATCGACATCCACCCAGACCCTTATCGAGTAATTATCTAACGTTTCTGGTACATATTCTTTAGGGAATACACCTACAGTATATTATATCAAAAGACATGTTTTGCCAACCGAACTATCACCAACGACAACTAGCTTTAGACCGGCCATATCTGAAAATAAATAATCCACTGCTCTTAATCAAGGTTAGGTGGAGCAATATGGTAACCATAGCAACAAACATTATATGAGATTCTATTAAGACTTTGAGATAACGAATAACAATAATAATGCATTGTCTGTCGTATTCACTGTATCTAAGTATTTGAATTATTTCTGCTAAGTTTTGAGCATAATGTTGGAATATGACTAAGCAGTTATTCACCAATCTTAGCAACAACAGTATATAAAAGAAACATTTTCGGAAAATTACGGTGTGGTATTTTTTCCTTTTCATTTTATTGCTCAACATGAAATAAGCAATTCGGCAATGTAGAACACATTTGTTTTAAAAGATGAAAGTTTTATGTATCCTTGAACAGCCAAAGATAACTACATTTTTGTGTACTTCCATTTGGGAAAAAAGCCTTGAGGGGAATTAGTTCAGATATTGGAAAGTAATCAAAAGAAATCACTATGAAGAGAAATAGTTACATGTAAGAATGCTATTACAATAAACATACGATTTAGGAGAAAACACAATCAATTGCAATGGCGAAATTTTGTTATTTCACTATGAAGAGGTATAGAGCCTGTGTGTCTGTAAGTCGTCACGGTCGTATGGTACTTGAACTAACAGCCACTTGTGCAATCAGCGCCTATCACCACTGAAGTTGTGAATTTGAATCCCGCTGATTGCTAGGTGTACTCGATCCAACATTATGTGATAAAATTTGTGAGTGACTTGCGGCTGTTCGGTGGTTTTCCCTGGGTACTCTGGTTTCCTCCATTGATAAAACTGACCTCCACGATATAATTGAAATGATATTGAATGTGGCATTAAACATCATAACTCACAATCGTGTGTCTACAATGTCCAGTTTAATAGAATGAAACGAAAAAGGGCAATGCAGCTACCCTTTGCTTTATGACAAAACATAATTGGTATGTACATACATGCAGTCATAAGCATGGCTAGAGTGGCCGCCTCGATGGCGGTAGTTCGTGGATTTGAGCCTCTGTCTGGTCAAACCAAAGGCTAGAAACTGATAAAATTAGAATTTGTGACTCTCCCGCTTACAATGAAAGTGTAAAGACTGGTTGGCTCGGAATCATGATTATCTGTTTAAGTGGAGCAACATGTCTACCTGCGGAATTTTGTATCTGTGAGCTAGCACTGACAAATATATATAAGGGTGTTGGTCTAGTGCAAAGAGGACATCATCATAATTATGATAATAATTTCATTGAATGTAATTTGTAAGCCATGATAAAGCTGACAAATTGCTCATTTGGCGTTAAGCAACAATGATGTTCCTCATAATAACGGTATTCGGTTCGTCTCTACCTCTCGTTATTTGGAGGAGGGCTCATGTCTTATTTACGTTATTTGTATTTGCTTGCGCATAGAGGTGTACAACACATATTATATTGTGTTTTTATTTTGCTTTGCCTGTTTTCGTCTTGTGTACGCTATGTTGTCAGTATCTGTGAATTGTCGATCTCTGATTGTCCCTTTGGTATTCTCTAACGTTTATTTGTCCTGTGTCTTGTGTACGCTATGTTGCCAGTTTGTCTGGATTGTCCATTTTAATTGCCTCTTTGGAATTATATAACGTTTACCACTCTCACTCATCGTTTACTGGTCCTCAGATATGTAAGTCTACTACTTACAGAGTAATGCATGTATCGTTCATCAGGGAATGTTTGTACCTGTGTGAATGTCAATCTCTATTCTATCACGTTTACCACTCTCACTCATCGTTTTCTGGTCTTCAGACATGTAATTCTACTACTTACGGAGTACTGCATGTATCGTTCATCAGGGAATGTTTGTTCATGTGTAAATGTCAATCTCTATATGATAAACAATAGTGTGTATAAACGAGATGCATGTACCTATGTACGTATATACATGTATTTAAGAAATCGAACTTCCGAGTCGAATTAGGTAGTCGTGTTATTTCCGACATAATATACTGCGTATTTCATTTTAATGTGGCGCTTTTGAGATTTTATTCAATTTCAAACATCTCTTTGGGAGAAAAAATTGAAACAAATAATATTGTTTCAGGAAGGGGCAAATCTTATTTTGTTAAACAAATACGATTCTGACAAAAAGATTTCTGATACTGACATCATCAGAATGTTCGAGATTTTGACGAACAACATCTTTTTTTCTATTTATAATGGACGTATTCATATGATACTATCTGCTCCTTTACTCTTATGATGCTGAAATCGAAAAATTTTACGACAAAAGAGATGATTTCAATGTTCTCATTGTGCAATATATATTTATGCATAGCAACATTCCAACAGCACATGCATACATAGTTCACCACCGATATTGGGGTTGGTGTTACTCATTCTTTAGTTTGATGTGTATGTTTTGTAGATCTTTGTTTGTAATTGTGTACCATTCTTTTGGTCATTTTGTTGTCTGTTCGTCTTCGATATACGCATTCGGATTTCAAACTCTTCTTGATTCCTATCATGGTTTCCTTTATGAACCAACTATTCCGTATCATTAAAGGCCCTTTCCCGATTCATGACTTATCATCGGGTTTGTAACTAGATTAACACGACGGGTGTCACTAGTGGATCAGGAGCTGCTTACCCTTCCGAAGCACCCGAGTTCATCCAAGATTTTAAGTGGGGTTCACGTTACTCGATCCAAAGTTTTATATGTATGTGTTTTAGAGCGTTGTTCGTCCTTTTGTAATATTTCTTTTGGCCATTGTGTTGTCTGTTCTTCTGCGAATTAAAGATACTGATTACCCCTTTCGTATCTTCAAACTCTTCTTATTGTCAACACGATGCTTTGGTTAACAGCTACGGAAAGTATGTGTCACAAATGACAACATTTATGTTTCCTTTGCCGTGGTCACAATCCCACCTAAGCAGCACCAGAGCTACGTTAATCGTGTGGTTCGTGCTGCTGAATCTTTAGTTTTCTGTGTAGTGTTTGTTTTTTATAATTGTTTGCCATTTTGTCTTTTTTTCATTTTGCCTTTGTGCTGTTCGTTCCTATGCAATTTACGATTAACTTTAACTGGTCTGAAACATGTCTAAGACAAACCTCATTGGGACCAGCTTTTGCTTACGGTGTTCGGTTTATACAGGTTAAATTGACAAAGATTTCCTATATTAGATCTTTATTTAAAGTTCAGTTTATTGCAGGATTTCGGCTTATTAAGGGTTCGGTTTAGACAGGTTTCACTGTATCACCATCAGAAGGCTGACAAACTATCTAACTTTGATACGTGGTATAAATAATTAAAAAAATACTTGCAAAATACAACTCTTCTAGAGTTTGACAATATCAAAATGGTAATTAGAATCCATATATTGAAGAAGAACAGACAACACAATGGCCAAAATAAAAAGTACAAAATGTCAAACAACTAACTACAAGACATACGCATTCAACTAATGATCGAGTAAGACAGGTATCTGACAAAATCTGGTATTACGATGGACCTTGCAATGCTAGGTTTTTGATTGACAACTTCAAAATGGCAGATTATTGAATGGTCGAAATATATTGATGGCATCCAGTTCAAGCATGCTTCATTAAATTGAGCTATGACAAATTATTTTTCACGTGATACCATGTGGTGGGACATTGTACCGAATCAGCAGACATTCATTTGTAGGAATGGTATGTATGAACGTTAGATGAAAACAGAGAGGCAATATGTATTTGATTCGTCTTACATAACAAGCACTCGTGTCTTTTTATGATGATATAATAGCATACATTGTATTTCTATATCTAAAGGGTTCAGTCAGTTTTCTAAATTGGCCAAATTTGAACATCAACAGGAATAAATAATATGTGAATATAAAGACTCAGTGAATGCCTAATTAACAAGGAACCATGAATATTGCCACTAGTGGAGCAAAAACTGGTTACCCTTCCGGAGCACCTGAGTTCACCCCCGGTTTTTCGTGGGGTTCGTGTTACTCGATCTTTAGTTTTATGTGTATGTTTTGTATACCGTTGTTTTTCCGTTTGTACTTGTTTTTGCCATTGTGTTATCTGTTCTACTTCGATTGACGGATTCGGATTACCCTTTTGGTATCTGCAAACTTTTCTTGCAAACGTAGGTGCAAATAGGTCATGGAGGTAATATAATAACCCGTGCTTTTTTTTACAAATACTGAAATGAAAACATAGTATTAAGTACTAAGATAATTACCTCGTATTTATATTACTTAGTCTGTCTTCGTCTAAAGAATTATCTCGATGTTTGAATAAATACAAGATACAAGGAGAAAAGCAAATATGTACCGCCGAAAACTGTATAAACAACTACAGTCCTTACAAAAATGTAACACCTCGTACAAAACAACAACAACAACACCATGTAGTACAAATAAAGCCATTTATATTAACAACTACATTCATTACCAACTACAACCCATACAAAACAACAACTCCCAATAGATAACCATAAGGGTCCATACTACACTACACCCCATACAAAATATCCAAGCACCGGTTAAAACAACTCGGTACAAAATAACTAATCTACGTACAAAATAACCAGACTTCGTACGAAATAAGCAGATTCCGTCCAAGTTACCCAGACACCCTACAATATAGTCAGACTTCGTTCAAAATAACTAAACTCCATACAGAATAAACAGACTCCGTACAAACCAACCAGACTCCGTCCAAAATAACCAGACTCCATACAAAATAAACAGACTCCTTACAAAATAACCAGACTCCTTACAAAATAACCAGACTCTGTACAAGATAAACAAACTCCGTCCAAAATAACCAAACTCTGTACAAGAAACCCTGATTATTTACAAAGGTCTACCACATTATAATAATATAGCAGGTAAAAGTGGCGCAATCTGAATGATATTGTTTTATTAATATTGCAACAGTAGACTATGTGCTGCTTATTAAAAATATCATAAGAAAAAGGTAAAGATGATATTTTACAAGATTTTCAAATGATTTCTACTAAAAGGGAGATGCTTATTACAATGTACATTGAAAACACAAAAATGTGTGTAACGTGTTTAATGGAGAGATCAGTGGTTTGAAGAATTATTTGTTTTGCTTTTTAAATAAAAATAAATATATATGCATCATACACTTTAAATAATTTTTAATAGAACACATTAATCTTAACGTCAATACAGTGAATTTGATATCAGAAATCGCCATCCCGATTTAAAGAAAACTTATCATGTCGTATGTCCATAGATCCTTAAGTAAACACTAGAAAGGTTTCAAAGTGGACAAGGCATGTTGAATGTTTTTTATCATCAATAAAACAAATGGCAGAACATAACATAGTCAGAGCTGTAGGGAAAAAAATGGAATGATAACGATAAGAGTACACAATAATATAATCTGCTGTATTAGAACTCGGTATTGCACAAATCAAAAGCGCAACAACCAGCACCTTAATCAGCTTCGTTTCTAGAGCCTTTATATACAGGGTTTTGCATTTCTTTCCAAAATGGATTTTGCATTTCCTTCATAAAAGGATCTGGTGACTCATTATTGTCAGCTTTGCCCCCTCTTCCTCTTGTCCTTCCTTAGGTTCTGCTTCAGGGTCATCTTCTTCTCTGGACATGCATGCCATTATACCCTCGAGAATCTAAAAATAAAAGTTTATATAAACAAATAAATTTAATTTACATAGATTAGAACATCAAGTTTGATGCAGAATGACAGTTATATACTATTAGATGTATAAAGTCTGAGCAAAAAAATAAAAATAACATAAAAATGCGTCACAATTAGATTATGTACACGTAAAAAAAATATGAATGCATTTAACCACCACCCCCTTATCTATAGGAATTGTATGCTCCATTGGGGATGTGGGTCATAATTATAGAAAGTGATTTGGTGTCCTTTAACATCAGGTTATGATACAAGCAAACGTAGTTCCTTCCTGTTTATCATATACTGTAGTACATACATCACTGATACTGGTCTTACAGTAAACCTGCTTATTAACATGAACAATAAAGCATATACAATTTAGTCTGCATGGCACTTTTCTGAAATAACACTCAAAGTTAAAAGAATAGAAAGCCAAAATAATTTAGAAGTATTTGAAAGCAAGAAAACCAAATGTCACTTTTACCCGAGTGATGGAAAACTCAGTTTTAATAATAATTACATGATTTAGGGAATGTTAAATGCAACAAAAATAAATGGCTACCTCTAACACATAAAAGAAAGATTAAACATTGATGTCAACAATTCTACCAACATCAATAAAATAAACAACTGCTTCAAACTATTGAACACAAAACAGAACATGGTATATACCTATATATATCCAATCCTGAGTTGGATCAGAAACAAGACAATGTCAGAGTTCCGCCAATGAATATAATCCTAACCACCTCATGTATTTTCCCAATGAAAACTGCAGGGTCAGATTAAATTGTTATTCTTTGCATCTTTGAAGAAATGTTTTTTCTATAGAAATTGGAGACAGAAATTTGCTTCCGAAAAAACCCATAGCAACCCCATCCCCCTTAAAGTTAAATTGTCGTTCCCTTACCGCTTTATCAAAGCAAGTCATCAATCCTTCCTGTGTTAATGCACTTGTTTCACAATATGGAAGTCCTAACTCAGTGGCCTTTTCTTCAGCAACTGATTTTTGAAGACAGTTGTCTGGGTCTGTTTGACGCAGGTCTGAAGTATATAGACATTATAAATGGCCAATTGGAGGAAGAATACGACTGATGTCTTGTAATAAACAGGAACTGTTTTCACTTCGCCAGCACCTTGGGTCCCCTTTAAGTAAATTTTTAATTTTCTCTTTCTTGAGTGCCCATTGTTGTCCGTGTCTCTAGATTGTTCATTTTGATTGTCTATTCGGTTTTCTTTAACGTTTATTTGGATCCTATCTTGTCGAAAAAATATGTTATGTGTTAATGGTCAATTTGTCAATTATGTCTTCCACCATTTACATATATAGAAGTGTACACAACAAAAATCCAATGAAAATAGGAGAGGGGGAACACTTGTATGGGGGAAAATTCAGTATATACTCATTTTTTTCCGCGGGGAAATCTCAGTATATACAAATTTTTCCGGGGGGGGGGACTGAGTATAGATTCATTTGCCGGGAGGGATGAGTATGGGGAAAATGAGTATGTAACACCTGCATACAGAATCAAGGAAAATAATGGAGAGGATATTAAGGGGACATTTTATCAAATTTCAGAAAATTACAGTGAGATATACAAATTTATGGAAAATGGAGAATGTGCTCAGGACAAAAGGAAAAGAAAGAAATAAACAGCACTTTGTTAAATGGCTACATTGGCCTTCAAAATTTAATTCTTGGTGGAAAGATACTGATGTACATGATACATAGATTTGTAATAAAGTATATATGCATAATATTATTTGTTATTTTTAAAGCCCATTCAGCATAAGCCCCATATATACACCTCCCTTGCAAGATTTGGATTTCTTTAAAGGTGTTATTCGTATCTTCAGATCGGCGTATCTACAACAGAAATGATATAACCACTAAGACTCCATGTTCATGATAGATTATTTTAATGCCTGTTTTAAGCAAGCCTATGCGAATTCCCATTCACAGTACATTATATATACCCCAAGCAAAACTATTCATACAACTTTACATATTTTTTCGTTTCAAATCAGCAGCAAATATAAATTCAGAACTGATATCAAGCCTAAAATACATAAAAATATAGTTTATCCTGTGTTGATTAAGTAATAATCGTTTTAACATTATATTCTCCAACATTAACTTAAGCGTTTTTTAAGTAGTCCATGCAAAATAAGATTCGTTCTTAATCTTTAGTAAACGCCATGTCCCATCGTGGTTGTTTTATATTTTGTAATTTAAAGATAATATTGAAATTACACTTTAAATAATGTACTTACCTTTATAGTCTGTATTTAATTCACTAGTAAATAGCTCCTAATTACGAAGACTTTTGTTTTTCCAATTTGAACAATTCAGTTGATACAGGTGTGGACAATGATGTCTCTCCGACAGCTATGTGCGATTTTAAACCTGGCGCGCATATTTTAATATTTTTACCCGTGCCGTTACAATGTGTCACTAATCTATCAAAATAATGTGGACCCTGCGCGATAACCATACTTAGGTCAATAAGCTCTCACTTATCCTGTTTATCTATGATACATATCTTCAGTTATTTGCGACAGGACGATCATTTTCTTCAAGTACTCCGATTTCTCCTAACAATAAAACTGACCGACATATATGCATGATATAATAGAAATACTATTGAAAGAAAAGGTTGAAGGTATCAATGTGGTCATTAGAAGTCGTAAATCAATGTAGGACAGACAATGCAAAAAGTGTCGCTAAGAGCCGTAACCCATTCACTTAAACGAAACAGCGAAATAATTGACATTATTTAAGTGAAATATAGTAACCGTTTTAATTACCTTTCTTACAAAGACATACTTTGTTGATCGTTAGGGACTATCTGTTACAAATAACTGCGAATGTGTCAGGTTGTCGGAAGCAATATCTGCTCAATTCTTTATTGATGACTTACCACACAAGCGCCAGAAACAGGAAGAAAGAAGGTTAGCTTAGCTAGCGAGAGAAAATTGGCTTTATGTCTACCGACAACCTAGGTATATTGTTTTTTTCCTGTAATGTCTAAAACAACTGATAATGGTCTGAAAAGAGCAGAAAAAGCGTCGTTTTAATCGGTTGATTTTGGGTGATTTCTGGTGTTTAACGTCAGCTAAATCATGGCGAACAGTCTTTGAGCAATAGCTCCGCTAAATCATGGCGACCAGTCTTAGTTGTGGAAAAAACCTGAGTACACAGAGAGAATCACCGACCATGGGCAAGCAACTGGTCAGCTTTATTGCTTGTGGCTGCGAGTCGAGTGCACCGTTTTGTAAAGTTCAATGCCGCGTGCGAACACACGCCGTATTGGTGATAGGCTGGTATGAGTTGTTAGGTCATCCATTGTGCCACCCATTCTAATCGGGAACAATGGCGTCCTCTATGAGATCAGTCTCTGCGCTGGAACTGCTTGTATTACAGTTGATCTTCATGAATCAGATAACAGAAATCATTTATTAGGATGATTACTAGTTAACACCGAATTGTGCTTAATTAGTACTCAAGAACACGCAATTGCAGGATACATTAAGCTATAAATGTCGTAATAAAGATTGATTAACGGAGAAATGTGCAATGACTTAAAAGACAACCGTATTCGTGTAAATAACTATTGAACTCTGACTATAAGTTTATGCTAAGAGCATTGACAGAATGAATAATTAAAGCATATATGTTAAATATCTTTGACATTGTTGCTATTTGTTATTTGAAAATCATGCAGGTTGAAACAGATATAGCTTTATATGATAACATACATTTATTTTCACTAAGGGATCGTCTCAAATGTGACAGTTTTTTCAAATGAAGTTAGTTTCATTTGGCTCAGACCACCCACCCACCCCCTCCAAATGAAAGTGTGAAAAACCAAACTCCACCTAAAAACATAGGGTTTAGAACCATGTATTCTCCATATGCATGTCATGATAAAGGGTCTATATAGATTATGAATCTTTATCATTTCAAAATCACAGACACTTGATTTCATCGGGGTCCGACCTATTATCCGACAATCAGATAGTGCGATAGTCCGACAAATGCTTTATTTCTTTGAAAGTTAACACTATAACATGTGTAATATGGGGCAAGAAACCGAACCATTTACTCACCAAAGAAAGGTCTAGAACATCGGAAACACGATCTCATAGACGGACAAAAAATTGGCAGGACCACACAAGAACTCAAAAAAATACATATATGAACAACACGGACTCCATAAAAACCTGGATCCAGTCATGATGAACCGGTAGTGTAAGTATCCCGTATATTTTTTAGTAGCGACGACTTCAGACTTTATTCAAGTAGCGTGTATCCGAGTCCAGCCAACAAAATTCACTATCGAAAAGAAAGATGAAATAAATGAATACAAAGAAAGAAATACAAAAAAGAGGAAAAGACAAAAAGAAGAGCGTATCAGTGTTCCCCGCCCTTTATCATGGAATATTTATGTTAAAAAGCAATGTCGACACATCAATGGAGCTGGATACAATAATGTGTGCGAATTGATTGATTGATTGATTGCTGGACCAGCAAGCAATATTTCAGTCATATTTAGGATGAGAAAAGTGTGTAAGCAAAAATCAGAAAGAGGGGAATCTGGGATGGGTAAACATGGGCAACGACTTAACACGGAAACTTGTTTTTCTGTCTCTTCCGACGACAAGTTGGTCCTATTTTTATTCCCCGGGATTCCGACGGGTGACCCTGCTATAGTCACCTTCTACGACAAGCGCATATTACAAAAGTTACGATTGAAGGAATAGTCCCAAAGTGACTCCTTATATCACGGAAACAAACAGCATCGGAACACGACAAAATAAACAACTGTGCCATGATACGCTCCCCCTATTTTCAGGGATGGATTGTGACGTTGCCAGAACTGCTTAAACGGAAATTAATGGGGGAAATTCCTGGCCCTTTTCGTAATCTAAACTTTGGTGATTTCGTTGGTATTCGAGTTGCTATAGTTATTGAAGGAGGAGGGCGTACATGGGCTATTTGTATTGTTCTGAGTGGGAATGTCTGACCGGAAGTGGTTCAGTTTTCCTGAATTGTAGGTAGTTTTCTTTTATCACAAATATCCTATCGTATATTTCTGAATAACTCTATATCATTTATCTACCTGGGGGTGCGTACAGAGGTTCATCTCCTTGTCCTTATATTGCCTATATATATTGTTTATTGTATGGACTACCGGACTGTCTGACCATCGGACTATCTGACTGTCGGATTATAGCTACGGCCCCGATTTCACCTAAGTGTACATATAATTCAACAAGCATACTGTACCAATGCAATTATATTTATAGATTAATATGGACATCTCTGTAATGTGCATTCTTATAATAAATGCAAAGATCTGGACCACTTTAAAATGTTCCGAGAATCGAAAACATAATTTTTTTAACTTGCAAAAGTAGACCGTTACTTTTTCGTTGCATATGCTATTTAGTTGTACATCAAACAAGAAACCAGAGCTGTGTACATATACACCCATTACCTATTCAGTACTAAAGAAACAGTACAATATACAGACTCGAAAGAAATTAAAACGATGTTCTATTCAATTTTATGCCGTTTTTTAAGTGCATTTGTTATAGATTTATTGACAAATCTCAATGTGCGATTGAGATTTTTTTTCAAACGTGAAAGCTGAAAACCACCCACCTACCGACCAAACGAAACTAACTTCGTTTGAAAAACAACTGTCACATTTTGCGACGATCCCTAATGTAGAATAAGACAAGTCTTGTGTCTTGCGTACCCAATGTTGCCAGTTTGTCATTCTTGATTGCCCTTTCGATCTTCTCCAACTTTTATTCATTTGTAATAATTACATTGTGTTGAAGTTTTTCTCGATGATATGAATAACCTATTTGTATTCCAAACTAAATATGCTAAGAAAACATTACTGCTAAAAATTATGGACGAAAAAGGGTATGCATTAATTTAAAACAGCCCTTAACCCTCAGATAATTAATTTTAGAAAACAAACTTGGCTTTATTCGAAATTAAAATTATTCATTATAAGAAATGCATTACACATGATTAAAATAGTCCTAATTGAAATGCCAAGTTCACAACAATGTATTCAATTCTCTAGAAGTAAATAACAAAATCAAAATTAATAGGGTTAAAGGTTGTTTGTATAGAACACATAATTTGTGATGCATTGCTCGCTCGGTTGATCTTTGACTTTCTCAACCTCATAAGAAAGCTAAGGCATATGTGTTGTTGTGATGTTCGCGTTTTATTATGACATGTACTCTTTCACACGAGACATAATGCCCTGTAGTAGAGGACCTCCATATAGCCCAATATCCTGATGTTAAATTCCCCATAGGGAGGAGGAAAATTATGCAATTAGTGAACTTGATTTTAATTAATGCAGTGTGTTGTAGTTTATGCTAATTATTGTTGTTGCATTATTTATTTTAGGCATTGGTGTAGCGAAATTATTTGTGGGTGCCATATGTGCATCGGTTATTACATGTAGGTAAAACAATAACACCTGGTTAAGCAATATCCCTTTGTAGAATTAAAGGGTCATAGGTAAATAATCTCCGTATTTAAATATTTTAAGATGTAAAGGATCTAACACCGTTTAGAGGGCAAGACGGAACAATCTCAAACACCCAAGGGAAATATTTCTGGTCTTCAACGAGGTTCGCCGAGTTGTAGACCAATATAAATCTTTCCCGCGGGTGTCTGATATATTTCCGTTGCCCTCTTACCGGGGTTTGATTCTTTTTCTCACTAATTTATCAAGAGAATATTTTTATTTGACAGCTATGCACCTCTAGCAGACGATATAAACAAACACAGTTGTTTACCCTTAATTTGTGCAAACGTTTGTGTTTGTGTTTTTGATGAAAGTGATGCATGTCTCCATTGTAATCTAATTTTCGGGGACAATTGATAAGTGGCTGACTAAATAAATGCACAAAACCTTAATATTTACGTGATTTTATTGATACAATGACATTTTGAGAAATGTAACATTTTTGCTTGAAATGTAGCATGACATTCTTATCTCCTCCACGGATTGAAACAAGGATATCTCACATGGCTAAAAATAAGAATTGTGCTGTCTCATTAGTGAGAACACAAATACCTTTGCCGTCAAGATTTAAATGGTCCGATGTGATTAAACGAAATCGTGTTGAGCAGTTGTATGGAAGAACACAAAGAGGGTGATGCATATTAGATGCAAGTTTTAATTGTTGTTTGTAAAGGGTGTGTTTCTGTTAATTATCACTGTTCATTTTTGTTGTTGTAAAATGTGGAAATGCATATGCTAATTGTTTCTCTTTTTGTGGCTAGTAGCATTCGTTTGTTAGAATGCACAACTACATATGGGTATAAACTACACATGGGTATTTAATGCATAATGATATTGTAGCACATTGTATATGATATAGCTTAAATGATGTAATTATATGATGTAATATTTTGTAGTAGCTTTAAAATCTATTAAAATTTAAACGTTGATGGTCAGTTCAATAAAGACGATTACTGTATACAAATGTGGTGTGCATCACATTCTTAAGATGCTCTGATAACCCCGTATTAAACTGATAAAGATACCCCAATGCCAACTTAAGTTTGTCACTTTTGAATTGAATTGGTGAAAAAATGCTTACTCTATGATACTCAAAGGATTGCTTAAAAGGGATATGTTTATGTCAAACTGTGTTGATTATCTCTTTCTCTGACTGTCTATATATTAGTGATAGTCATCAAACTCTTCGCAATGCAGACATTGTACACTTGTGCCTTCGGTATTCTACTTTCGTTATTTACAATAAATGTTAATTTGATCAGTTGCAATGATTGTACACTAGGGTCGGAAAAAAAGATTGTTAATGCAAAGTGTTGATTAGAATATTTATATATATATAAATACATAAACTACATTCCATATGGCACAGAAGATAAGTCATTTTGGATGAGTCTTTTGTCAAAAACTATTTTATAGTCTTTTGCTTCGGTCTTTGTGATAAGATTTGTAGCTTGTGAATCCCGAGCGATCCTGTTTTGGTCAACAACAGTTAAATGTCCATATCTATTGTGCATCACCATGTTAATAATAGTGTCAAAGTTGGCATCCAGAGAATTATTGTGGTTAAGTGTTATGCCTCTGACCTTTCCAAAAGTATGAACTACTTCTTCATTACCCTTTCTTAGTTTATAAGCGTAATTTGTTGGTCCACCAGTAGCGAAAGTGTCTATGTCGTTATCTAGTATTTCATTTGTCAAATCGTATAGGTAATCATCTAATTCAGGTTCCCATTCTCCTTGTGCGACCGTAAATATAATCGAGTCCGTATCTGCATATAAGGTTCTTCTGTCTAAGCGTTCAAAGTATTGGTAGAGCTTTACTCTTGTCTGTGCTGTTGTATAAACCGCGATCACTACATTTGTAATTACAGAAGTGTCAATAACATCTTCCTTGTGAACCCAATCCATTGTACTATTTCCTCGTTTACAAATCTAACATTTTTGATTTCCTGATTGTCACTGGTCGTCATATCAAGGAATACTGTTAAGGCTGATACATAGGTTTTCTGGGGTAAGTTTCCTCTCTGTCCAAATTTCCCCCAGAAACTATTCAACAATAATTTGGCTAATTCTTCCAGTCCCGGGTTCTTCTTTATGTTGTTGGCATTTCGCCATATCCCTTCTTTATTATAGTAGTCTTGAATATACTCCCTCTAGTCATCATCAGTTTTGCCCTATTTCGGGCATCCACTGGCTTCTTGTTTATCTTTAAAAACCTAATAATGTAATCTGTAAACATTCCTCCTGACTTTGTAATAGGGTCACATTGTGCGACTTCTTGAAAGTGCCATACATTGTAAATTTGTAATATTTGATATGCCTTTTCTTCAGTCTTTTTCACCTCGTCGATGACCCACGTTCCAGTGATCCAAGCTGCTCATCTGAATGTTTGCAAGGCATCTGTTGCTTGAATTTAGTGCAAGCGTGACACAAACCAAAAATAAGTTTTCCGTTTAACTGGTATGGTAGAACGGGAATATAAATTCCCTTTTTTGGGGAATAATTTTACACTTAATTAGGCCTTCATAATTTTCTATATCTGCAAATGCATCCGTTATTATCTCAGGGAGACCTAAGGTGACTTTTCCCGTTTGATTTATAAATGGATATAAAGAGGTCACGTCATAATGCTTGATTTTTCTTTCTCTGTCGACTTTGCTAAACAGTGTAAATGCCTCGGTTCTGCCGCCATAAACTGCATCACTTGGCTCCAAGGGGGAAACTATTTCGATACCCAATCATGGATTTTAAGTCTTCGTTAACTTTACATTTCTGATCAAATTGACGTTTCCATATGCTGTCATATGAACATCCTTTATCTTGGAGGAATCGCATTTTGTCCAAAGTCTTCATATTTAAGCCATCCATTGTTGTATCATTAGCAGGATATACAGTGCTTCTTGAGAAACATTTCGGGCAACCTTGCCAAAAACAACCATAGAACTCGTATGCGATTTTCTCACCCGATGTTGTTTCCCTATAATCATCAACCTTAAACGGTCCTATCTGTTTTTCTCCTCCATTAAAAGCGTGTTGAATGTTGATGTCATTACGTTTGGAAATATACCTAATCCAATGCAATGCTTTTATAGACTGCTTTTGTTCCTGTCGGATTATACCGATTCGTTCAGATTCCAAATAAAGTGTTCTGTAGACTAAATTGCATATAGAATCGATATACATATCGCTATACATTTTCCAAAAGGATCGACCCCTTTTATTTCGTCTCAAGTTGTAATTTCCATGAAAATCTTTCTGAATTTCATACAACATTTCCGCAGTATATCAACGTCAGAATTGTACTATCTAAGCAGTTCTTAGCTAAAATCAAAGAGGTCATCGTTCTATTGGGAGTACCAATTCATAAATGTTGTTTTCCGTTCCGGTTTCATGCAATCAGGATTGTAAAATTTAATATCAGGGAGGTTATCAAAAACTTTATTGTGATTTTCATTTCGATTGAACAGATGAGGAAAATATTCTTTGCTTATCTCCTCTCCACAAAACGTACCCGGGAGTTCAGACAGTGACATCGGTAGACAATTGATATACTATGCACTTCGCAGTTTACATTGAGGTACATCAATAGACATGAATTTCGACCCTGTCGAAATAACCTCAGGTAAAATGGCGTTTTGAAGTAGGTACTCCAAGATATGATAGATATCGCACGCCTTAAAATTGTGCCATATCGCCGTACAACCTGTGTTTACTTCATACAAAAACCACCAACAGAAGTCATCTGAGGTACTTCGGCTTGTACATATTCTTTCGTTTTAACCGCAGAAATCACAAACGCTTGTGTCTGTTATACCTTTTTCTGTGTTCGTATACTTCACCATTACATTTTGGACAATTCATACATTTTATTCTATTTTCATCAGACCTTTAATATCCCTCTCCACATTGTACCATGTCCTCTTGTGTGCATTCGACGTCGAAAAATATCAATGACATTTTTCTTTTCCTACTATATGACTCCGATTTGTCGGACTGTCTGGTGGATGAATGACGGTCTACAGGTTTAATATAACATTGGTGACGTACATCAAAAAAATCCTTGGAAATTTTACAGTATTTTTCTTCACATGTATGAGGTTTTATGTGCATTTCTTTGTTGATGTGTTGTGAGCATGCAATACAACGGTATTGTATTTTACTGGTAGATTTTCCTGACGCTTTTTGTTTCCTATGAAGGGTAAAGCAGATGCCATTTTTGAAATACCGGTTACAGACTTGACAATGTTTCCAATTAGTCAAAACATCTTCATAAATATGTAGACAGCAATTACAAGGGTTCTTACACTTGTGCTTTTCTTTCTTATCATATCAGTTTTTACACTGAAGACAGAAATACTTTTTGCTAAAAAATCCCGACATTGTGGTTATCACGTCATAATGATCGTCGTGTAGGTAAATGTAAATCTTGTTCTTAGCGTCCGGACCTTCATAAGTAATGGAGTTGAAATGATCCTTTGAAATCGCATGGATCAGGTATTCTTTCATGACTACTTGAAAACGTTGTAATTCTTCTACTCCACATTACGCTAAGGGCACACCGGCCTCTTGATGTAGAGATAATTACTTATTATAGATTGGAAAAAGCACTTTAAATGTCTTGACAATGTCTGGTA
>MJUT01049422.1:82452-94668 GCA_002080005.1 Gigantidas platifrons | reverse complement strand
AACTTCAGTGTATAACCTATTAAAGTAGCATATTTATTCATGAATATTTTCCAGTCATCGCCCCGTAATTTGTCTTCAGCTTTATCCATGGCTTCCTCTTCAGTCAACCCCGTCTTCTTGTAGTCTTCAATTTTTGAATGCCGTTCTTTGTCATTACCCTCTCGGGCCATTGCCACGAAGGCATAGAAAAAGCTTTATCTTCATCATGGCGAGAGCTTTCATCGGAAGTGCTCATTGTAATGGAACCATATTATCCCCTCGGGAACGGGTTCACATACATTCTTGAAGTTTTCTAATATATTTTTTGCAGGTACGTCTTGTCACAAGATGACGAACCATTCAGGATCGCTGTGAACGGATTCCGTTAAACAAAAGCTTTTTCCTCTTGATATTATATGGCGACTGTTCGGTATCTACACCCTTCTCCGGCGGTGGTGGTATATTCTCCTCCTGCGGCGGAGGTGGTATATACCCATCCTGCGGCGGCGGCGGTGATGTTATATTCCCCTCCTGCGGCGGCGGCAACGGTAGTATATTCCCCTCATGCGATGGCGGCGGATACACATCAGTGCTCTGCGGATATGAATGTGTGATTCCATGTCTCAACATGACATCTTTTCTTGAAAATGGTACAAGACATTTTCGACAAGTCTTAGAATCCATGCGTACAGTTTGACGTTCAGATGATAAATGAAATACAATGCCAATTTATGTATCTTTATGACGTGTACATTTATGATATTAATCTTCTGATTTTTTGTTACAGGTTTAAGATTGACTACCAAAGAAGCAAGCCGTGTTCGTGTCAACAAAGCGGAGCTGAGTACTGCAAGCACTCTCTTTTACAACAACATCAATGACTTCTGAACGATCATGACATTTTCACCTGTAATGTATGTTAGAAAACTTTAAAAAGAAAGGACAATCTGACTAGACACAAATTGAAACATCAGGGTGGTTGTCTTTTCAATTGTAATGATTGTGGAAAATTGTATGGAGGAAAAGATAATTTACAAAGACACGTGGAACAACACCACACTCAATATGGAGGTGGAGCAAACATACCTGCATGCAGTGACGAAAACGAAGAACATATGCATAAGAAAAGACTTAGAGCAGAGAGTAATCCTGAGAATTATTATACCCTCAAAGTAAACAAAAAACAACGCATTCCAAAATTTAATACAACTGCTTTGCATTACAAAGTCGATGTCAACAACCTAGATGTGAGAGACATACCAGACATTGTCAAGACATTTAAAGTGCTTTTTCCAATCTATAATAAGTAATTATTTATACATCAAGAGGCCGGTGTGCCCTTAGCGTAAAATGGAGTAGAAGAATTACAACGCTTTCAAGTAGTCATGAAAGAATACCAGATCCATGCGATTTCAAAGGATCATTTCAACTCCATTACTTATGAAGGTCCGGACGCTAAGAACAAGATTTACCTTTACCTACACGACGATCATTATGACGTGATAACCACAATGTCGGGATTTTTGAGCAAAAGGTATTTCTGTCTTCAGTGTAAAAACTGATATGATAAGAAAGAAAAGCACAAGTGTAAGAACCCTTGTAATTGCTGTCTACATATTTATGAAGATGTTTTGACTAGTTGGAAACATTGTCAAGTCTGTAACCGGTATTTCAAAAATGGCATCTGCTTTACCCTTCATAGGAAACAAAAAACGTCAGGAAAATCTACCAGTACAATACAATATCGTTGTATTGCATGCTCACAACACATCAACAAAGAAATGCACATAAAACCTCATACATGTGGAGAAAAATACTGTAAAATTTCCAAGGATTTTTTTGATATACGTCACCAATGTTATATTAAACCTGTAGACCATCGCTCATCCACCAGACAGTCCGACAAATCGGAGTCATATAGTAGGAAAAGAAAAAATGTCATTGATATTTTTCGACGTCGAATGCACACAAGAGGACATGGTACAATGTGGAGAGGGATATTAAAGGTCTAATGAAAATAGAATAAAATGTATGAATTGTCCAAAATGTAATGGTGAAGTATACGAACACAGAAAAAGGTATAACAGACACAAGCGTTTGTGATTTCTGCGGTTAAAACGAAAGAATATGTACAGGCCGAAGTACCTCAGATGACTTCTGTTGGTGGTTTCTGTATGAAGTAAACACAGGTTGTACGGCGATATGTCACAATTTTAAGGCGTGCGATATCTATCCTATCTTGGAGTACCTTCATCAAAACGCCATTTTACCTGAGGTTATTTCGACAGGGTCGAAATGCATGTCTATTGATGTACCTCAATGCAAACTGCGAAGTGCATAGTATATCAATTGTCTACCGATGTCACTGTCTGAACTCCCGGGTACGTTTTGTGGAGAGGAGATAAGCAAAACATATTTTCCTCATTTGTTCAATCGAAAGGAAAATCACAATAAAGTTTTTGATAACCTCCCTGATATTAAATTTTACAATCCTGATTGCATTAAACCGGAACTGAAGACAGCATTTATGAATTGGTACTCCCAATAGAACGATGACCTCTTTGATTTTAGTTAAGAACTGCTTAGATAGTACAATTCTGACGTTCATATACTGCGGAAATGTTGTATGAAATTCAGAAAGATTTTCATGGAAATTACAACTTGAGACGAAACAAAAGGGGTCGATCCTTTTGGAAAATGTATAGCGATATGTATATCGATTCTGTATGTAATTTAGTCTACAGAACACTTTATTTGGAATCTGAACGAATCGGTATAATCCGACAGGAACAAAAGCAGTCTATAAAAGCATTGCATTGGCTTAGGTATATTTCCAAACGTAATGACGTCAACATTCAACACGCTTTTAATGGAGGAAAAAAACACATAGGACCGTTTAAGGTTGATGATTATAGGGAAACAACATCGGGTGAGAAAATCGCATACGAGTTATATGGTTGTTTTTGGCAAGGTTGCCCAAAATGTTTCTCAAGAAACACTGTATATCCTGCTAATGATACAACAATGGATGGCTTAAATATGAAGACTTTGGACAAAATGCGATTCCTCCAAGATAAAGGATGTTCATATGACAGCATATGGAGACGTCAATTTGATGAGAAATGTAAAGTTAACGAAGACTTAAAATCCATGATTGGGTATCGGAAATAGTTTCCCCCTTGGAGCCAAGTGATGCAGTTTTTGGCGGCAGAACCGAGGCATTTACACTGTTTAGCAAAGTCGACAGAGAAAGACAAATCAAGTATTATGACGTGACCTCTTTATATCCATTTATAAATCAAACGGAGATAATAACGATGCATTTACAGATATAGAAAATTATGAAGGCCTAATTAAGTGTAAAATTATTCCCCAAAAAAGGAAATTAATATTCCCGTTCTACCATACCATTTAAACGGAAAACTTATTTTTGGTTTGTGTCACGCTGCACTAAATTCAAGCAACAGATGCCTTGCAGACATTCAGATGAGCAGCTTGGATCACTGGAACGTGGGTCATTGACGAGGTGAAAAGGCTGAAGAAAAGGCATATCAAATATTACAAATTTACAATGTATGGCACTTTCAAGAAGTAGCACAATGTGATCCTATTACAAAGTCAGGAGGAATGTTTACAGATTACATTAATAAGTTTTTAAAGATAAAGCAAGAAGCCAGTGGATGTCCGAAATAGGGCAAAACTGATGATGACTAGAGGGAGTATATTCAAGACTACTATAATAAAGAAGGGATATGGCGAAATGCCAACAACATAAAGAAGAACCCGGGACTGGAACAATTAGCAAAATTATTGTTGGATAGTTTCTGGGGGAGCAAACTTACCCCAGACAACCTATTTATCAGCCTTAACAGTATTCCTTGATATGACGACCAGTGACAATCAGGAAATCAAAAATGTTAGATTTGTAAACGAGGAAATAGTACAATGGATTGGGCTCACAAGGAAGATGTTATTGACACGTCTGTAATTACAAACGTAGTGATCGCGGTTTATACAACAGCACAGGCAAGAGTAAAGCTCTACCAATGCTTTGAACGCTTAGACAGAAGAACCTTATATGCAGATACGGACTCGATTATATTTACGGTCGCACAAGGAGAATGGGAACCTGAATTAGATGATTATCTATACGATTTGACAAATGAAATACTAGATAACAAATTACGCTTATAAACTAAGAAAGGGTAATGAAGAAGTAATTCATACTTTTGCAAAGGTCAAAGGCATAACACTTAACCTCAAGAATTCTCTGGATGCCAACTTTGACACTATTCTTAACATAGTGATGCACAATAGATATGGACATTTAACTGTTGTTGACCAAAACATGATCGCTCGGGATTCACAAGCTACAAATCTTATCACAAAGACCGAAGCAAAAGACTATAAAATATTTTTTGACAAAAGACTAATCCAAAATGACTTATCTTCTGTGCCATATGGAATGTAGTTTATGTATTTATATATATATAAATATTCTAATCAACACTTTGCATTAACAATCTTTTTTTTCCGACCCTAGTGTACAATCATTGCAACTGATCAAATTAACATTTATTGTAAATAACGAAAGTAGAATACCGAAGGGACAAGTGTACAATGTCTGCATTGCGAAGAGTTTGAGAGTTCACTAATATATAGAC
Organism: Gigantidas platifrons; assembly: GCA_002080005.1. NCBI lineage: Eukaryota > Metazoa > Mollusca > Bivalvia > Mytilida > Modiolidae > Gigantidas > Gigantidas platifrons. The sequence goes on along the minus strand of MJUT01049422.1, from coordinate 90,025 downwards.
AGTCAGAGAAAGAGATAATCAACACAGTTTGACATAAACATATCGCTTTTAAGCAATCCTTTGCGTATCATAGATTGTTCTTATAGAGTAAGCATTTTTTCACCAATTAAATTCAAAAGTGACAAACTTAAGTTGGCATTGGGGTATCTTTATCAGTTTAATACGGGGTCATCAGAGCATCTTATGAATGTGATGCACACCACATTTGTATACAGTAATCGTCTTTATTGAACTGACCATCACCGTTTAAATTTTAATAGATTTTAAAGTTACTACAAAATATTACATCATATAATTACATCATTTAAGCTATATCATATACAATGTGCTACAATATCATTATGCAGTAAATACCCATATGTAGTTTATACCCATATGTAGTTTTGCATTCTAACAAACGAATGCTACTAGCCACAAAAAGAGAAACAATTAGCATATGCATTTCCACATTTTACAACAACAAAAATGAACAGTGATAATTAACAGAAACACACCCTTTACAAACAACAATTAAAACTTGCATCTAATATGCATCACCCTCTTTGTGTTCTTCCATACAACTGCTCAACACGATTTCGCTTAATCACATCGGACCATTTAAATCTTGACGGCAAAGGTATTTGTGTTCTCACTAATGAGACAGCACAGTTCTTATTTTTAGCCGTGTGAGATATCCTTGTTTCAATCCGTGGAGGAGATAAGAATGTCACGCTACATTTCAAGCAAAAATGTTACATTTCGCAAAATGTCATTGTATCAATAAAATCACGTAAATATTTACGTTTTGTGTATTTATTTAGTCAGCCACTTATCAATTGTCCCCGAAAATTAGATTACAATGGAGACATGCATCACTTTCATCAAAAACACAAACACAAACGTTTGCACAACTTAAGGGGAAACAACTATGTTTGTTTACATCGTCTGCTAGAAGTGCATAGCTGTCAAATAAAAATATTCTCTTGTTAAATTAGTGAGAAAAAGAATCAACCACTGGTAAGAGGGCAAGACGGAAATATATCAGACACCCGCGGGAAAGATTTATATTGGTCTACAACTCGGCGAACCTCGTTGAAGACCAGAAATATTTCCCTTGGGTGTCTGATATTTTTCCGTCTTGCCCTCTTAACGGTGTTAGATCCTTTACCTCTTAAATTATTTAAATATGGAGATTATTTACCTATGACTCTTTAATTCTACAAAGGGATATTGCTTAACCAGGTGTTATTTTTATACCTACATGTAATAACCGATGCACATATGGCACCCACAAATAATTTCGCTACACCAATGCCTAAAGTAAATAATGCATCAACAATAATTAGCATAAACTACAACACACTGCATTAATTAAAATCAAGTTCACTAATTGCATAATTTTCCTCCTCCCTATGGGGAATTTAACATCAGGATCTTGGGCTATATGGAGGTCCTCTACTACAGGGCAATATGTCTCGTGTGAAAGAGTACATGTCATAATAAAACGCGAACATCACAACAACACGTATGCCTTAGCTTTCTTATGAGGTTGAGAAAGTCAAAAATCAACCGAGCGAGCAGTGCATCACAAATTATGTGTTCTATACAAACAACCTTTAACCCTATTAATTTTATTTTGTTATTTACTTCTAGAGAATTGAATACATTGTTGTGAACTTGGCATTTCAATTAGGACTATTTTAATCATTGTGTAATGCATTTCTTAAAATGAATAATTTTAATTTCGAATAAAGCCATGTTTGTTTTCTAAAATTAATTATCTGAGGGTTAAGGGCTGTTTTAAATTAATGCATACCCTTTTTCGTCCATAATTTTTAGCAGTAATGTTTTCTTAGCATATTTAGTTTGGAATACAAATAGGTTATTCATATCATCGAGAAAAACTTCAACACAATGTAATTATTACAAATGAATAAAAGTTGGAGAAGATCGAAAGGGCAACCAAGAATGACAAACTGGCAACATTGGGTACGCAAGACACAAGACTTGTCTTATTCTACATTAGGGATCGTCGCAAAATGTGACAGTTTTATTTTTCAAACGACGTTAGTTTCGTTTGGTCGGTAGGTGGATGGCTTTCAGCTTTCACGTTTGGAAAAAAATCTCAATCGCACATTGAGATTTGTCAATAAATCTATAAAAAATGCACTTAAAAAACGGCATAAAATTGAATAGAACATCGTTTTAATTTCTTTCGAGTCTGTATATTGTAATGTTTCTTTAGTACTGAATAGGTAATGGGTGTATATGTACACAGCTCTGGTTTCTTGTTTGCTGTACAACTAAATATCATATGCAACGAAAAAGTAACGGTCTTCTTTTGCAAGTTAAACAAAATTATGTTTTCGATTCTTGGAACATTTTAAAGTGGTCCAGATCTTTGCATTTATTATAAGAATGCACATTACAGAGATGTCCATATTAATCTATAAATATAATTGCATTGGTACAGTATGCTTGTTGAATTATATGTACACTTAGATGAAATCGGGGCCGTAGCTATAATCCGACAGTCCGATAGTCCGATGGTCAGACAGTTCGGTAGTCCATACAATAAACAGTATATATAGGCAATTTAAGGACAAGGAGATGAACCTCTGTACGCACCCCCAGGTAGATAAATGCTATAGAGTTATTCAGAAATATACGATAGGATATTTGTGATAAAAGAAAACTACCTACAATTCAGGAAAACTGAACCACTTCCGGTCGGACATTCCCACTCAGAACAATACAAATAGCCCATGTACACCCTCCTCCTTCAATAACTATAGCAACTCGAATACCAACGAAATCACCAAAGTTTAGATTACGAAAAGGGCCAGGAATTTCCCCCATTAATTTCCGTTTAAGCAGTTCTGGCAGCATCACAATCCATCCCTGAAAATAGGGGGAGCGTATCATGGCACAGTTGTTTATTTTGTCGTGTTCCGATGCTGTTTGTTTCCGTGATATAAATATGCGCTTGTCGTAGAATGTGACTATAGCAGGGTCACCCGTCGGAATCCCGGGGAATGAAAATAAGACCAACTTGTCGTCAGAAGAGACAGAAAAACAAGTTTCCGTGTTAAGTCGTTGCCCATGTTTACCCATCCCAGATTCCCCTCTTTCTGATTTTTGCTTACACACTTTTCTCATCCTAAATATGACTGAAATATTGCTTGCTGGTCCAGCAATCAATCAATCAATCAATCAATTCGCACACATTATTGTATCCAGCTCCATTGATGTGTCGACATTGCTTTTTAACATAAATATTCATTGATAAAGGGCGGGGAACACTGATACGCTCTTCTTTTTATCTTTTCCTCTTTTTTTGTATTTCTTTCTTTGTATTAATTTATTTCATCTTTCTTTTCGATAGTGAATTTTCTTGGCTGGACTCGGATACATGCTACTTTAATAAAGTCTGAAGTCGTCGCTACTAAAAAATATACGGGATACTTACACTACCTGTTCATCATGACTGGATCTAGGTTTTTATGGAGTTCGTGTTGTTCATATATGTGTTTTTTTGAGTTCTTGTGTGGTCCTGCCAATTTTTTGTCCGTCTATGAGATCGTGTTTCCGATGTTCTAGACCTTTCTTTGATGAGTAAATGGTTCGGTTTCTGGCCCCATATTACACATGTTATAGTGTTAACTTTCAAAGAAATAAAGCATTTGTCGGACTATCGTACTATCTGATTGTCGGATTATAGGTCGGACCCCGATGAAATCAAGTGTCTGTGATTTTGAAATGATAAAGATTCATAATCTATATAGACCCTTTATCATGACATGCATATGGAGAATACATGGTTCTAAACCCTATGTTCTTAGGTGGAGTTTGGTTTTTCACACTTTCATTTGGAGGGGGTGGGTGGGTGGTCTGAGCCAAATAAACTAACTTCATTTGAAAAAACTGTCACATTTTGAGACGATCCCTTAGTTTAAATAAATGTATGTTATCATATAAAGCTATATCTGTTTCAACCTGCAATATTTTCAAATAACAAACAGCAACAATGTCAAATATATTTAACATATATGCTTTAATTATTCATTCTGTCACTGCTCTTAGCATAAACTTATAGTCAGAGTTCAATGGTTATTTACACTAATACGGTTGTCTTTTAAGTCATTGCACATTTCTCCGTTATTCAATCTTTATTACGACATTGATAGCTTAATGTATCCTTCAATTGCGTGTTCTTGAGTACTAATTAAGTACAATTCGGTGTTAACTAGTAATCATCCTAATAAAGGATTTCTGTTATCTGATTCATGAAGATCAACTGTAATACAAGCAGTTCCAGCGTAGAGACTGATCTCATAGAGGACGCCATTGTTCCCGATTAGAATGGGTGGCACAATGGATGACCTAACAACTCATACCAGCCTATCACCAATACGGCGTGGGTTCGCGAGCGGCATTGAACTTTACAAAACGGTGCACTCGACTCGCAGCCGCAAGCAATAAAGCTGACCAGTTGCTTGCCCATGGTCGGTGATTATCTCTGTGTACTCAGGTTTTTTCCACAACTAAGACTGGTCGCCATGATTTAGCTGAACTATTGCTCAAAGACTGTTCGCCATGATTTAGCTGACGTTAAACACCAGAAATCACCCAAAATCAACCGATTAGAACGACACTTTTTCTGCTCTTTTCAGACAATTATCAGTTGTTTTAGACATTACAGGAAAAACACAATATACCTAGGTTGTCGGTAGACATAAAGCCAATTTTCTCTCGCTAGCTAAGCTAACCTTCTTTCTTCCTGTTTCTGGCGCTTGTGTGGTAAGTCATCAATAAAGAATTGAGCAGATATTGCTTACGACAACCTGACACATTCGCACTTATTTGTGACAGATAGTCCCTAACGATCAACAAAGTATGTCTTTGTAAGAAAGGTAATTAAAACGGTTACTATATTGCACTTAAAAAATGACAATTATTTCGCTGTTTCGTTTAAGTGAATGGGTTACGGCTCTTAGCGATATTTTTTGCATTATCTGTCCTACATTGATTTACGACTTCCGATGACCAAATTGATACCTTCAACCTTTTCTTTCAATAGTATTTCTATTATATCATGCATATATGTTGGTCAGTTTTATTGTTAGGAAAATTCGGAGTACTTGAAGAAAATGATCGTCCTGTCGCAAATAACTGAAGATATGTATCATAGATAAACAGGATAAGTGAGAGCTTATTGACCTAAATATGGTTATCGCGCAGGGTCCACATTATTTTGATAGATTAGTGACACATTGTAACGGCACGGGTAAAAATATTAAAATCTGCGCGCCAGGTTTAAAATCGCACATAGCTGTCGGAGAGACATCATTGTCCACAACTGTATCAACTCAATTGTTCAAATTGGAAAAACAAAAGTCTTCGTAATTAGGAGCTATTTACTAGTGAATTTAATACAGAATATAAAGGTAAGTACATTATTTAAAGTGTAATTTCAATATTATCTTTAAATTACAAAATATAAAACAACCACGATGGGAAATGGCGTTTACTAAAGATTAAGAACGAATCTTATTTTGCATGGACTATTTAAAAAACGCTTAAGTTAATGTTGGAGAATTGAATGTTAAAACGATTATTATTTAATCAACACAGGATAAACTATATTTTTATGTATTTTAGGCATGATATCAGTTCGGAATTTATATTTGCGGCTGATTTGAAACGAAAAAATAGTTTTGCTTGGGGTATATATAATATACTGTGAATGGGAATTCGCATAGGCTTGCTTAAGACTGGCATTAAAATAATCTATCATGAACATGGAGTCTTAGTGGTTATATCATTTCTGTTGTAGATACGCCGATCTGAAGATACGAATAACACCTTTAAAGAAATCCAAATCTCGCAAGGGAGGTGTATATATGGGGCTTATGCTGAATGGGCTTTAAAAATAATAAATAATATTATACATATATACTTTATTACAAATCTATGTATCATGTACATCAGTATCTTTCCACCAAGAATTAAATTTTGAAGGCCAATGTAGCAGTTTAACAAAGTGCTGTTTATTTCTTTCTTTTCCTTTTGTCCTGAGCACATTCTCCATTTTCCATAAATTTGTATATCTCACTGTAATTTTCTGAAATTCAGATTGATAAAATGTCCCCTTGATATCCTCTCCATTATTTTCCTTGATTCTGTATGCAGGTGTTACATGCTCATTTTCCCCATACTCATCCCTCCCGGCAAATGAGTCTATACTCAGTCCCCCTCCCGGAAAAATTAGTGTATACTGAGATTTCCCCGCGGACAAAATGAGTATATACTGAATTTTCCCCATACAAGTTTTCCCCCTCTCCTATTTTCATTGGATTTTTGTTGTGTACACTTCTATATACGTATATGGTGGAAGACATAATTGACAAATTGGCCATTAATACATATCATATTTTTTTGACAAGATAGGATCCAAATAAACGTTAAAGAAAACCGAATAGACAATTAAAATGAACAATCTAGAGACACGGACAACAATGGGCACTCAAGAAAGAGAAAATTAAAAAGTGACTTAAAGGGAACCCAAGGTGCTGGCGAAGTGAAAACATTTCCTGTTTGTTACAAGACATCAGTCGTATTCTTCCTCCAATTGGCCATTTATAATGTCTATATACCTCAGACCTGCGTCAAACAGACCCAGACAACTGTCTTCAAAAATCAGTTGCTGAAGAAAAGGCCACTGAGTTAGGACTTCCATTTTGTGAAACAAGTGCATTAACATAGGAAGGATTGATGACTTGCTTTGATAAAGCGGTAAGGGAACGACAATTTAACTTTAAGGGGGATGGGGGTTGCTATGGTTTTTTTCGGAAGCAAATTTCTGTCTCCAATTTCTATAGAAAAAACATTTCTTCAAAGATGCAAAGAATAACAATTTAATCTGACCCTGCAGTTTTCATTGGGAAAATACATGAGGTGGTTAGGATTATATTAATTGGCGAAACTCTGACATTGTCTGTTTCTGATCCAACTCAGGATTGGATATATATAGGTATATACCATGTTCTTTTTTGTGTTCAGTAGTTTGAAGCAGTTGTTTATTTTATTGATGTTGGTAGAATTGTTGACATCAATGTTTAATCTTGCTTTTATGTGTTAGAGGTAGCCATTTATTTTTTGTTGCCTTTAACATTCCCTAAATCATGTAATTATTATTAAAACTGAGTTTCCCATCACTCGGGTAAAAGTGACATTTGGTTTTCTTGCTTTCAAATACTTCTAAATTATTTTGGCTTTCTATTCTTTTAACGTTGAGTGTTATTTCAGAAAAGTGTCATGCAGACTAAATTGTATATGCTTTATTGTTCATGTTAATAATCAGGTTTACTGTAAGACCAGTATCAGTGATGTATGTACTACAGTATATGATAAACAGGAAGAAACTACGTTTGCTAGTATCATAACCTGATGTTAATGGACACCAAATCACTTTCTATAATTATTACCCACATCCCCAATGGAGCATGCAATTCCTATAGATAAGGGGGTGGTGGTTAAATGCATTCATATTTTTTTCACGTGTACATAATCTAATTGTGACGCATTTTTTTTT
>MJUT01049422.1:50526-74266 GCA_002080005.1 Gigantidas platifrons | reverse complement strand
AAATACATGTCCACACAAATACATGTCCACACAAAACATGTCCACACAAAAACATGTCCACACAAAACATGTCCACACAAATACATGTCTGCACAAATACATGTCCACACAAATACATGTCCACACAAAACATGTCCACACAAATACATGTCTACACAAATACATGTCCACACAAAACATGTCCACACAAAAACATGTCCGCCCAAATACATGTCCACACAAATACAAGTCCACACAAAACATGTCCACACAAAAACATGTCCGCACAAATACATGTCCACACAAAACATGTCCACACAAATACATGTCTACACAAATACATGTCCACACAAAACATGTCCACACAAATACATGTCCACACAAATACATGTCCACGCACTATTCTGTCTTGGTACAGGCACTTCAATAAGAGGTAAAGATGTTAAACTAGCTTTATGGGCCCACATATCCCTTTTTAGTGGCAAGATGCGGTCATGAAAGTGTTTCCACATGCGACTAACATACCAACCTTCATATATAGACAATAACTTTTCAGTTTTGATGGCAGAATTGACATAGCCATAGTGCTTAGTAGAGTGAGAGAGTGATTGTTGTTTAGCGCCAACTCAGTAATTTCTCAGTTATATAATAGTGATGAGATGACGTTGAGGTCCGCACCGTACTAGACCAACATGAGTAGTTGGATTTTTTATAGCGATAACACACTGAAAAACAGCCCTCGGACAGTCCTGACGGGTCATTCGGACACATTGTCCTGATTCCGAGCAAACCCGTCTTTTTTTGCTCTTACTCCTTCAAGTGGCATGATTAACGAAGAAGCAACAAAGACCAATTTTCGTATTTAATACATAGTCTTGTATGTCATACATTACATGTAAGGGCATAACAATATTGATTTTACAGCAAAAATCAGATAAAAGAACCAGCTACCAGATATTATGAATCATTAAGTCAAAACAATATACACTTCCTGTTGAAATATGTCCTTATGACAAACACACAATATCCTCCATACTTGATTATTTTAATAGCGAGTTATAAATAAATAGTTGTGGTAATGTTTTATAACAATACTTTGTCATCCGTCGGTTTATAGCGGAACTCAAGTCTTTTTGGCATGTACGTGTATGGTGATCGATAGTCTATTCACAGTCGCTTGAATTTCAATGATTTAATTTTTTTTTTTAAAGAGTAAAAAAAAATATAGTATAGATATAGTTATGAAATGCATTTCGTTACTGTCGCCATGGTGGAACTATTCCGCACTGAATGAAAAGATTTCTAATTTCGAGTCCCCCCTTATATTCGTACAAGCGAAATGGAACAGTCAAATATTGCTTTCTAAATTTCTCAAATGATTTAATTAATCGATTAATATTCATATGAAGTGCTAACAGCAAAATTTATGACTTTAAAGATACTTTGAAATATAATTTATCATACAGTGCGGAATAGTTCCACCATGGCGACTGTAACGAAGTCAGAGGCTGGACGTCAGTGAAAAAATGGCCCATACGTTTGTTAAATGCTCGGAATGAAGGTTCTTACAATACGGATGTATAGAAAAAAACATGTCTAGTGTAGAAAAATATCCACGAAGCGTATCACTTTGCGTCCGTTTAGGCCTTATTACGATTGTTTACATTTTGGCGCAAAAATCCATTTCATAACTTTCACTATATACATATATATACTATATTTTGTTTACTCTTTTTTTTATTTAAATCATTGAAATTCAAGCGACTGTGGTCTATTTAAACATCCCTTTTATCAAGAGAGGACACGAATATAAGTGTATGCATCTCTTTGGGCATGTGCGTGTGTGGTGAACATCGGTCCCTACTAGTATGAAAAGACATGGCTATAAATGAACATGAGAGAATAATTTTTTTTTAATTTAATTGATGTTCTCCATTTCACAGTCACAGTAGTGTCATTACTCATAACCTAAGATGAGAGTTAAATGGCTCCTAGCCTGCAGTATAATGGTGCTCTTTGCTGCTGTCAATAAACGCTGCATCTGTGTTTCTTTGTCGTTCTGGTGTTATTTTTTGTATATTTTTCTGAACGTGTTCCGCTTAGTTTTTATAAACATTCCTTTCAAATTCAATCTCAACCTTTGACTCATCATTATGTATATAAATATATTAGATAAGCACGCAACTACTGTCAATAGTTTGATTGTTTCGAAGAATATTCTAGCTGTATTCACGTCGTGGTCAGTTATTTCGAAAGATTCTCTATTTCTCAGAATAGCAAACAAAAAACTGAAGAACTTCCTGTCTGGTTGACTTCCGGATGAAATAACCTGAAATTCGAGTTCATTTAAGGTCAACTCTATTTCTCGAAAAACAAGAATATATGTAATATTTCCAACAATCCTCGGCACTTCCGATATTAGAAATGTCGTTAATAATATAAATACCATCACTATTGATTTCTTTTCGTTTCTAGCGAGTTGCTTACGAAATTTATTTGTGCAGATCTTGTAGGTAATATAGACACTTGCAGTCATCATTAACAAACACAGAAAGATCAAAAGAGCGGAAGTCAACACCGGTTGATGTTTGTGAAAATAACTTTCAAGATGGTTGTCATTATTGCTCAAACAAATATCAACATTTTCTAATTTCCCATTTTTAAAAGAATGAGCAATTAATACAGGAAAGTTGATGGCTATTGGGATAATAAAGCAAACAGAACAACAAACTAGCATCTTCTTAATCGTTAGACTTGTTCGTGTCCATAGCGGAAATTGTAATGCAATGACCTTTTGAATTCCTATGCATGTTGTCAGTAGAATTGACATATAATGGAAGCAATCACAAGACAGTTGCACGACATACACGTACATGTCACAATATGGTGACATAAGCGTGAAGTACGTACCATTAAAAGGGTTCATGACGTTAGAAATACCCTTCAACTGGTTCAAAAAGAAAGGTTCGAATCCGAACGTGAACAGTGCCGTCAAGCCGTCTGCTAATGCTAAGCCCTGTAACAGAATAGTAGCTGGAGACATAAATCTATTTTGACATAGAACACAAAATATGAAAACATTGACAAACACTGCTAGGTAAGATATGATTGAACCAAAAACAAACCATTCTCCCATGTTATCGTTCCGTGAAAGCAAAATAATCGGTATGTCGTTCGATTTTTCCATGGCAACGTGATTCTTTATTTCCCTTGAATTCAAAGTATATTTTCACTATGTTAAATGCAACGTTATGATCGACCTGTGGCGGCTACGTGCTCTTTATAAGCATAATATAAAGTCATAATTACACTCATTGGCCTAGTCACTCTGATCGTGGCATATAATCTGTTTTCTTGAAACAACCGTGATTAAATGGCGAAATGATGACCATAAATATAAATTTTCTTGTGAATAAGTCTTAATATTTTCAGATCGGTTAATTAAAATAATGTGTATTTCACGTGGTAAATACTCACCAAAAAGGAGCTTCAATGTCAAATCGTTTCTGAATACCAACGTTATTGTATTATGTCAAAAAGACTTTCTGTGCGTCCGGGATCGTATCACCTATCTATGTTTTACAATGTAGCATTATTCTCGGAATATCCAGGTTATAGTATTCCAACACTGTTCTTGATAATAAATGTTCTTATTTCACAATTGTTTATATACTTTATAATCTATTCAATCACACTTTTATTTGTAATAACTGACAAATACTCTAACATGAAATTCCCCAAGACGAAATTGTTTGAGTACCTCCTATATGAACATATTTAGTATTCCGATTTATTTGTAAAACAAGATATTTTAAGTGCCTTTTTAAGTACAATTACAAGTATTTTATTGTATTAAATCATGTTAGTCACATCGTGATCAGACAATAAATCCATATACTAGCTATAGTATGTCTTTTAATTTAAGTAGGGTATTTCTTCCTGTTGACGTTTGTGGTCCGGTTACGATAACGTCATAAAAAAGAGTTTGAAGATACCAAAGGGGTAATCAGAATCCATTTATCGAAGAACAGACAACACAATGGCCAAACGAAAAAGGACCAAAGAACAAAGAACAAATTTACAAAACATACATATAAAACAAACGATCTAATAATATAAAGTTCATTTCTATCTTCTTGAACGATGTATGAAAAAGCGTCAACAGTTAATAAGGCGGGAGTCCTATAACAGACAGGGACTGCCTATCTTTCACGACCACCTGTAACCATCTATGTATATAATATTACCATGTTGTTGTTAATGTTAATTTAAGTTCAGAGTGCATTAATTAAACTTATAGTGTAATGGCATTGTATTTGGATATTAACAAATTATACAAATGTCCCAGTTACATATCATATAAAATAACACGAAAAAGTACTTTTTAAGTTGAAATGTCTCTGATGTTACTAATTTATATCCATGATGTTACTTGATGTCTATGATGTTAGATACCCTCCGAAAAAGAATTTTATTATTCATGTCTGCAGCATGTTTGTCTTTAAAAGTAGCATTTTAATTTTAAATTGATTTTTTGTATATTCTCTAAAAGAACAGTCTTGCCATATTCTCATAATAAACCATATACAATATAGACATTCTTAACGTTACCTGACAAGTCAGAGAAGATGGCAACTTTCACGTATTGATAGAAAGTAAAAAAGCATTATTATTCTTATATACATATTTTTTAATCACTCTACAGATATAAGGAGCTATTTTTTTTAATTTATTTGTAAATTTCTATTTCTCTATTTTCAAAGCTTGGTAACAACAGTGACATAAACTGGTTCATGACCTGATTCCACCATGAATTTAGATAAGCTTATATTTATACAAGTATTTGATATTCACTGAATAAAAAATATGAGACATCAATTATTTTTTTATTTGTATATATATATTATATATATTTATTTAGAAAGCTACCCCTTTACAACGGGGGCAACCTCTACCGGTATAGTAGAAGTTGCGTCTAAAAGTACACATTTAATATACAAGAATGCAATATTTACATAACATGATTAAGCAACAATAAATACATAAAATAGATAAATACTATATTGCTATTCATAAAATTCATAAAAGAGCTTTTCTCAATAAATATATGATATGCATAAAAATGTTTCTTTTTCTTTATTTTTTAAGTTCATCATTTACATCTTGCATTGAAATTAGTATCAGTATACGTGTATACAGACATTAAAAATATGACAGTTTGCTAAAAAAAAATGTATATTACTATTTATAAATGAGCTTTTTTCAATAAAAATATAATATGCATAAAAATGTTTCCCTTTCTTTAAAAAAAAATGTTATTTTTTAACGTTCATCATTTACATCTTGCATTAAAATTAATATCAATATAAGTACATTCAGAATATAACAGTGTGTTAAATATTAAGAAAACAACAACATAATTATACAGTCAATCACTGATGGAGATAATTTTTAAGAATTTAATATGTACTGGTCTCTTGTATATACCAGATTCTTCAAGTATTTCTTGATTTTTATATCCAATATTTTACCTATATTTTCCTTGAAATAAAAGCATGCGATACAACACATCATTTATTGGTAAACAGTTGAAACTCCTCCATGTATTGATAACGACCCAGTCGGTACATGAATAAATATTACATAATAACACAAGATCTTTTGAGCATTTAAAAGCGGTATTAATAGGAAAATACAAAAAAAAATAAAAAATTAAAGTTAAGACATGCATAAATAAACACATGGTGAAAACAAACATATACGCAAATGTTAATAAAATCAGTCAAAGGTCAGAACACATGGAGCAAGAGCCTTTATATGTTGAGCCTTTCGAGACATAGAAGCTAGATATAAAGTATAGAAATAAGTCATTTTGTCATATTACAACACATAGAAATATATACAAAATGTATATATATAGGATTATGCAAACAAAGCTTTCTGATTTCTGGATCATCACACTCAGCAATCTCCCCTCTATGCTCTGACTGTAGGAGGCCCAGGAACCTACAGTCAGTGGAGGAAGACGGAGAGAACCACCGACCCTGGGCAAGCAAATGGTAATTTTTATCACTTGCATATAACGTACCTGTGGCAACGTAATTTTCACGTAAGAAATTGACCTGTTAGCTGGGTAATTACTTTTGTCTAATGTTTGAGACGGATTCGACTTCTCTAGATTTGTAGTATCCTGTTATGAATCTCGCTGCCTGTCGCACAGGCACTTGTTTCATTCAAAAAATATATGCCCCCCTCCTCTTCCTTACTTCGCCTCAATATTTTTCGCTTATTTGTGATCCTTTCGCTGACCCTATTATATCGTTACACTCCCGAGATATTTCTCTTTTCGACTGCCACATTTAAATATACCTACCGGACCCCCCGCAGATGAATTGGACAAGAATATTTAGCGAAGGTAGCTTGTTTTATTTTTTAGTCATTGAATCGGATACAGCCACTTCCGGTCCGGTTTAAATTGATTTAGAAAATTTGAAAAATGTGCTTTAAAAATCAAATGTCAATAATTTGGAGTTGAACATATTTTTATAATCTGCATTGGAACAATTATCTGTATTTTAAAGGCTTGCTTTACATTTGAGAGGAGATGATCACGGTGACATTGTTACACATGGGCGGTCTAGAGAATTCCGAATTTAAATGAAAAATCCAGCGCAAACCGGAAGTGGCTGTATCCGATTCAATGACTTAAAAATAAAACAAGCTACCTTCGCTAAATATTCTTTGAATGAAACAAGTGCCTGTGGCCTGTCGTTAGATTCTTCCAAGTTTATTGATATTGGTAGTCATGTAGGGGTCCCATTATATTGCACCATACATCGTTGATCGTACTAGCGAAATATAGACTAGTTTTCTTACAACGGGTGCCACTAGTGGAGCAGGAACTGCTTATCCTTCTGGAGCACCTAAGTTCACCCCTGGTTTTTAGTGTTACTCGATCTTTAGTCTTATGTGTAATGTTTTGTAGATCGTTGTTTGTCCTTTTGTCCCCTTTCTTTTTGGCCATTGCGTTGTCTGTTCATCTTTGATATACGGTTGACCCTGATTTCCTCTTTGGTATCTTCAAACTCTTCTTACAATGTGAACTATATATATCACATATTTATTATTAGCCTAGAAGCTTAATGCTGAGTTGTATACGTCTGATATGTGGGTGGTCCATTTATATATCACATATTTAGAAGCTTAATGCTGAATTTTATACGTTTGATATGTGGGTGGTCCATTCATATATCACATATTTATTATTAGCCTAGAATTAATGGTGAGTTTTATACGTTTGATATGTGGGTGGTCCATTTATATATCACATATTTATTATTAGCCTAGAATTAATGCTGAGTTTTATACGTTTGATATGTGGGTGGTCCATTTATATATCACATATTTATTATTAGCCTAGAAGCTTAATGCTGAGTTTTATACGTTTGATATGTGGGTGGTCCATTTATATATCACATATTTATTATTAGCCTAGAATTAATGCTGAGTTTTATACGTTTGATATGTGGGTGGTCCATTTATATATCACATATTTATTATTAGCCTAGAAGCTTAATGCTGAGTTTTACACCTTTGATATGTGGGTGGTCCATTTATATATCACATATTTAGTATTAGCCTAGAAGCTTAATGCTAAGTTTTATACGTTTGATATGTGAGTGATCCATTTATATATCACATATTTATTATTAGCCTAGAAGCTTAATGCTGAGTTTTATGCGTTTGATATGTGGGTGGTCCATTTATATATCACATATTTATTATTAGCCTAGAAGCTTAGTGCTGAGTTTTATACGTTTGATATGTGGGTGGTCCATTTCATGCATCCATAAATTTGTAGTCCCAGGTATGCTTTTTTAAAACTTATTTTAATATATACCTATGGCCATTGGAACTGCTAAATGTTTGTCTTTTGTTTTTAAGCCTAGGCTAACTGTTTTTGGCATTGAAGCGCATGACCTCAGTCGCTAGCCAATATTTCTATCCTTTTGGGGGTCGTTCTGTAGTTCACAAGACATTACAGTTATAGTTTTGTAATATGTCATGAACATTGTTTACCTTTATTCACCAGATAGGAGGCGCAAACACCGACTCTCCATGCTCTACAAGATACAAAACAAGATTGTAGATGTTGATGCCAGTGACATCTTGAGACCAAGCGACAGAAGAACTCGTGGTCAACAACTGTCTACAAATTCTCATTCTATCCACGTACCATCCATGAGTGGAATCTTCTTCCGTCTGGAGTGACAGAAAGCCCCACTATCGAGGCATTCTGGGGACAGACTGCACTATCCAACCATTACAGTGCAGTCTTCCAGAGGCAGTAGAGAGGAAATAGATGTATATAGTTTTAATCTGTAAGATAGAGAAGTTGTATATGTAGATGGTACTCAAGCTGTTGTTTCACTCTACACACGCCACTCAAAGTTTTATTGCAATCTGAAAACTTAACAGATGGACAATTCACATTCCTAAAGGAATCATGTCCACCAGATGGAAGAAGATTCATGCCCTGAGCTATTTTTAAACCCCTTTGTGTTAATGGCTCTAATTCAGAATGATTTTTGTGTTTTTTTGTTTTTGTTTTTATTTATTAAATATTGCAAATATATATATATATATATTAAATACAAAGAATGATAAAAATTCTACTGGAAAAGATGACTGTTTTTTAAATACATTACTTGCCCTGTTTCGATTGTCATAAAGGTCGGAACTGCATATTATTAATTTAAACTACTCTTGACATGAATTACGTCCCTTGAATGGGACATAAACAAGCATGGTTTTTATTTATACTACTATCGTTTGTGATGTCTTGAACTAGAAGAAAACATGAAAATCAAAGTATTAAGTCGAAACCCAGATGATTATCTAAGAGAGACGAAAAGAGATATTCACAAAGGTCTGGATTATCCACTATATAATATGATGAAGGTGCTACCATAAAAGCGAGCGAAGCAAATATATATATTTTTTTATAGCTAATGATCACATTGTGATATCATATGCTGGAAATGAAATGTCCCTTTACCAACTGTAGAGTAACACTATCCTTTAAATAAGAGAGTTCTGTATTTCATATGACCATAGACTATACAACATAATACAATATACAATTGTCTTTATACTTACAATTTGATGGTAAGGTACAATATCTCCATTTGTCAATAAAACATTTGTATCATGCTACATGAATCAGTTGTGGAGGATAATTTTCATTATTCTGTTCTTTGACATCTCTTTACTGAAAGACAATGATATTTATTTTTAAATTAAAATACAATATCACAGGACTAGATCCTATTCCTGGTGGTTTTGTATACTGAATGTGTAAATTATTGCATCGGATGATTGTAAAAAGGAAATCATATATTTCCATAAACATCTCTGAACAACATTTATATATATATTTATAGTAAATGAACATTTAAATATACAAATATACACAAAGGTCTTTATGATTATATGAGAAATTTAAACCTAAAGTGCAATTGAAACACAAAAAATCCTTCAGATACAATTTATGTAGTTTTTATTAAATTACAATATAGCATTGTTTTTCTTTCAAAAAAAATCATGCAATAAAACAAAACTGTATTTAACAACACATTGAACACTGTCGACAGTCAATTTTTTGCAATAATTACAAATAACTTAAATTTTCAAACAATACATTGCAATGACCTTCATCCACATGTAAGAATTGAAATTTAAAATTTCTTTTTTTGGACAAATTCCCTCTATTTCAAACATAAATCAAACTTTAGTAATTATAGTTGATTACACCTATTTTATTGAATAGTTTTCTTGGTAAAAAATGTAGTCTGGGTAAGATTTGAGCTGGCTCATTAACTTTTTGTGGAAAAGTAACACAGTGTCCAAAAGAAGCAATTCCACCATGCTTTAGCATATGTACATTGATACAGGGCGACAATCTATTAACTAACTGTTGCTCAACACAGTCATTCCAGAAAAAATGGGCACAATAAAAAATAGAAAACTCCAAAAATTAAAGTATTTCATATTATCAAAACGACGATATTTTTTGCAAAGAGAATATATCCAACGTTTAATTTTAGATTTTCACACACACAATTTTATTAGTTTTGAAATTACACCACTTGAAACTTAAGTATCGATTTTTTTCGTTACGGATGTCAGAATAATAATCTGATCGATTTCTGAGAAATCCCTTAATATGAAAATCCATTTTCAGTGCAAGAGTAGAAATGGGGGAGGTATTAAAGCTTGGTGAGATATTAAGTTCCTTGATAACAGCTGGTTGTTTGTTGCGACAACAGGCACATACATAAAATATTTAAGGATATAATGAACATTTATTTCTGAATAAACATCAAACATCATAATAAAAAATAAAACCTATTGAGATGAGTATTTATGATTTAAATTAACTCTTGAAGATGTCCAGTGAAACATGTCAAAAGTCCAAACGATTTGGTCACCAAGTTCCAAAATTTTGCATTCTTCAAACTAGCTAAAGTTTTCTTACGGAAGTTAGAAATTTGTTGTAAATTCTGAATTTTTGCGATGTTGTTTGTTGCGACAACAGGAATTTTTTAAGCTGACGAAAAATGCAATACAGAGTGAATCAAAATAATTGGAATTCGCATTTTAGAACCCGATAGCTTAATTTATGTACAATATTTCCTGAAATCACATCAAATAGTTCAAAATTTTCGTTCGGAGAACAATTGGTCCTCAATAACCATTTCACATCATGATTTCTGATTTAACAGTATATAATATTCATATATGTTACATTTTTTATTCACTCTGTGTGACATTTTGGTTATCCATAAACATAAATGCAAAAATAAAATGGTAGGTATATGTTTACACATACTATTTATTAATTGTTTGTTTTGTTACGGAGGTCAGAATACCTATCTATAGATTGCAATTGACGGATGTGTTACTAGTAATCAGAAACAAGACCAATCGATATCTGAATTCACTGTGCAAAATTTCAGAAATGCCAAACTTAAGCTGATTGAGTTTCAGATTATACAAACGAGGAACCCTCAGTTTGTGACGGACAGACAGATGGACGGACGGAGTGATCAGACTCCTAGACTGCTTTCGCATTCGGCGACCCAGGTAAAATATGACGAAGAAATTAAAAAAAATATGGTCAACGGACGGACAGACGGACTCCCAGTTGAAGTGGTGACACTGCTCAAAAATATTTTTGGTGCAAATGTGCTTAATATTTATTCCTATGTGCAGTTATTAGATTTCTGTCATCCGTAACAATTGTGATTTATGAACTCCGTAACGACTTAAGAGATGAAAAAACGTGTGATATTGTGTTGAGAAATAAAATGTATTCAACATATACTACTATAAGAATAAATTTTGAAATGATTTGTCTGTATTTTGATTGGTATGAAACACTAAATGTTATTTTGCATGTTGAATTCATTTATATCTGACATCCATAACGCCGCTTGTGTTGAGCATTAATCTTTAAACACTGTAAAAATTGACTTTTACGGGGGGGGGAGATTTTATCATTACTTTAAAATTTTGGATAGCAATTTCTTTTAAATTTATTTTTGATTGTCACTTCGGAGCTAAAATGGTCAGCTGTGTTTTCTATCTGACTTCCGTAACATTTGACCAGTGTAATGTTTACGGGTATAATTTCCCATTGCACCGCTATTGTGACGTCAATGATAATTCAATTGATTTCTGCGAACTTGGAAGTTGATATTGTCGTTAATACATTGATATGGGATCTTTCAGTCTTTCTACATACTTCTCAAATACTTGGCAATATATTTAACACTTACTTTTTTCTGTTTTACTATTTTTGCATTTTTGCTACAGCTAAAAACTTTTCGTCCGCATATATCGGTGTTATACAAAACAATACACCGGGTAAAAAGTCCGACACTTCCGGTTATTTTCATTGTAAAAGTTCCGTTATAGATGTCAAATGTTACGGAGGTCAGAAAAACGGAACATTTTGAGAAATAATTGCTGGTAAAACAAGGGTTGAGCTGAATTAATTGATTATTTTATTCTATTGCTTTAATGTTTTGAGAAAATAAGTGCCATTGATACTTGCCTTTCTTACATTTATGAAAATTTGCGCTATGGAGGTCAGAGTCTTAAATGTGACATTTCAATATATAAGGTTTCTTGACTCATATTTTTGTATTAGGCAAAATAACATTATAATGTGAGATGGAGACATATTCTTTGACCAAAGATAATTAATAAAACATCATATTACCTCCAGTTTCTTCGCAAATACGTTTTGTTACGATATCCACAATTTTAGTTACGGATGTTATATGACATTTGGCGACACATTTTAAAATTCAATTCAAAGCAATTATCACTGTAAATCTTTCTTACGCCCTTTTTGTCTCAGTATATATATATTTTAACACTTTTTTACGAAAAAAACTTTAATGTTTTAATAAAAACGTTCTTTTAATGCACGTGCATTTTACTGTTATTTACTATGCGACACGGAAAAAATCCATTTGTAAGCTCTTTTGCAGCAGCAGCAAGAAAAGCAGATTTCCAATAATGGACCCATCCTTTATTTTTTTTCAGCTACAGATTAAAGTAACATCGATCAAAACATAAAATCATATTATTTTAGTAAAATAAATGTGCAATTGGCAAACGACAATTAATGTTATTTTAATCAAAAAAGAGGGCCCATTTTTTAGAATGACTGATCAATGGATAAATCAGAAAATTCAGGGTGAACAGGTTTAGGATCCATATTATTTTGTATGGAAAACAATTTAATTTCAGATTTATCGGCATTGCACCGTTTACAGACATGATTTGTTCCCACTTTCATTTCTAATCTTCGCTCTTTGCAGATGACACAGAAGTTAAAAGTAAGAGACATAAATTTGCTTTAACTAAAATTTTCGAATACAGTCCATAACTTTATTGAAATGAAGATTTTCATGAAGAGGTGGTGCATTTGGAATATTTATGAACTCCATATTCAAACCTTTTAGTTGAGTTTTACTTTTATATTGAAGGCGTCGCTTCCTGTAACCAAAAGTTAGACGGCTTTCATATTCAGATGGAAATTCATAAGTTATACCAAGTTTTCTACATGCAAGATATAAATCGTCATATTGAGGATAGTACTGTTTACATGTATTTTCCTTGGTAATGACATTTGTGGATGGTTCTTTCTCAGCTATATGATTATTATTTTGTGATGATGATGGCTCTTTATATGAGATGTTAGATGTAGTGTTTTGTGAAGGATTTCCCTCAAAAATTTCAGCAGTATAGATTTTATTTTGTGATGAAGATGGGTATGAGATGTTAGAAGTAGTGTTTTGTGAAGGATTTTCCTGAAAAATTTCAGCAGTATAAATTTTCTGATGTTCAGAAGTTGAAATCTGTCTCTTTTTAGAATCTTTGGCTGGTGGTGAGAACATTTTTCTTTTAAGAATGTTTGTTGGTGTGGAATTTTGATTGCCACTCTGAATTTTATGACATGTATTTTTTTTAACAGGAGTAAGCAAAATGTAAGAAGAGGTATTTGCTACTTTCTTCATTGGTTGAAAGTGGGCCCCTGATAACAACATGTAAACTTCTGTATTGGTACTATCAGAACAAAAAGTAATTTTTCTGTAGCCATTTTTTGTTGGTTCTTTTGGAAACACTCCCTGAAGCCATAAATTTATTTTAATACTAAAGAGATTAGTGGCCGCTTCAATTTCAGCACATGTTGCCCATTGATTTCCACACAGCATAGTTTGTGTATATTTTGGTAGTGTCACAGTATTGTTGTGAGCATTTTTTATTTTTTCCTCCCATGTGGACCAATTTTGAATGATAAATGAACATATCATCTCCCTATAAATAGATGCCATTGCAAAATTTCCATTAATTAAATAACTCAATGAATGGAAAAACAATTCCCATCACTAGGAACAGAAAAAACATTGTATATTTTTGAAGATGATGGAGGAACTGAATTTTGAAGCTGAATGATTGCATGTTGTTTACTATTTTTTCTTGTAACTAGTGGGGAAAAACTTTTCACAACAAGTGACACTTTTTCAGTTATTGGTACATGTACTGATGAAAGAGAAGTTGAAGTTGTACAATCCATATTTACAGGGCGAGTATTAGGATTACAACTTTTTGTAGTAGAAGTGTAGAATTGGTTGTTACTGTTTTTTGCCTTTTCTGTGAGTTGTTTGATGTGATTGTAATCTGACTGACGGATGACTGTTTTTCAGAATCAACAGTGTCAGTGATTAAGTTAGGTGAACAATGTGTTGTAACAATGCTTTTGGGTTGGATTTGCTGTTTTACTACATCAGCATAAGACAATGTACAATGATCTGAAGCATTCAGTGAATGGGCATGATGACATTGATGTTGAAAGTCAGAAGCACCAGATCTTTCAGTTTTATTTTCAATGACTATTGGGTCAGTAGGCGAGTAGTGGGAACAGCCGTGTTTTGTAAAAGTAGTCGTGATCATCAACCCCAAATTTAACAACATTTGCATACGATCAACGATTCGAATAATGACCATTTCCCTGTACCCTTTCCGTAATTGGACTATTTGACGGAACTTTACAATGATAAATATGGTCACTCATTACGAAAAATTTGATTTTGAAAGCTACCTGAAGAAAATACAATGCAATACTTCTGTCAAAGCTGCTGAACTTGTCACACGATGTCAAAACAATGCAGACGACATATATTGGGTCAAAGGTCACATCTTCGGTAACAATCGGCCATACTCGACTCAAGTTGGAATCCAATTACTTTAGAATCTGCACACAAATACACACAAAACAATATTTGGCTTTATTTATTTTTTATTTTTAAATATCAGGTACTAGTAAATGTTAACTGTAACTCGAATTCAATGTTTTCGGTAAAAAGCAACCCCAAGGCCAGAATCCCCGGTAATCCCCGGGTACCAATCGTAACTACTCGGCCATTCTCGCTACGCCAACAATAACGGCCGAGTAGTTACGATTGCCCCGGGTACTCAGAATCCCATAGTCTCGCCGTTGATGAGATTTGATGTTGAAGGTTCCAAGAGGAGATGACTGGATTCTTCAAACCACCCATTAACCATCAAGAGCGAGCTCCGCTCGCTTATTAAGAAATGAAACGGACGTTTACAAGCCATATTGGCATGTACCTTGGTATAGCCTATAAAATAAGATAAGAACACTTTATTTTGATTCGGCATGTATATGACATAATAACATAAGCTCTACAGAGCTTTTACCTATACATGTTCATAAAAGGTGTACTGTCTACATAATGTTTGGTTACTCACACTGCAATACTGATGAACTTCATTACAACATTTTAAAGTATACCTGAATTTCGGGAAATACTACCTCCAAGTGAACAAAATAGAATAATAGAGTCCCTGTCTCCACATACAAAATTTTGAATTAATATATCTAGATCTCTCTTCAATCTTCAAATCTAAATCACACTAAAATTATTTGGTACAAAATTATACAGATAATATATTCCTTCTTCGTGTAGTGTTATTAACTGTTAAAGATTCGACAACAAGCGGGTTAATCATAGCATTTATTTTAGAAAGATTTTGAGTAGATGTATTATGAATTGCATAATAAATACTTAAATAAAGAAAATTCGTTGCTTCTTACTATTTTAAATTATTTTCGACAGATTTTGGTAGCATTCAAATATTTTGTACAATCAGACTGGCGGAACATAGTAAAAAACCTGGAACTGCCATACAATGTAAAACTAATCACTCAAGTTGTCATCGACAGAATTCCTTCGGGTTTTACATTTTTAATTGGGATTCGTGCTGATCAATCTTCAGTTTTCTGTGTAGTTTTTTGTAGACCATCACTGTTTATCATTTTGTCCTTTTTCTTTTGGCCATTGCATTGCCTTCCTTTCTTCGATATATGACTGCCGATAACCCTTTTGTCATCTACAAACTTTTCTTATCTTTTGACCTATACACGCACCACTCCCAATTATCAAATTGATTTCATTGTAATATATATGTAAAAATATATTGAATATTACAATTATTTGGCATAATGAACTTGTTAATGATAAAGGACTAAAGGCAAAGCACGTGAATTTTGTAGGTTTATTCCATTCTAATGTAAAAACGTTATTGATAACTTTAGTTAGCTACCTGTTATTGAAATGAACAGTCAAACGGTTTAAATTACAATTTCAGTAATGCTACGAAAAAAATCGGGAATTTGCATAAAACCCAGCGTTCTATACAATAAAAAAAACATAAAAAAATGTAAACGTACACGATTGGAAACATACGGACTACTGGGTTTGGTGGTTAACACCACTTTCAACAAATTTTAGTGGGGGTCAGTTTTATTGGTGGAGTAAAAAGGAGAGCACAGAGAAAACCACGGACCTGCCACAAGTCACTGGCAAACTTGATCACATAATGTTGTATCACTTGGGCGAGATTCGAACTCGTAACGTTAGTGATGATACTAGGTACTGATTGCATATGCAATAGTAGTTGTAAATCCCGCTACCAAACGATCACCACGAAGGCAGGCCCCTTACGGACTACTGAGTTAAATATTGTAGAACTAGTTACATATGGTAACCATCGTGATAGAACATTACTTAATAAAAATATATATATATACATTATTTGGTACACTGATACCCTATTGAAGAATTTGTTAAATTTTGAAAATGAATTGATTGAAAATAGAAAATCGTGGTAAATCAATGGTAAAAAGTGGGAAGGGAAGGGATAAGAATCTAAAAAGATTTGTTTTTGTGTGGCTTAAAATAAAAATTGAAACAAAAATGAGAAAAGGAAAATATGTTTGAAAAATAAAAACTGTGATCATCTAGGAAAAAATTTGCATAGTAGAACTACAATATAAATCCTTGATCTAGGTAGGGAAGGTCAATTAAGTTTTTCCTTTCCGTAAACTGGATATATATTATACAGATGAAGAATATTTTTTGCTGAATTTTTTTGAAAATAATCATAAATGTGTTCCCTTTGGATTGTTAATTACAAACATAAATTTATTATTGCTATTAATTTTTTTTTATTATTGGCCGTTTTTAGATTTATTTTGAATAAGCTCCCCTTTAAATTATATAAAGTACCAACTATGCTACTTGAAAGGTGTCTATACACACAGAAATTATATTTGTTCATTGTTACACGTTTTTTATTATTACTTGTTCTTTTTCTGTGTTTGTTGAAAATTGTATATTACTGCCTAAAGATATAAATGAATTTGTTGTGTTCCTGTGTATTGTACATGTATGGTTTTGATTTTTTATCCTTATACCCAGATTTGTATTATTGGTCATAAAGAGACAATTTTTTCCCAGAACAAAAATTATGTTTCAGAGTGCATTTTTTTTCAGGTACAAAAATGTAGCATCGAAATCTTTTTATCAGAGTAAAATACACCCTTTTCCCCTAATGTTAATGCAAAGAAATGAAATGTGATACACGTATACACCGTTTGGAATTTAATTAATAACCTAATATCCCTGTCGTTCTGTAGTCAACTGTTCCAGCGCAATGGTTGTAAGTATAAGATACAGTACTATTAAAAAAAAAGAAGCGGCCCGTATTGAATATCCCGCAATACGGGTAACTTCTTTTGTTTCATAGTAGTTTATCTAACTTGTACAACAATGTTATAATTTATAAAATAAAAAAAAAGTCGTGAGAACAGTTTTGTTTGTGAACGAAAGGTACAGAATTTTCCTATTCATGTTATAAGGGCAATATATATATTGACGTGTCCTTGTACCTAACGTTAACAATTCAAGCGACATCGAGAATAAAACGTTCCGCTAACCACTTATGGAACAACAGCGACGTCTGTCGAAAGAAATTTGGTGAATGATCCATATTGTAGGAGTATAAAGATGATTTTTTTTAAAGAATAATATTGATTCAGTTGCCAACCCTTAAAACTATTTCTGGTTGGCGTGGCTAACCTATTGTTGGGGGGTTAGCCCTGAATTCCTCTATAGAGCTGGCCCCAACTGTGGTGTCTGGTAGGTGGTTCCATTCTTGTGCTGTTCTTTGGGAGGAGTTTCTGAGTGTCATAATTGGACCTCTCCTGGAAGAACCTATGTTGACCTCTGGTTCTGCTGTCAGGCATAAGTCTCGGTCGATGTCCACGAGTTGATGCTGGATCTTATACATCATAACGAGTATGCTTATCCTCCTCCGCTGTTCTAAAGTCTGCCTCTCAAGTGATGTTAACATGTTTGTCACGCATCCTTCTTTTCTGCTGATGTAATCATTTATGACAACGCGGGCAGCTCTTCTTTGTACATTTTAGAATGTCTGTAGCCGGGTTTGGGTGGTGGGATCACAAACCATTACTGCGTATTCCAGGGTTGGTCGTAGGATCGTGAGGTAACTGGTTTCTCTTACTTGTTTCATTTTGATCAACTGCCGATTGGTCCGATCAAAATTGTTTGTTTACAACAAGAGAAGTGGATCAGCGGGGGTAAGACATTCGATATTTTACACGATATTGTACCTAGACGATTACTATCGGTGAAAACGACGCGTCCCAAGTTGCTATCCGCAAATGCGACGGTAACATGTAAAATGGATAGGAATACGGTAAGTACATCTCGTATATTTTGGAATTTTCCAGTCTATTACAAATCTCTATTACCTTCTGAAGCGTTTACGGAGCTCCACGTATATTCTTTTAAACGAATGTACATCACTTCTGCTCTATTTTACTGTAATTTCATCAGGATAAGCTATACGAGTCGTTGTGTTTCCCAATTTTTTGTTTTTGGAAGTTGGTCAAATCCTAATAATTAATAAAAAAAACAAGAAATTAAACAAATATTTTTTTACACAACGATCATTTATTGAGAATATCAATTGTTTGTAAATAAAAAAAATGTCACATATTTTGTTACTCTTTTATTTTCATGAAAAAAAGTAACGGTTACTATTGGTTCCGTGCACCGGCTACTATACATTATGTCGTCAACTAATAACATGAAAAATATGCATGTTAATGACTTCAGAAAAAAACTGTTATTCTCCTAGCTGCGGGTCCGTAGCT
This sequence comes from Gigantidas platifrons, assembly GCA_002080005.1. NCBI lineage: Eukaryota > Metazoa > Mollusca > Bivalvia > Mytilida > Modiolidae > Gigantidas > Gigantidas platifrons. The sequence continues at coordinate 55,167 of MJUT01049422.1, read as the reverse complement.
CTTATATTTTTTGCGGATAATAAATAAAAATAATAATAAAAAACAAAAGTACCATAATCAGTAAATAGCTGGTGCCATGAATCTGTTACTATCAATAGTAACCGTAGCCTACGAATTTTTCGTCAGTTCTCTTTAAGTTGTGTTTTAATTCTATTGTGCCAATTTTGTCATCTTAATCTTTTTTGATACATTGCATTTAGATCTTATATACCAACTATCGTACCAAAAGCACACATACAAGAACAATAAATGAGAGAAAATCGAATTTACTCATAACCATGAACGACAATGACACTTGAAGCTGACTGTGTTATCGCTTAAAACTCTTAGCAACAAACCTTATCTTCAATAATACGACCATTGCAAACGTCACGCAAACACCTTTAAAATTCCGTACAAAAGAAAGTATAATTGACTGACCTGTAGTTTCTAAGTTAGAAGGGATTGTTTTCGACTTTTCCTGACGAGGACGCCGACATTTTCCGCCGATTGTAACCGTTGCATTTGTGGATAGCAGCTTGGGATGCGCCAATTTTACTGATAGTAAACGTATGCCTTTTCTGTCAGAGTTATGAATCGATTTGTGCGTGAAAATGATGATTATATGTTTCTTTATGAAAGCTATTATTTGTTTTCTTATATCATTGACATTTCGGTGGACTTTGAACCACATTTTTGCAAATAAGCATGTACAAATTTAACGTTATGAACTTTCGTCATTTATTTTACAAAACATGTACATAAACACATACGAGCAACACAACCCACAGGGGTTTGCTACGATTTTTTTTNGATAGTAAACGTATGCCTTTTCTGTCAGAGTTATGAATCGATTTGTGCGTGAAAATGATGATTATATGTTTCTTTATGAAAGCTATTATTTGTTTTCTTATATCATTGACATTTCGGTGGACTTTGAACCACATTTTTGCAAATAAGCATGTAAAAATTTAACGTTATGAATTTTCGTCATTTATTTTACAAAACATGTACATAAACACATACGAGCAACACAACCCACAGGGGTTTGCTACGATTTTTTTTATCCCTCGACTACTCTCATGTGTACAAAAATATATTTTTAGAGTAGTCGAGGGATAAAAAAAATCGTAACAAGACCCTGTGCATAAAAAGGCTACTTTTTTAAAAATGATAGACGTTTGACTCTTCACAGTCACTTGAAGTTTCAAAAACTGAAAAACAAATAAGAATAAAATGTTTTTCTTATTTCTTTTTTATTTTTGGAACTTCAGCTTCAAGAGACTGTGGATTCATAATCATAGACTAGTAAAGTACATGTACATGTCTATGCGTAGATGCGATGCTAGCCTGTAGGCTGTGCCTAATCCATATTAGACACTGATTTGCACTGGCAGTTTTAAATCCAATCACCATCTGGTAACGGTGAACAGATGTGACATAGGTTCACCGGCGTAAAATAAAAATAGTGTGCTTGGGGAGCATGCTCCCCACTGACGCAAGGCCATATCTAATATCACAACTCCTCTGTTATTTACAGGATACAATACAGTTCTAATTCGCACCAATTATGAACTGGCCACTCTAGTGAACATGATATAGCAACATAATCGTCCCATGGTAGCACAGACAGTAATTCCTAAATAGTTTATAAAGATTAACGTAGAATTATATTAATCAATGTACTATATATTTACTAAGTGACGTAAAATGTAGAAGAACATTCACAGTCAGTCAAATACTGCAATCTTCAGATAGTTGGGGTGGGCAGTGTTCACAGTCAGTCAAATACTACAATTTTCAGATAGCTAGGGAGTGCAGTGTTCACAGTCAGTCAAATACTGCAATCTTCAGATAGTTGGGGTGTGCAGTGTTCACAGTCAGTCAAATACTGCAATCTTCAGATAGTTGGGGTGTACAGTGTTCACAGTCAGTCAAATACTGCAATCTTCAGATAGTTGGGGTGTGCAGTGTTCACAGTCAGTCAACTACTGCAATCTTCAGATAGTTGGGGTGTGCAGTGTTCACAGTCAGTCAAATACTGCAATCCTCAGATAGTTGGGGTGTGCAGTGTTCACAGTCAGTCAAATTCTGCAATCTTCAGATAGTTGGGGTGTGCAGTGTTCAGTCAGTCAAATACTACAATCTTCAGATAGTTGGGGTGTGCAGTGTTCACAGTCAGTCAAATACTGCAATCTTCAGATAGTTGGGGTGTGCAGTGTTCACAGTCAGTCAAATACTGCAATCCTCAGATAGTTGGGGTTTGCAGTGTTCACAGTCAGTCAAATACTACAATCTTCAGATAGTTGGGGTGTGCAGTGTTCACAGTCAGTCAAATACTGCAATTTTCAGATAGTTGGGGTGTGCAGTGTTCACAGTCAGTCAAATACTGCAATCTTCAGATAGTTGGGGTGTGGAGTGTTCACAATCAGTCAAATACTGCAATCTTCAGATAGTTGGGGTGTGCAGTGTTCACAGTCAGTCAAATAGTGCAATCTCCAGATAGTTGGGGTGTGCAGTGTTCACAGTCAGTCTAATACTGCAATCTTCAGATAGTTGGGGTGTGCAGTGTTCACAGTCAGTCAAATACTACAATCTTCAGATAGTTGCGGTGTGCAGTGTTCACAGTCAGTCAAATACTGCAATCCTCAGATAGTTGGGGTGTGCAGTGTTCACAGTCAGTCAAATACTACAATTTTCAGATAGTTGGGGTGTGCAGTGTTCACAGTCAGTCAAATACTACAATCTTCAGATAGTTGGGGTGTGCAGTGTTCACAGTCTTTCAAATACTGCAATCTTCAGATAGTTGGGGTGTGCAGTGTTCACAGTCTTTCAAATACTGCAATCTTCAGATAGTTGGGGTGTACAGAGTTCACAGTCAGTCAAATAATGCAATCTTCAGATAGTTGGGGTGTACAGTGTTCAGAGTCAGTCAAATACTACAATCTTCAGATAGTTGGGGTGTGCAGTGTTCAAAGTCAGTCAAATACTACAATCTTCAGATAGTTTGGGTGTACAGTGTTCACAGTCAGTCAAATACTACAATCTTCAGATAGTTGGAATGTGTGCTGTAACATAAATGCATTCTCACAACATCGTTTCCGCGTACATAAACTTGAAGCTCGTGGACCACATTTTCATCTCTGATATATAACTAAAAAAAATCAAAAAACGGCAGAAAAATTGTTTAGGTCTGAATGTCGTGGGTGGGAGGGATTTTAGCAACCTTGCCTCAACCAGAAAGTAGTGTAAAGTGTGGCAAGAAGGAGTACAATAAAAGAATAGTTTCTGGAAAATACATTATGAACTTTTATTAAAAATAACTTATATATACAAAACACATCAAACAATAATTGTCGTGAGTTTCAAATGACTGCTTTATAAGTGAACTTCTATTTTCCACTTTTGTTCGTGTTGATGGAGAGGAAATATATACAATACAAGTCTGGTGCAACACAATTTGATTTAATAGACTTCGTGTCAGACACCAAGAAAATTATAGAACTTATGCTTGCATGTATTAACTCAAATGTTACACAGACGGCTACACTGGAAAATACAAATTTGTTTTATTTATAGGACATCAAATGGTAAAAGTACGTTTGATTTTAAATGATGCAAAGAACATTTAAACAGTGATGGTCAACAATTACAATGTCAAACAACTAACCTTCACCTTAACTTACCGACCACGATATATGACATTGGAAATCAAGGCACTGATAACTGAAAGTAGTATTCACTGTTGATAAGAGTGGCTTGTACTTTCTTTTCGTGGGGATCCAGTTTCCGTGGATGCCGAACTCTAAGGACAGATAATAAAACGGACAAGTCATCAAATGAAAACAATATGGTTGGCGAAAAAGTATACATAAACCTATATTGTGCATCACACACCCCACGTATATATACACTAAACAGTGATACTTGTATAATCGTACGCAAATTCACCCCTTCCCCAGAACAATCAATGGTTCTAGTGATATAGTTCTTTTAATCTTTAAATTTATACTTTTTGCATGGCGAGGTGTACTCGTTAAAACATTGTGTCATAACGTTTGTCAGCGACTTGCGACAGGTCGTGGTTTTCTCCGGGTCATCCGGTTTTCTCCACCAATAAAACTCGCCGACACGATATAACTGAAATATTGTTGAAAGTGGCGTTAAACATCATATCCATAACCCTAACCGAAAATAAAAACATGAGTCATATTTCCAATATATATCTTATTTTATCATATTTTAGGATATATATTTATTGCGGACATTTGATCGTGATTGTAAACATCCTGTCATTAGTTGTAATCAGTGTTAAATAAGGAAACATGTACGTTCCACTTCTCTTTGAGTTAATATCTTTCCTACCTTGATCGCTTGACTTTCTCTTTTCTGCCCCATTTTGGATCACCTCTCCCAAATCATTTCTGCTTCAATCTCCCTTTACCATTTCTGTACCTACCATAATCATGTGACATTCTCATTCCCTGCCCTGTCTCGCATCCCTTCCCCCAACTCCACCGCCTCTGTTCTGCCTCAAACTCCTTATCGTCCTATTTCTGCACTCACACTACCCCCTTTTCTATCTTTATTTCTTCCGTCTGCTATCAGGGACTAGAAGAGTGCGTCAAAATGGGAGATAAAAAAGACAAGAAAGGTAAAAAA
>MJUT01049422.1:29178-47301 GCA_002080005.1 Gigantidas platifrons | reverse complement strand
ACCTTTTTCAGAACTTGATGATCCACCATTGGTTCTACAAAGTCTTAGTACAATAGAAAAAAGGTTAATTGCATTAATTCAAATCTTTACAGTTAAGGATCAGACAGTGCTTTTGTCGTATTGTTTTTTTTTGTGTGTGTGTGTGTGTTTTTTTTTATCTTTAAGTGCACAATAAGTACTTTTATTAGGTTTTTAGTAGTTGTAGAATTTAGTTAGTTGTCCACTGTGGTAACAAGAAAAGACATATTTGTTCACTTTTCTAACCTAAACCTCAAATTTCATCTTTACATTTTATATAATGTTGTCCTACAACCAAACAGTATTTTTAAGTTTGTTTTGCCTGTGTTTTTTTAAAACGCCTCAAACGATTCATGGGGGGAAAAAAGATAAAACAATGGGATAATGAAAAATTAAACAGTTTTGTTGAGAATATTGACCAGGTACAAGTAAATGATATACTTTCTCAATTAACAAATATGCCTGTGTTTTTTAAAAACGCCTCAAACGATTCCTGCCATTTTTACAGTATTACATGCAATCTTACATACAGTCTATACATTTCTTGTTCTAGTTATTAAAATGAAAAGCAAATTTCAGTTTCGTAGAGTAAAGTCAGGGGGGGTAATCGTTGGGTTCAGAAAATCATTAGGGGATAATATTTCAATTATTGAAACAGATAGTAAATATGTACTATGGTTCAAAATAAGCAAAACTCAAAGAAAAAGTATGGATCACAGAAAAAAAACATTTTGGTAACATATTACTTGAATTTTGTAAATATAATAACATGTTTATACGTAATGGTAGAATGTGTAATGATAAAGGAGTAGATAAATTTACAAGTAATGATGCCATGGTATTGGTTCAATAAGTTTTCTAAAGCGTGTTCCAACTTTTCAGTATTAGTCTCAAGTAAGCTATTTTCGGACATTCATACTCCATAACCCCTGCAGAAAAAACAAATGTCGTCACTCAATAAGATGAAGCACCGGGGGTGGGGGTGAGGGGGGGGGGAAGATAAAACAATGGGATAATGAAAAATTAAACAGTTTTGTTGAGAATATTGGCCAGGTACAAGTAAATGTACTTTCTCAATTAACAGATATGAGTTAAAATACTATTAATAATGCAACTGTCATGACTGTAGATGCTGTTGTTGAGAAAGTATGTAATTTGCTAACCAATTCTGCAAAATCTACTTTTGGTACGTATACCAAAGCAAAAAATGTACGTAATGTTACAAGTAGTAAGTCTAAACCATGGTTTGATGATGAGTGTAGACAAGCAAGGAAGCAATTTAGATGTTCGAAACGAAAACTTAAGCGAAATCGTACACAAGCTCTAGAAAATGATACTAAATCTCTGGAGAAAAAAATATAAGAGAATTATGGATAACAGTATCCGTAAACATAGAAAAAAATCAGAAATAAAATAGATAACTTAAAGTCTACAAATCCTAAGGAATATTGGAAAATTTTGAACAGTGGTAGAAAACATACCCATTAATATATTCTTAGATTATTTTAAAACTTTAAACCAGGGAAATCCAAAAAATATAGAAAACCAAAATGATTTAGAGTGGTTGAATATTGTTTTAAATTCAAGTATTACAGCAGATGAAATTGAAAAATCATTGAAGAAATTAAAAAACAATAAGTCTTCTGGTGAGGATATGATAATTAATGAATATTTGAAACATTCAGTTAGTGTTATGTCAAACATTTATGTAAAACTGCTTGATATTATATTTGATAATGGTTGTATACCAGAACTTTGGTTATCAGGAAATAATATACCATTTAAGGGAGATAAACTAGATCCCAGCAATTTCAGACCTTTTATTATTATTAGCTGTTTTGGCAAATTATTTACATCTATCTTGAATACAAGATTAAATAAGTTTTCTGAAAACTATTACCTAATCTGTGAAAACCAAGGGGGGTTTAGAAAAGGATATTCAACGACAGATAATTTGTTTGTTATTTATATGTTAATTAATATTGTTTCTGAATCCTATGTTATATTGTATTGTGGAAAAACATGTAATATGTAATTCATCAATAAAATATGTTTAAAAAAAATCAATATAATGAAAAATAAGATGTCTTTGGCATAAATTACTTGGATATGAAATTAATGGTAAAATGCATAAAGTTATTTTTAATATGTATAGTGGTATCATATCTCGTGTTTTATATAATGGCGAAATGTCAGAATATTTTCCATGCAATATAGGAGTACGACAGGGAGAAAACATTCCCCCTTTCTTATTCTCATTATATTTAAATGATCTCCAACAGTTTCTTGAAGATAGAAATGTATGTGGTTTGGATTGTATATCTGATGAGATTGAAGGAGAATTTGATATTTATTTACAACTATTTGTGTTACTATATGCTGATGATACAGTTTTATTTTCGGATTCTGCATCAGATCTACAGCTACAATTAAATCTTTTTTGTGACTACTGTAATATATGGACCCCGTTTCACAAAGGGTCGTAATCCGACATACCTTACGGCCATTTACCGACTAAGTTTGCGACCGTTTCACAAAACTTGTCGGAATGTTTTTACGATTTCCGATTTACGACTTGTGGTTAATACATCTTCTTTGTGTGGAGGTACGAAAATCGACCAATTTACCCTATGATGGCCTATCAGATTCATATATTCGTTCAAACAAAATAATAAATATTAAATATAGCTATTTTGTTGGTCTACATGTATGTATATACAAATTATTAAATATAGTTATTGTATTGGTCTTTGTGGATACAAATCACGCGACACCCTAGGAAAGTAAAAGACGACAATTTCAAAGTGGAGACTGCTTGTTCAGGGAAAACTCCGCGATGGAATAAGGAGAAAATATCCACTTTGATAAGGCTGATGACAGAGAAGTCAACAATGATAAAGAAAAAGTTCACTCCATCCCTCATCAGCAATGATACAAATATTTCCCAATGACTGTCATTGGTGATTTGTACGAAATTCTATTCCGTCCACTTTTTTGAGCCATTTGCCCAACATCAGGCATCATACAATGTATATTTAACCTTATAATATCATAACTTAGGTCAGATTTAGTTATGATTTATCTAAGAAAGACATTTTATAGCGAATTCAAATGAAACTTTTCAAATGTTTAAGTGTTCAAATGTACATGTACATTTCTAAGGATGCATGTATTTAGCACCAGTTTATAATTGACATGACTCTTTGAAGAAAATTGATTACAGGTTTTTAATATATGGCAAAATGTTGACTTGGACAAAATAGCTAAAGCTATAGCATATAGGCAATTTTTTTTTTCAATTTTCCTATATCAAATCAAATCAAATTCTTTATTGCCTTTAAACATGACATGTTTGTGACATATTCAAAACAAAACAAACAACAAATAAACGTGAAAAATTACAATGACAATATCTGAATTAAAAGTAACATGTCATATTTGGAGACTTCTGCCCTATATCAATAGGTTAAAAAATTGAAATCACCTTATTGGGTCATAACGCAGAGCCAATTTTTAGTGAATACATGTAGTTACTGACTTTACGTAACTTCTAGTTGAGATGAATATACTTGACATATACTATTCCTATGCAGCAAGAACTGCGGGCGGTTGCCCTCAAACTTTTGAGATAACAAAAATACGTTGTTGTCCACAATATTTGGTGGTAAAATATATGTTGCGCTCCCTCCTCCACTTTCAAAATACTCGTCTGTCCCGTGCACCCGTGAGTAACCACGATACATTACAGTAGATTGTTTTCTTGTAGATATTTATTTCACATCTCAGTTTTTTTCCATGAATATAACGTCTATAAATAGTTCCAATTTAAACTAATGGAACACCCCGTTAAAATTTGATGATATATCGACTTTCCGCTTTATATTTGGAATTCTTGGACTTTTTGTAAATTTGATGTCAAATACTGTCAAGAAATTGAAAATTGAACATTTTAGCACGAATTCAGTGTGTTTTGTTTCTTGGTCAGTCTACATGCATGTAGTTGCATGCGTGCCAAAAAGTATCATGTCACTGAGATTTTTCCTTGTTTAATATTTCATAATTACGTTTTATAAAGCGCACGTTTCCACCGTTTTTATGCTTGTTTGTTTGTTTAATGTTGTTTTAAAACAATATTTCAGCTATATATCGTGGAGGGTCCGTTTTTTTCTGGATAGACTTCCTTTCAATAAAGAAAAAAGGAGATCTGTAGATTTTTTAAGTAGAATTTTGTTGTTTATTTAGAAAGGTTATTATAACCAATACAGTTTCTTTTTAGCAACGACATAAACACAAAAGAAAATGGGTATCATATTTACAAGTTATTAACCTGTAAGTGATGGAGTAGCATGATTCCTCATTGTAATGATGTACATTCAACGTTTGTATTTAACGATTTACGATTTACGACTGCTCTGACCCAGTCGGTAATTTGCGACTAAAAAATGTCGTATATCGGAAGTCGGTAAGTTTTGTGAAACGGTCGTAAATCGTAAACACAGTCGTACGACCCAGTTTACGATTTATGACCTTTTGTGAAACGAGGCCCTGGAAGCTTAAAGTTAATTCTAGCAAAATTAAAATTATATTTTTTTCTAGTGGTCGATTGCCCCACAATATTAACTTTTCATATGATGGGAATGCAATAGAAATTGTCAATGCATTCACATATCTAGGCCTGAATCTCTCAAGAACAGGTAGTTTTACAAATGCGAGGAAGATTTTAATTAATAAAGGATATAAGGCTATGTACAAATGTACGATGTAGTAAAGAAGGGGAGGTTACATAACTTGTCAATTAAATCTCAATACGATCTTTTTGATAAAATTATGAAGCCAATCATGTTATATGGGTGCGAAATATGGGGGTTCGGCAACATAGATATTATTGGAAGAGTGCACTTAAAATTAATATTGAATTTGAAGAAGTCAACACCGAATTTTATGATATATGGAGAACTTGGCATATATCCTATGTCCGTCTATATAGAACTACGCATGATAAATTTTTGGTCAAACATAGTAAATGGAAATCAAGGGCGTAGCTGGAAGTAAAACTATGTGCAATCAAAGAAGTTAGGCGAGGGGTCTGGGGGGCCCCAGCAGATCCAGGGCTGGCCCTGGTAGGGGGGAGCCCAGCGTTTCTACCATCATGTTTCATACAGAAAACATGCACCGGTTGACATAACACTTCAGGAAGTTAATATATATGAACAAAGGAAATATGAGGTACAACACCTGTTAAAAAAAGAAATGGCTTGATTCCTGCAACCTGCGACTTGTTCCTATAAATTCAGTTTTATATATACGGACCGCCTTGGTTATTAAAATTTTATTTTTAGAAAGCTAGCGAATCCTCAATGTTTGTTCTGATGGATACTAAATATTTGCCTTTTAAAAAGCTTTGCTGATTAACGGAGATGTTACAAAGTACAACTGAAAAAATATTTAAACAAAAATAGGAACACGTTATTGCATGTACCTTTTGATTCGCAGTAAGTTCATATTGCCATATTGTCCATTTGTTTTAAGTGTTATTTTGTATATTTGTAATAAAAATTTGGCAATACCAAATAATTCAAAAATATGAAAGCAGGGACGTAGCTGAGGCTTAATAGTGTGCACGCCATACTTACTTTCGACGAGATGCAAAATGGTGCGATCTGGGCCCATTTCAGGGTTTCATATAACATAGAATCAAGCACAATTTCAATGACTTTGATAGACAAGAATATCTTAAAATTGTCAAAAATCTGCCCTTCGTGTCTTAGCAGATACGAACACCTCCATTGCTTTGTACAAGTCCACTTCAAAATATCGGTGAATATACAATTACATCGGTACGGGGCACGGAACGCCACGAAAGGGCCCGTGAATCTCTGAAGGGCCCCATAGCCTTAGTCATTGACGTTTTATTTTGATTGTTTCATTATTTTTGGTATATTCAACTCAAATCCACGGTTTTAAGAGTCATCGTAAAAGCAATCTCCGGAATAAAGGTCAATATCATCTTTCTTCAGAAAAACACGTTATAATGATTATTAATTATACTGAAAAAGTGGGGTTCTTCCCATGTCAGTAATAATATTTTTAGTGCAAGTCAAAAACTTTTTTTTTTGCCGAAATGATGTGCAAGCAATTGATTTTTTGCGTAAGGGCAGCTACGCGCCTGGAAATGATAGTAAAATTGCAAACATTTTGTATAAATACATGTTTTTGAAAAATTCGCAAACTCAATATAAGTCTGAATGGTTGAAATGAATTAAGAATATATTAGATATATGTGGATATAGTAATGTATGGATATCTCACGGAAATGTAAATACAAAATGGTTGAGTGTTAGTTTAAAGCAAAACAAATATTTGACCAATTCCAACAAAAATGGAGATCTGATATTGAAAACTCGCCAAAAGGGTTGTCTTACAGATTATTTAAAGAAACGTTCAAATATGAGCATTATTTAGATATTTTATCAGATAAAGATAGAATTACATATTGTAGATTTAGAACCGGAAATCATAGGTTACCAATAAAAACGGGCAGATGGCATAGAATTGAACGACAAAATAGACACTGTAATTTATGTCAATGCCAAGAACTTGGTGACGAATTTCATTATCTATTTCAGTGTCAATTTCTAGTAGATATCAGAAAACAATTTTTAAATCATTATTTTATACACAGAATTAATATATTAAAGTTCGGACAATTGTTTCAATCTAAACAAAAAGTAAACTAAAAAATCTTTGCAAATTTATAAGGGTTATAAATTCTCAAGTGGTTCTTCCAGGTTAATCCTCTGTTGTTGTTGTACTGTATGTGTTAATCATTTTACTTATTTCATCTTGTCATGTGTGTTATTATTATTTGTTATCATATTGAACAAATTCTTTGTACCACTGTACTTCCTATGGTTTTTAAGAAATAAAGAATCTTGGAATCTAGAATTTTGGCTATCTACTGCATTCAAGATAATTATTATTTAATTTTATCATTGTTATATATATGCATAGGGATTACTGTTTTATGTTTTGCTACTTTTATCTAGTATTTTATGTTGTAAAGCGCCTTAGGGTAATTATTTAGATAGGGCGCTATACAAAGTCTGGTATTATTATTATAATGGACAGATTATGAAGAGAATGTTTATAGAATGTTGATCAACAATTCAAATTTATTTCATTTTAGCACAATAATAAGATGTCTACATATTTATTTGAGATAATTTAGACAAACTTCGGTTTCCACGAACTTTTATTAAATATTCCATCAATAAATATATGTTACAGAATTTTTGTTTGACAAAATAACAAATTCGGGCATGCGCGGCACAATTTGATTGAATAGTCTTCATGTCAGACAGCAATAAACATATAGAGATTATAGTTCTATGATTTAATTGAAATATCACACAGAGGACTATATTTAAAATAGTAGATTGTATCTGTAAATAACCATGACAACAAATTGTAGTAGAAAGTTTGATTGTGAAGTCAGTTGATGTGCTCAAAGGTAAAAAACGAGGCGATATATTGGTGTCATTAGTGAAGCAGAACTACTAACCTTTCTGTGGCAACCGAGTTCACTCCAGGTTTAATTGTCTTTGTCGTGCTTTGTAGTTCGTTGCTGTTCACCCCTTTGTTTTTGTTTTTTTTGTGTTGGCTGTCCTTCCATTTACGCATTCTAAGTATCCCTTTGGTAACTTCAAACTCTTCATTATAGATTATTATATAATACTTTATATGCGAGGAGTTTCAGTTTTTGGTGTGTCAACCAGTTCACAATAAATATCGATTGTTTCTACAATGTATCTGTTATTCTTACACACGATGAGAGCCAGCGTCACAATGTTTTATAAAATAACCAACAATATTGTGGCCATTGATCCTAACCAGTATGTCACTCATCAACAGAAAATAACTAGGTCCACAAACAAACTGCAGTTCCAAACCTACAGCACAACTAAAGACTACATTAAATACAGTTTCCTTCTCACTACCAGCCAGCATTGTTGTGCCAGGCCAGTCCTTGGATCGGAGTTTTAAACTGATCCACGGTTACAAATTCTAAATCCCCCCTTTTTTGCTGTACAGTGTATATACATGTTATATTTTATGTTTATTTTGAGAATTTATCTTGTCTGTTCTCGCCGATGTATAATCATCAGTACTGGTGGAACATCGTATCAAGTAGAAGTAGAAGATAATAATTATTACTATACCTCGCTGTATATGAATGTTTTCTATTGGATCATTTATAGTCACATGACGGAAGACAATTTTTGAAGTGTTCAATCACCAACCTAAACTTTCCCCTACATAGGTAGAACACCTTATTGTCAGGGTAGGCCTTAGGCGGTACGGAGGCCCACTATACCCTCTGTATAACGTGTAGTGTGTTTTAGTATGTACTTGAACAGCCAAGAGTAGATAACACCAGCACTTCCTTTACCTGAGTACACCGAAAACTCGGGAGGAAAAAGAAATCCGTTATATCCAATACAATGATTTTGATATGATTTTTGATTTTTGGTGTTTAACGCCACATTCAGCAATATTTCAGCTATACGATGGTGACCAGCTTTAGTGGTGGAAGAATCCGGAGTACCCGGAAAGAACCACTGACCATGGGCAATTGGTGAACTTTATCACTTGCGTCTGCGAGTCGAGTGCACCCTTTTTTAATTTACAAAGCCGGGCGCGAAACCACGCCGTGTTGGTGATAGGCTTGTATGAGTTGTAAGTTAATCCAACTACCTAACTCATTGATCCACTCGGGCCCTGTCCAATGCAGTCACTTCCTTTGCTACAATAATACTGCATATTATGCATAATTCTAAAGCTACGCATTAAGATTTATGTTATGTATAAAATTATTTATAAAGATTTTGTTCATTTAAAGAGCATTTCAATTTCTTGCCCTCAAAAACTTTAATATTATTTTGCTTTTCGTATCTGTTGACATTGACCTAATGCACTAACATATTTATCTATGTTTGTTACACATCACAATACTTTAATCGTTATTAATTCTTTTTTATTAACTCACATTTTCATATTTTAAAATAATAGATAACACACACGTTATTCTATTTTCAGCCCAGTCGTAAGAATCTCGCGAGACTTTATTTGTAAAGATATTGGTGGAGACGGAAATGTAAACTAATCTCGTCAATTAATTCGTCATGGTAAGTAACGGAACAATAATCATTTCTGCTCAGAAAACAATTCAAATATCATGCTGTAATATATGTGACCTTATTGTACACTGTTTTGGAGTTGACATTCAAGATATAGTTATATAATAGTTACTTATGTATAGGGCATTATTGTGATTTATTGACTGCTCAAGGGACAGTAGTATTGACTGAAACATTAATAATGTCTGAGCAACGCGACCCCCTCCACCCCCCACCCCCACAAAAAAAAAAAAAAAACACAACAACAAACAGAAAACAGAAAACAAATACTTGCAAATACAAATAAACAAAAAACAACCAAAAACAAAAAACATGGAAAGGACCACAAAAGGGGGTGCAATCTGATATTCCACTAATAGCACACGTTGTGTTACTCTACAAAAAACGTTGAAGAGAATAGCTATGTACTTAAATGTGAAAAACAATACCAGATAAACGCGTTATGCCGGTTCTATGGACTTGACTAGAATAATATTATTTTTAATTTTTTATTTGATGATATTAAAGTGAACTATTTTAAATCAAAACATCATTTCACTAAGAGAGGAGGTTTACGCCCATAAAACTAATTTGACGCAGGGGCCGTCGTGGTCGTGGCCGTATGGTAGTTGGATTTACAACTACCTATGCAATCATTGCCTATCACCACTGATGCTGTGAGTTCGAATCTCGATCAGGGTGAATGTGTACATGTACAACATTATGTGATAAAGTTTGTCAGAGACTTGCGACAGGTCGGTGATTTTCTCCGGGTCCCCCGGTTTCCTCCACTAATAAAACTGACCACCACGATATAGCTGGAATATTTTTGAAAGTGAAGTTAAAAACCATCAAACAATCAAAAATTTATTTGATTGATTGACTTTTATTTTTGGTGTTTTAACGCCACTTTCAGCAATATTTCAGCTATATCATGGCGACCAGTTTTAGTGGTGGAAGAAGCCGGAGTACCCGGAGAGAACCACAGACCATGGGCAAGTAACTGGTAAACTTTATCACTTGCGGTTGCGAGTTGAATGAGTTGAGTGCACCCTTTTTCGTAATTTACAAAGCCAACCAACGCCGTATTGGGGATAGGCTTGTCTGAGTTGTTAGATCCAGCGACCTAGCGCATTGAGTCACCCGGGCCCCCACTTATTTGAAGTGGCACTTCTCATTAAAGTGTCTGTACCAAACCAAGACAGTGAGTTATGCCTCGTATTACTACTTATCTATTGGATATTGGAAATGTTTCGACAATGTGTTATTTTTAGTTTTTAATTTAATGCTATCAATTAATATTTTATCAAGATACACACGTTGGATATGTTACAAAAAGAGTTTGAAGATACCAAAGGGGCAATCCGGGGGTGAACTCAGGTGCTCCGGATGGGTCAGCAGTTCCTGCTCCACTAGTGGCACCAGTCGTGTTAATCTAGTTACAAACCCGGTAATATGTCGTGAATGAAGAAAGGACGGGGAAGTGTTTACGACAAGTGGAACATATCCGTGGTCATTTGTGACACACATATTCCATAACGGTCAACCAAGTCATGGTGGCGACCGTAAAATTTTCGAGGTGATGACTTCAACTTTACCAAAAAGGAGCCGTTGGTTCAGTAGCTTCCTTGTTAGCAGCAACCCTCTATCAAGGAAATAGGAACCAAAAGCTCTGAAATATCGTATCATACTCTATATGCAGGTGCTACTGGAATGTTGCCACAATGGGAAAATTGAAATCATCTCTAATGTCGTAAAGTTTCGTTCCTAACCGACCCTTACTGTCGATTTCGAGGTGTATGTCGAGGTATGAAGCAGACCTATCTGTATCTGTGTATCCTTTATTTCAAGCTCAATGGGATAGATGCAATCAACAAACCTAGAATTACTTAGTGAAAGGGCATCATCTATATAGCGAAACGTGAAATTAAAGGATCGGACTAGCTTCTTCTCATTTTTCTTGAGAAGCCCCTGTATGAAGTCTGCCTCATGCGAAGAAAGGGACAAGTCGGCGAGAAGGGGAGCACATTCTGTACCCATATGTATGCCGACTGTGTGTTGAAAAACACGTCCACCAAACATAACAATCATTATATTACCTTGTGCAGGACATTCCATTCATTTTCAGTAGATGGTGATAATCCTAAAGTAGAAGGGCTTCATTTTTTCCAGCCTTCCCCACTGTTCGGTAAATTTACCCTTTTCTAATGAAAAATATTCTAAAATCATGCAAAATTCCAAAAATTGTCATTCTTAACCCTTAGTTTGATTCCCAGTTTGAGCAATTTAGATTGCAAAATACAAACCAGTATACAAAACAAAGCTATATTTTACTTTCACTTTGATATTTCATTTTTGAAAACAAAGTAGCCAATGCAAAAATGCAAATAAACAGGTAATTTCCCTGTATCCAGCTGCTATGGAGTGCCCTGCTTGTGTACTTGTACCAACTTAATTTCACTTTCGATCTGACTTTTCGGAAATTATACTTGTGATCATTAACGATTATCAAATCTATTTTTAACACAAATGGATTTTTTCATACTTAAAAATAGCAATCAACTCCATAAATACATTACACTGAATTCTATATATAAGCGGTTGCATATACTGTTGTATACTGAGATTCTTTAATAGTCTATATATGTCCGGGAAAATTGTGATGATGACTGTCTCGACACAAAATCACTATCACCACAGCTCGTTCCAATGGGTTTGGGTTGTTGTTTTTAATTCTACTTTCATCAATATTTCAGTTACATAGTGGCAGTCAGCTTTATTGGTGGAGGAAACTGGAGTAGCCTAAGAAAACCACCGACCTGCCGCAAGTCACTGACAAACTTTATCACACAATGTGGTATCGCGTCCCATCCATCAGACTAACTGTGATACTAGCAATAATATATGTCTCATCTTTTAAAGCAGTCTACGAAGTATTTATCATCCTGAAAGACGTGACTATGATATGATGTGGCGACAATGGGGTTCAAAACAGGCGCTGGAAAAACGTAAAATGAGTTTGTCTTTGGTGGAAGTTTTTAACATTGCATTAAAATGCAGAGTCTTCAGATTGTAAGAACTTTTAAATGCATCTACTGTGCGTATGTGTAAGGCATCAAAATAAATAACGAGTATATCCACCGCGTTTATTGTGAAGTTCTGTAACACGCCTCGTCATGCTTCGCACAAGACACCTAAGCTGTTCTTGGGGGAACTGTTGCCACTCCTGTAAGATAGCAGTTCTTAATTCGTCAATATTTTGACATTTGGGATTGCGTTGGTTAATTTTTTGGCCAATAAAGTCCCATACATGCTATATAGGGTCCATGTCTGGCGACATCGCAGGCCATCGAATTGTCTGACCAGCCTCTTGCTGTAAAAAATCTTGTATAATTCGGGCTCTATGTGGCCTAGCGTTGTCGTCCATGAACATTAGCCAACGCACTACGCGTGGAGCAAGCACATTGTCACGGTATTTTTGACCTGTCAGATTACCATCAAGAACGTACAAGTCCAACTTACAGTCAAAGGAAAAACAACCCCAGACAGGTACACCCCCATCCCCAACAGCAGTTGTACCCAAAATGTGGTTTTCCTGAAATGAAGTGTTTCGTTGGCGCCATCAAAAAACGACTTTCATCAGACCAGTGGACCCATCTCCATGTGCGAATAGTCCACCCCAAATGATCATGTGACCAGTCAAATCGAGCATGGCGATGAGGTAATGTCAACTGTGGACGTTTTATGGGTCGTCGCGCTCGCATTCCCTGATGGTGGAGGCGTCTGATTACAGTGCGTGTGCTAATGTGGCCTCCAAATGGTAAATTTCCACGAAGTGCACCAGCTGTAGTGAACGGCCGTTGCTGCGCCAGTCTGGATATGAGCCGGTTCTCTCTCGGCGTCGTTTTGCGAGGTCTACCTGCACGTTGACGGTCAGTAACATTCCCCGTTTGACGAAAACGCTGCATCAGTCGTACAATGATTGAATGGTTAATCCTGAAGTGGTCTGCCACCCTTCTATGGCTAAAACCACCGATATGCATGCCAACAGCTTGCCACCTTACTGCTATGGTTAATTTTCGCCGCACCAAACCAATATGAAAATGAAAATGAAACTGAAAACTCTACACAAAAAAAAATCAGCTTTCGTTCGCAAACACAAATGTTGAAAAGTACACGTGGCACTTTACACACCCTGTCATATACACATAAATAAAAATCGATCAATAACCTGTTTCACAGGTAAGTAAGTATGTGTGTACAGGTAACGAAAATAGCAAACCGATTTGAAATAAGTTCATTATTAGAAAAGATATTATTGAAACAAGTCAGGTGGTGCTTAACTTTTGTCGGACTGTATATATATTATACAATATAATTTTGTTTTTTACAGGCTTCATCAAAGACATTTAATATGATTCTATTGGGGAAAGCTGGGATAGGTAAAAGTTCCACTGGTAATTCAATTCTTGGGCAAAAAGAATTTGATATTTTTCCAGGAGGGAAGTTCAATACTTATAATTGTGCGAGGAAAGCAAAAGATATATTCGGCCATAGCCTTCTAGTTATTGATACACCTGGTAGTTTTGATGGAAATTGTGAAAGAAATTTGACACCAGAAATCCGACAGAGTGTTGCTATGACAAAGCCTGGACAAAATGTATTTTTATTCTGCGTGGCAATGGGCCGTCTCACTAATGAGGACGACTTAGTCTTTCAAGAATATGTCAAATGTTTCGGCCAAGCAATGTATCGGTTTACTATCGTTGTTTTTACTCATTTAGACAAATGGCAAGCTGATATGGAATATGCAGGTAAAAATCCAGACCCGAAGCTTTATATGGAAACACTTCTAAAATTTGCCAAAGATTTTATCAATAATTGTTCAGGCGGAAGAGTTCATGTCAGCAATAGATGTACAGGGGATGACATGGACAATCAAGTGCGTTCTCTATTAGATAAAATCGAGAATATATATAATCTGAATAGCGAACAATGCTATACAGAAGAGATGCTACCCACAGTAATCGTTAAAGAAAAAATATATCAGATTTTGTCACGCATATTCAACAGGAATAACCTTAACATTCTATCTATTGGAATCGCTTTGGCTTCTCGGTACAAACGAGGTTTAAGATAAACACACACAATATACATTAGAAATATGACGAATGAACGCTTATAATTATTTGGAACCTAACATTTGAAAATGCTGTATTTTGATTGGATAATCAGTGTGAACTATTTTTGAACAGTACACTTGACAAATGGCGACTATACATAGCGACGGGAACTATACTAGTTTCATAAGATTTCCCGCGAGGACTATACCTGTGGCATTTGTAAATTTTATTATTATCATTATATTGAATTTGAGTGTTTTGTATTTTTTGTCTGGAATGGGAAGTTATATACTAAATATATTATTGTCTTCTCCCTGGAGAACTGTATTCCGATAGTGTTGTCTGGTGAATCATAGTGCCCTCGCCATTGGCTCAGGCACTAAACCTCACCAGACAACACTACAGGAGAACAGTTCTCTGAGGAGTAGACAATAATATAATATTAGTACCTAACATATGACAATGCTGTATTTTAATTGGATAATCAGTGTGTACTATTTTTGAACAGTACAATTGACAACGGGGGACTATACCTAGCGACGGGAACTATGCCAGTTTCAAACGATTTCCCGCGGGCACTATACTTGCAGCATATATTTTCAAGCGTACTTTTTAGCAAGATTTTTCTCCCTTAAAATAGACTAGCGCTGTAGTCTGCTGCTAACATGGCCAGGTTTGGCAATGCAAATATAATGTTACATTGTACATTGTACATTGTATTATTATTATTATTATTACGTTGAATTTGAGTGTGTTTTTCTTTTATGTCAGGAATAGGATGTTATGTACTAAATATATTATTGTCTTCTCCCCCGATAACAGTTTTCCTATAGTGTTGTCTGGTGGGGTATAGCGCCCTCGCCGTTGGCTCAGTCACTATACCTCACCAGACAACACTATGGGAGAACANAGCCGGTTCTCTCTCGGCGTCGTTTTGCGAGGTCTACCTGCACGTTGATGGTCAGTAACATTCCCCGTTTGACGAAAACGCTGCATCAGTCGTACAATGATTGAATGGTTAACCCTGAAGTGGTCTGCCACCCTTCTATGGCTAAAACCACCGTTGTGCATGCCAACAGCTTGCCACCTTTCTGGTATGGTTAATTTTCGCCGCACCAAACCAATATGAAAATGAAAATGAAACTTAAAACTCTACACAAAAAAACAGCTTTCGTTCGCAAACACAAATGTTGAAAAGTACACGTGGCACTTTACACACCCTGTCGTATACACATAAATAAAAATCGATCAATAACCTGTTTCACAGGTAAGTAAGTATGTGTGTACAGGTAACGAAAATAGCAAACCGATTTGAAATAAGTTCATTATTAGAAAAGATATTATTGAAACAAGTCAGGTGGTGCTTAACTTTTGTTGGACTGTATATATATTATACAATATAATTTTGTTTTACAGGCTTCATCAAAGACATTTAATATGATTTTATTGGGAAAAGCTGGGACAGGTAAAAGCTCCACTGGTAATTCAATTCTTGGGCAAGACAAATTTGGTAGTTCTCCAGGAGGGACGCTCTGTACTTATAATTGTGAGAGGAATGCAAAAGATAGATTCGGCCATAGCCTTCTAGTTATTGATACACCTGGTATTTTTGATGGAAATTGTGAAAGAAATTTGATAGCAGATATCCGAAAGAGTGTTGCTATGACAAAGCCTGGTCAAAATGTATTTTTACTCTGCGTGGCAATGGGTCGCCTCACTAATGAGGACGACTTAGCCTTTCAAGAATATGTCAAATGTTTCGACCAAGCAATGTATCGGTTTACTATCGTTGTATATTACTCATTTAGACAAATGGCAAGCTGATATGGAATATGCAGGTAAAAATCCAGACCCGAAGCTTTATATGGAAACACTTCCAAAGTTTGCCAAGGATTTTATCAATAATTGTTCAGGTGGAATAGTTCATGTCAGCAATAGACGTACAGGGGATGACATGGACAATCAAGTGCGTTCTCTATTAGATAAAATCGAGAATATATATAATCTGAATAGCGAACAATGTTATACAGAAGAGATGCTATCCAAAGTAATCGTTAAAGAAAAAATATATCAGATTTGGTCACACATATTCAACAGGAATAACCTTGACATGCTATCTATTGGAATCGCTGTGGCTTCTTGGTACAAACGAGGTTTAAGATAAACACACACAATATAAATTAGAAATATGACGAATGAACGCTTATAATTATTTGGAACCTAACATTTGAAAATGCTGTATTTTTATTGGATAATCAGTGTGAACTATTTTTGAACAGTACACTTGACAACGGGCGACTATACCTAGCGACGGAAACTATACTAGTTTCAAACGATTTCCCGCGAGGACTATACCTGTGTATTTGTAAATTTTATTATTATCATTATATTGAATTTGAGTGTTTTTTTCTTTTATGTCTGGAATGGGAAGTTATATACTAAATGTATTATTGTCTTCCCCCTCGAGAACAGTTTTCCTATAGTGTTGTCTGGTGAGGTAGTGCCCTCGCCGTTGGCTCAGTCACTATACCTCACCAGACAACACTATGGGAGAACAGTTCCCCCAGGAGTAGGCACTAATAGAATAATAGTTAACGTTGACTCAGGTACTATACCTCACCAGACAACACTATAGGAGAACAGATCCCTCAGGAGTAGACAATAATAGAATAATACGATCATTGCACTAATATTAAAGAATATTATCCCGAGCAGTATATCATACTACACGAGCTAGCGAGTTCAATATGATACACTACGAGGGGTAATATCATCAATAATTAGTGCAATAACCCTTTTTTCTTTGCATCAGGTATTCAATAAAAATCCGTGATCTTGTTTATCTCTCGTCTGCTTGCGTGCAAATTTCGTTTTACTCGGAACATCTCTAGTGCGTACCAAACTTTAAGGAGAATGCAATATAGGTTAAGATGCAATATGTTTAACTCATTCGGCATGCTCTACTTTTTAAGTATATTTATAAAGGAACACTGTTTTAAAATATCGGCAAATATTACATTTTTATTTTACAAAGAAATCTACATGAAATGTTTGATACTATACTATAATACTGTATATTTATAGTATAAGCCTTTAGAGCATAATTGTGAAAATATATTGTATTCATGAAGAATCAGTTTTCGTGTTTTTTCAAGGCTTAACCAATCCACGAATTAAAAAAAAAAAAAACCTCATGATTCCACGAATGTAACAATATAGTAATATAACATTTTACTGTAATTTACGAAAATGGTACCGCTGTATCCTTCAATCATTACATTTGCTCTACAAATATAGTACACACAGTGCCGGATTTAGATAAAGAGAGGCCCTAGGCTCCTCCACTTCTGAGGCCCTGCTCTACAAATATAGTACACACAGTGCCTGATTTAGATAAAGAGAGGCCCAAGGCTTTTCCACTTCTGAGGCCCTGCTCTACAAATATAGTACACACAGTGCCTGATTTAGATAAAGAGAGGCCCTAGGCTCCTCCACTTCTGAGGCCCTGCTCTACAAATATAGTACACACAGTGCCGGATTTAGATAAAGAGAGGCACTAGGCTCCTCCACTTCTGAGGCCCTGCTCTACAAATATAGTACACACAGTGCCGGATTTAGATAAAGAGAGGCACTAGGCTCCTCCACTTCTGAGGCCCTGCTCTACAAATATAGTACACACAGTGCCTGATTTAGATAAAGAGAGGCCCAAGGCTCCTCCACTTCTGAGGCCCTGCTCTACAAATATAGTACACACAGTGCCGGATTTAGATAAAGAGAGGCACTAGGCTCCTCCACTTCTGAGGCCC
>MJUT01049422.1:17342-27898 GCA_002080005.1 Gigantidas platifrons | reverse complement strand
TTTTTGATATTTCGTCTCCTTTGCTCTAACGTTGATTTCTGTGTTTCCAAAAATGTATTCCACTTCCACTTGCCTCTGTTCTTCTGATGGGATGGGTATACTTATCACCAATGTCCCTATTTTTCTACAGCTTCGATCATCAGTGTAAAGAGGGTCATCCTTTTCAGAAGTATAAAACTGAATGTTACTTTCTGTCGTGTACGGAGGTATCGAATACGTCCTCTTCACTATTGTACCTAGCTTAACCACTTTATTCTGTTGAATGATTCTGGCGAACGTTCCTTGACAGTATCTCTTACCAAATTCGTCGACGTATGATCGGGTCGGTTCGTGTAATCCCGTGATAAATGAAGTAGACATCTCTACGCCGTATGTATACCGTGTGACCCTTGGATCAATTGTTTCCGGATTGTGACCATACAGTACGGCACCTTTAAGAACAGCCAAATCTGCATCTTCAGGGACTATTATTCGTTGACTTTTGAACTTTGTTTTAATGGCTTCCTGAAGTAATTTACTTTTAGCAAATCCACCAACAAGCATTATCATGGAAACCTCTTCCGATTGGCTGAATTTCAATGCAGAATCTATATTAGTTAAAATGTTATTAATCGTCGACTGAAATAGGTTCTTTATTGTTTCAGCATCCAATACTAGCTTTCCATCTTCCATGTTTATCCCTTGTTTCTTGGTAGAATTGTCAAATTTTTCAGAACCACCCAGTAATTCATAAAATGATTGACAAGGAAATTTAATAAGCTTTGATTCTTTTGTGGTTGGAGTTATAGTTCGTTTAGCATCTTCAAAATCCCTATAAAGCTTTAAATAAGACTTCGTTTTCTCTGCTTTGAGTCTCTGCATGAGGTGTCGGCCAAACATGGTGTCTAGTAATTCAAAAAAAGCATTGTCTACAGACCTGCCACCACAGCCACTACCCGATGCTTTGTTCAACTCCATTAATTTGCCGTTGTGTAGTTTTTCGTGAACAGTTATGTCTGTTGTGCCACCTGAATAATGAAATAGCTGTCAACTGTTAGTTACTTTGAAATCAAGGATTGCTCATATAATACATATTCGTTGGCACCTAAATTGTGTTTCACAGTAAAATAATTTAACGTTTGCATTATGGACTTGTATATGTTATACGAGAAATCGTCTGCTATATCATGGAGAGAACATGTTATATCCCTTTATAACAGACCAACACACATAATTGAATCGATTAGGTTTACTGTGTTTAATGCCTCTTTCAACAATATTTCAGTTATATCGTGGAGGTCAGTTTTATTGGTAGAGGAAATAGGAGTAAACGGTGAAAACCACCGACCTGTCACAAACTTTATCACTTCATGCTGTATCGAATACACCTCTCTATGAGTTCGTATGAACTCACTACTTCTAGTCTCTGTGAAAGAGCTTAAATTTGCAGCGGCCACATTGTTTTCGATTTACAAATGCAACTTGTCATTATATTCTCAACCCCCCCCCCAAACAGAAACAAAAAAAACCCAGATAAATAAAGTTGGTTTCGTTACTTTCAATTTTATACTTGATAAAAGAAAGATGTCAAAATCGTTCCATGTCTTGTATGTTGGTTAAATGTAAAAACGTTCTGTAATAATTTGTGTGATTTGCCTTCTCATGATATGTATTATGGGCTTTTATATGTCATACGTGATTGATGTTTAACGCCAAGTGAACAAATCATCTGATATATCATGGCGAGAACAGGTTACATTCCGATGAACACATCGTCTGTTATATCATGAGATAGTCCCTTTATAACAGACCAAATTTGAATTGAATCTTTATGGATTAGGCTTATTGTGTTTAATGCCACTTTCAACAATATTTCAGTAATATCGTGGAGGTCAGTTTTATTGGTGGAGGAGTAAGCAGGAGTAAACGGTGAACACCAACGACGTGTTGTATGTCACTGATAAACTTTAACACTGATGTTGTATCGCTTGCATCTCTCTGTGAGCGAGTTCAAACTCACTACTTTAGTGGTGATAGGCACTGATAGCACAGGTTTAACCTTAATGGGATCACGACCACGGCGGTCCCTTGATTTTTATAGTGCTAGTTCACTGAAACAACATTGCATTGGTAGATATATCCGTCTTCACGAACGCACCCATATACCAAGCCAACCAGTATATGTATTTGATTATTGATGCTTCGGGAGAAGTGGCAAATACCTATTACATTGTCGTTTGTTTTACCAGACCGGGGCTCGAACCCACAATCTACTGCCTAGAGACGAGCTCGGTACCCTTTACACCCTTGATGTGATTGCTAAATTATACGAGTTAAGACATTAAGGTGTCTCTTTAGACATTATGCATCATACAAAATGAGTATTTTTTTTATTCTGATACTTAATATTCCTGTATGGGTAACATTCTCTAGTTGAGATACTTAAAATAGATAAATTACAATGAAATAGGACAACGAGCATGCGCAGTTAAATTTAATGCAATTATTTATCTACATTGAAGATATCAAATTTAGTGCCCACGACGGCTGTCTGGAAGAAAATTCATCAGGTACGCTCAAAATCGAAAGATTTGAAAACCAAATATTTTTTTTTATTTTGAGAGCAAGAAAACCAAGGGCCCTAAATAAGATAGTCATAATCGGCCAAGGTCACTTAAGGTCACCCGTGCCTGAGGTCACTTAAGGTCACCTATTGTAGAGGGAGAAGAACCTTAGTTTTATTAATACTTATATTATTTAAGAACCATAAATTTAAATAACTTATCAAATATTTTACCTCCGACATCAGCTACTAAGTATTTGGTCCCTGTGGCTGTAACGGTATACCCTTGATATGTGGATTGTTCCGTCTCCTGAAACTGAGTAAACACCGATGCCTCTTCTGGTTCTAAAGCTATTAACAGCTTATCTGAGTGTATGCCAGCCTACAATTTGTTAAATTGCTTGAAATACTTAATACTGCGATAGAAAGCATTGGCGTTATGGTGTTTAACGCCATTTTCAACAATATTTCAGTTATATTTTGGCGTCAGCTTTATAGGTGAAGTACCCCGAGAAAACCACTGACTTTCCAGAAGTCACTGACAAACATTATCACACAAAGTTGTAGTTAGTACACATCGCCAAGAGTGGGATTCGGACTGACAACGTTAGTGGTTATAGACACTGATTGATAATCTATTATAAGAGCATAGTCTTCATCATATACCGTTCTCACTGGCTTACTCTATTTTATATTGTAAGTAATTATTCTCGTGAGAAGAACTCTCTTCATGAGCATATCTCTTCTATCAAGAGTTGTCTCCCTTTTTTCAGCAGGTTTTTCTTTCGGTATTCACCGATTGATTTTAATTTAGATACTTCTACATGCATAATAGTTGTTCCTCAACTGACACACAATTCGATAAACTGGCTAATGTGATTCTACAAACAGTTCATTCGAGTAGTCGATTATAGATAGGCATGTAAGGTTTATCAATATCCTCGAAGAACATGGAGTTTCCACTTTCAGTCGCAATTCTCGGAATTATTCTACTATAATTCTTATAAAAAATCCGAGAGACTACGAATGTACTTCTGAATTCTTCTTGCGAATTAAAGACAAAGATGGTATAACTATCTGATTTTTAAAATGTTTAAAGCGACTCTAGTGAAGCAGGAATTGCTGCTCCTTCCGGTGCACCTGGGTTCACTACCGGTTTGAGTGAACTTTTGTGTTGCACAATCTTTAGTGTTTTGCGTAGTGTTTTGTCGATCATTTGTTGTTGTTGTTGAGAAACAAGTAAACCACAAAAATCCGAAAATGAACTCAGTTGGATTGGATGGATAAAAGGTTCCGGCTTCACAAGTGGCATTAGTCGTGTTGATAGTATAGCAATAGTCGTTCAAATAATGGATTTTTTACTTAATGTCTATTTATTTTAAATTAGAAGAAATATTTGAGCACCTAGAGCTAATTTAGCCTCCCCAGGTACATGTAGCAAACTTATAATTTAAGCAGTGATTATCTGTATGTAGAAGGTGATTCCCTTTGCGAGAATATAGTTCTCTGAGCAATGGTGAAGGGAGATCAGAGGTTCATATTTGAGAAAAACATTTAAACTATAGTATGCTTATCATTGACGTTGACGTGACGTCAATATAAACAACATTCAACAATTTGATACCACGATTGTCAATAGCTCCGGAAGGGTAAGCAGTTTATTTTACCTGTTTCGCACTTTCTCTCATAAACAATTTGGCATCATCAGGCCAAATAGTAGGAACAGTCAAGACCCATCTTGTCTCATCAACATCAGCAGGAGTTTCGTTCTTTGTTAATTCCACAGTGGCGTATTCTTTAAGAGATTTAATAGCTGACTAGAACACATCTTGTGTCAACACAGTTCTGTTTGGTTTCCCTTGAATATCCATTAACTGTAGTTTCCTTAGTGGTGTCTGTGAAGTCAAGAAAAGAAGTCCGTGCAATATATATTAACTGCAGAACACACAATATTTATTATAATCCGTATATCGAAGAAGATCAGACGTAACAATGGCCAAAAGAAAAAGCACAAAGGGACAAACAGCGATCTACAAAACATACATATAAAGCTAAAGATCAAGCTATGAGCTTTGTATGAGCAATTTCCTCCACATTTTGCCTTTTTGAGTTCGTTTGGTTTGGGGTTAATTGATGTTCAACGTAACTTTCAACACTATTTCAGTTAGATCATGGCAGTCAGTTTTATTGTTGGGGGAAACCGGAGGACCTGGAGAAAACCACTGACCTGTCGGAAGTCACTGATAAACTTTATCACATAATGTAGTACACCTCGCCTTGATCGAGATTCTAACTCTAACATCAGTGGTGATAGGCACTGATGGGATAGGTAGATGAAAATCCAACTACCTACGATCACGACAACGACGGCGCCAATTTTAGTTGATAGTTTATTGTCCAATCAAAAAGATCGTAAGAAAGAGTTAAGCCATTACTATGTTTTAGATAGACATTTCTGTTGTTATATGAAAATGGGATAAAAATGAACCTCATCGATGGTATCATGGTTAGAGCACTCGTCGCCGCTAGTACGTTAAATCGTTGTTCCCTATCAGGTCGAAGATGTGTATTTGTTGTTTCTCCGCAACGCAAGCACCTCTCAGGAGTAAGACATATGACTGGTTGACTCGGATTCAGGATACTGTGTCCGAGTGACACGATATGTCTATCCATGGATTGTGGATTTAGTGGGCTGGCACTATGCATGTTGAAGCTAAGCGTGTTGGCATAGTACACAACGGACATCATCATGATATCCAGGCTGTTCCTGGGCAGTCCGGTAGTCACGATGTTGCTAAGCATATTACTGAGTGACGATCAAGCTGAAATAACCCAACCCATATTAGAGAGACGATTAATACATTGATTATTGCTAAACGTCCAGAAAGCAGTATTTCAGCTATATTCAGGAAGAGAAAGAGATAAATAACGAATAAAAACTGCATAAAAATGAGGGGAGGTATTGGCATATCACTGGAAGAAGAGTCTGAAGATTCCAAAGGGGCAATCGAAGAAGAACAGACAATACAAAAGCCAAAAGAAAAAGTACAAAAGGACAAACAACAATCTACAGAACATACATATAAAACTAAAGATCGAGTAACACGAATCCCACTTAAAACTGGGGGTAAACTCAGGTGCTCCGGAAGGGTAGGCAGGACAGTTCCTGTTCCACTAGTGGTACCCGTCGTGTTAATCTAGTAATATGTTCTGGATGAGGAAAGGACCGGGAAGTGTTTACGAAATTTGTGACACAGATATTCCATAATAAAAGTAGTGTCGAGACAGAAAAAATGTCTTTTGTAGCAGCTACAATTTTCATGCTCTTTTTCGACATCCACAAAAGAGGGATGTAATGTGAATGTCACGTGACCCACTCTTATTTCGTTACCCACTATGGTGCACGGTCAGGCTCTCAGTATTTAAACATGACAACACTCAATCGACAGGACAGTCTCAATCCGCCACGTTTGATACGCCATGAGGCATGATAACCTTCACCAATACCCCAATTATCAATAATCGATATGGCAGTCCGTACCCTCCACCATGAGACTCATTGAGGCATGGAAACTCTGACTATTAATAGACGAACCTTGCTTCCATACAGCATCCTTTTGAAGTTTTCAAAGTAATAGTATGAATCTAAGTCCTTTCCCACTCGTATATTTGCATACTCATCTTGAGCGTCTGAACCAAACTTTAGAAGTTGTTTGTGTGCATCTAAAAGTACAGATGTACTTGTTTTATATTCTCCTTGCCCTTTCCAGTTCTTCACATATATTTGTAAAGCTGATCCTTTGTACATATCAGTCGTGGAAAATGCATATCCTGAATAAGCTGTACCAAAGTCAATAGCTACAACAGCTAGGTAAGCGTTGCTACTAGAAACTTTCCTGTACAAATGAAATGCATATAAATTTGGTTAGTTCATGGTATTTAACGCCACTTTCATCAGTATGCCAGTTATATCGTGGCGATAAGTTTTATTGGTGGAGAAAACCAGAGAACCCAGAGAAAACCACCGACCTGTCACATAATGTTGTATCGAGTACATTCCTCCATGAAAGGCGATAGTTACTGCTTGCACAGGCAGTTATAAATCCAATTACCATACGAAAAAGGTCAAGACGCAGTTATATTGACTGGATACATTTTTACCATTTACGGTGAATGATCGAAAGAAAGCAATTATGGTACCCTTTCACATGTCTTACCTGTTGAGCTGTGGGAAACTAGTTGTAAATCCAGTTCACTTCTGTAGACAAACAATATCGTAAGGGGCAATCAAGGGATAGTTACATCATTTGATTCGCAATATTACTGCCCTTGGATTAATGTTTTTTTTCTGCAGGATAAACAAAATATTAATACCCTTGGATTAATGTTAGTTTTCTGCATAATAAAACAACATTACTGCCCTTGGATTAGTGCTATTTTTCTGCATAATAAACACAATATTATTGCACTTGGATTAATATGATTTGTCTGCAGGATAAAACTGTATAAAGCTAAAGGCAATGTATCAAAATGTAAAGTGTATGCGTATATGGCTACGTGATTGGCGCTACAGTGTATAAATGGTGGGAGTAATAATACCGTCGAGGGAGAACAGAAAAATTAACTAACTCTTAAATTTTTAGAGGTATATGTATACATACATGAACTATTAACATCCACATAATACAGGTTATATGTATTTGACTTCATATCCCGTTTTTGTGTGGATTATTTTTCTTTGGGCCATCGCATTGTTTGTCATTCATTGGTTTCTTACATGTCTTACCCCTTTAGAGTCTTCAATACCTTTCTAGAACCCATTATAATGTCTTGTTTGTTTACATAAGAATAGCTTTAAGATACCAAAGGCTTTTAATTGGGCTCATGCTGCTCGTTCTTTATTTTTCTGTGTAGTGTTTTGTAGATCGTTGTTTGTCCTTTGTCATTTTTCTTTTGGCCACTGTTTTTTTTTTCTGTCTTTCTTCGATTTAGAGCTTCTGATTACTGCTGTGGTATCTTCAAACTTTTCTGTAAGTCCCTTAATGGTCCCACCCGATGGCGGATGAACGTTATTTGAACATTTCAGGATCTCCACTATCCATGGGCCACCCCTGTCAAGTTTGGTGCAGAAGTTTCTTAGAAGAAGAATAGAATGTCTTTCGTGTCAGGGGAGATAAACCCGTCGTGTAAGGGGAGATAATACGTACCTTCTATCACCCATCCCTACTACACTTGGATCATGCCCAAATATAACAGCTCCCTTTAGGACAGCAATGCTGGGTTCGTCTGGAATAACGAGCGTTTTTGAAGTGAAATGATTTCGCATTGCACTTTGAACGAGTTCACAATCAGTTAAATGACCAAGTAGAATGATCTTAGAAATGTTTCTAGCTGCATTTGAGCTGAATACCTCTTCAAGTAAAGCCACTGTATTATCAATAGTTGTAGCAAAGCATGATCTGAAGACGTCTGGACGTAAAAGCAGCCAGTTATCCAACAAACGCGCCGGCACACTTCCATTGTAATTGGCAGAGGCTTTTAGCGCATCTTCCAACGATTCCCCGCAATGTTGTTTTAACAGTGCATCAAACACTTTACATGGAAATGAAATGTTCACGAACTTCAACGTTCCAATCATTGCTGTTTTAGCATCATCTAAGTGTCTAAACAGTCCCATATATGATTCCGGTTTTTCTTCGTAGATCTTATTCAAGACAAGTAAGCAAAAGATGTTGATAAGAATTACCCAGAATTCATTGTCCACTAAATCATTGCAAATATCAGAGTTTGCTGTTTTTTTAACGTCGGTTCTCATCCCTATGGTCTGTTTTGCTTTTCCCTTATTTTTCGTCAGAACATCAGTTTCCGTTGCTTTTCCTATTTGAAAGAGTAAACATTGTATAGCAAACACAATTTTGCAAGTGTGAAAATATACTCCAGTTTCCTTCATCTGACTGTCACAATATAGCTGAAAAATTGCTAACAATCAACCTTCATACATATATTTGGTATTCAAATATAGTTGCTTAATTATCCTGGTTTGTGATTGGACAATGCTGTGAATTTCAATTCCACGGTTGAAATATCATGATATATTTATTTTAATTCTATCCGATTACCGC
The DNA here is from genome assembly GCA_002080005.1 of Gigantidas platifrons. Taxonomy (NCBI): domain Eukaryota; kingdom Metazoa; phylum Mollusca; class Bivalvia; order Mytilida; family Modiolidae; genus Gigantidas; species Gigantidas platifrons. Next base: position 19,234 of record MJUT01049422.1, on the reverse strand, counting down.
CTACATCGTCTTGTTAATAATGTGGCAATACACGTCGATAAACATGATTACATTATAATGGAAATAACTGTATTGTATTTGGAAATTTCACGGCATCAACTGTTGATTTAATGGTGTAATTTTCACTGTATCAATTCCACGGCTGAAATATCATGAAATACTTTTAGAATTGTAGCTGATTACCACCTACGTCATCTCGTCAAATAATTTGGCAATACACATCTATACCCATGATTAAATTAGAATGGAGAATTTTCAAATATAATACAGTTATATCCTAATTATTCAATGCCATTCTAAGACATAATAAGGAAACAATTGTAAATTTTGAACCAAAAATGAAATTGCAAATACCATCTTTCATCTTTTTAGTTGTTTGTGTTGTCCTATTATGTGTCTCTACGTTCTGAATTCCGTGTATTGATGTCCTTTACGATTTTTGAATATAAACGATGTTCGGTTCGTCTTTACCTCCAATTGTTTGTAGGAACGTCCGTATCGTATTTACGTTATGTGTGAACGTTTGCGCATATGGTGCAGTGTCCTTTGTTGTGTTTTTCCTCGTCTTGTGTTGTCAGTTTCTCTGGATTTTCCATTTTTGATTGCCACTTCGGTTTTCCGTAACGTTTATTTAATAAGATATTTGATTATTACGATGTGTGGTTTATAGCAAACAAGAACTACCTAACCGCCTGGTTTTACGTCAGTTATTTGTTTGGGATATTTGAGTATTACGATGTGTGGTGTATAACAAACAAGAACTCCCTATCCGCCTGGTGTTACGTCGGTTATTTTGGTGGGGGTCATGTTACTTATATTTTTTTTACTTTCTGTGTTGTATGTTATGTTTTGTTTCTCTTTATTTTGTGTCTTCTGTCCAATGTAACCCGTCTCTGGAATTTTCATTCTTGATTGTCCCTTTGGGTTTCTTTATCGTTTATTTACGAAAGAAATTCAGTATTACATATAAAAGTCCTTGTCAATGCTTTTTATCGCATCGGTGGTGTAATGGTTAGCGTGCTCGACTCTAGTGTGGTAGATCGTGAGTTGGGTTAAACTAAAGACAATAAAAACATTGTTAATGGTAAAAAATCATCATCGTCTCATTGAAAATTAATATTAATAAAACGTAGATATCAAATTTAATGCACACAACGCGTTTCTGGAATAACAAACTTGATGGCGTTAAACAACAATCACTCTTATGTAAAGAAAATCTTCTTTTAAATGAACCTGCTAGCTTAACTACAATGTATTGTGTGTTGTCACTATCAAATCCTATTTTTTTGGCTATTGGTGTCAGGTATCTGTGCTTCCATATACTGACAGCAAACTCGTGGTCGTATATAACAATTAGTTGGTCAGCTGGTATATCAGCCTATAAAATAAAAAAACATTGAAACGTCGGAAAAAACTTCTTATCATAAAGTGTTTTGTCCAAGTTCCCTTCTCTTCACCATTTTGTCCTGATAATGGAAATTTATTTGCGAAATTATAACACTTTTCACCTTTTAATCACTATTAATATATTTATTGTATTAAAATAACACTGTTGAAGTAATCATTTTAAAGTAATACGACGGGTAACACATGTGGAGCAGGAACTGCATATCCTTCTGGGTCATCTAAGTTAACCCCTAGTTTTTAGTGTGATTCGTTTAGCTCGATCTTTTCTATGTAATATTTTTATAGATCAAAGTTTGGCCATTGTATTGACTGTCTTTCTTCGAATTACGGCTTCTGATTGGTTATTTTGATATCTTCAAACTTTTCTTAAAACTGTGAGACATTACCTTATTTCCGGTTTCGCCAGTTGTTTTGATAAGACTTTCTTTTGAACCCCCCACCAAATAAATTGAGTGTTCATTCATTTCTTTCATTTTATTAATTTT